>JAHWFO010031641.1:214-13419 GCA_023313115.1 Rhysida immarginata | reverse complement strand
TTAACTGACCTACACTCTTGCATACTGAACCATTGAAATTAAACTCGTGTTGATTTAGATTATGTCTCGATTCTGTTTGCCCTGCAGAAATCTTTCGATTGTTGAATCAAGTATGACAATTCAGTTGTAAGGAAATCACAACTAATAAAAATTTATTAATTTATAATGTACTGTATTTCTCAAAATGAAGTAAATCGCAAGTAATAAAATTATTAATGGAGAACTTTAGCTTTTATTGAGA
This sequence comes from Rhysida immarginata, assembly GCA_023313115.1. Taxonomy (NCBI): domain Eukaryota; kingdom Metazoa; phylum Arthropoda; class Chilopoda; order Scolopendromorpha; family Scolopendridae; genus Rhysida; species Rhysida immarginata. The sequence continues at coordinate 13,178 of JAHWFO010031641.1, read as the reverse complement.
AACCGTTTTTTCACTCAATCTCAGAAACGCGTAGTCAATCGACTGTATGTTGATTCTGTGTAAAGGATCCTTTCGGGTTTGAGATTAATTTATGTAAATAAGCAAATAAGGTGTTGAGTAAAAGAAAATGTTTTCAAAACAGAATTATTTTATCAAATTCTGAAGATTCTTGTTACACTCGAAAATAAAATGAAATAATAGTAGTTCCAATTCGTGTTACAAATTTCATCAAACGTTTGTTTATTAGAAGATATGCATAAATGCCATGTTTTTATTTTTTTATTTATTTATTGGTTTATTAAATAAAACGTCAAAAATACATTTTGGAGTGGAGTGATAAATTAAAATTTAAAAAAATAAGTGAAAAAAAATGACTAGGATTTATTCATTTGGATTGCTGAAAATATAAGTAGAAGAAGTCACATAATTGTCATCCTTAGTAATTAAGAGTTAGAGTTATTATAGTATTAAAATGAAGAATCGTGATTTACATAAAGTGATGCTTGTTATCGTGTCTCGAAAACGTAACTGTCCTTGCTCTATAATATGGTGTTGGGCCACAATTGGTGTTAATCCACAATTTTTTGAATGTGGACTTGGTCTTCTTGTATTTTCATTTATAATAAATATCGTGAAGTCTTTACGTTTCTATGGAATACGCTCACATATAGCTTCAGCCGCTTTTGGAGAAAAGGGCGAGTGGCAAGGAAACGTTTGCCATAACAGTTTTTCAGTGATCACCGTGCAAGTTTCTTGGCCGGAATACTCTTTGGGTTGGTCTTTATCCCACTTGGAGTAACGTGTGTCGGAAAGCTTTCGACCGTCAATCCAGGTTTCCTTTCCTTTTTCTGTGGCCCATAAACCAATCCACTTATCTGTTTTACGAAATTCTCCGAGAAACGATTCGATTTTATTTTGAGTATCCTCATCCGGAATGACGACCAAGCGCCAGCCCAGGTCTTTGTCACAAGCTGCCTTGGATTCGTCGAACGCACTTTGTCCCATTAAATGAACCAGTTCTTGATTATTATTTTGGCAAATGAAGAGAAATTCATTTCTAAGTAAGCACTCCGTATCGGCCCATTTCCCCAGCATATCCTTACCGTTTTTTGCCGTGTACATTATAACGCATTGTTCTTTGTCTCCTGTTCCACCATGGGGTTCATTCTGAGCCCAATTAGTATAACCCGGTTCTAATGGTTTTTCAGTACTCCACAAGAAAAATTCACCTTCATCAGTGATAGTATAAAGTGAATGCAATCCTAACCATATGGCCTCCACATCGTTGAATGCAGCATCGTTAGAGATAAAGTCTTCAATTTCCTTTTGTTCTTGTTCATTAGAAATCACCGGAAGAGTTCCTCTATGATAAAGGCCGCAGTATGCATTAGCCTCGATCCAGTTCTTCTTTTCTGCGTTGGGCTTAACTATATCTTCTGTTTGAAGGGGGAAAATATATCAGTTAATGCTTTATATTTTGTATTTTATAAAGATTAAAATTAATTTCATTGTGAGAGTAGCGTGACTTAATTAAATAACTTACAATCAGAAATAAAATGGAAATTAGGTTCAGAATTTAAATAAGTCATTAATCAGACATTCCAGTTTAGTGGGATTTTCAATAATATCCCTTAGCCCCTCAAGTGAAGCTGGTGAATTTCTGTTTAGCTCTCATCTCTTCAAAAATATAGTACTTATAATGTGTAATCTGATAATTGTGTTAAAAGAAGGGCGTTGTATCATGAATTCCATCTAGTGCTGCTTGGTTCAGGTGATAAACTATTCTTGACCGACGTAGCATGAAATGGAAAACTTCTGTGAATGGATTTTTGAAAGCATATAACATGAACAAAATTCGGGAAATGGGATCTTTTGCATAAATGTATTTTGCTTTATGTAAACGATTTATCGTTTGTATTTACAATAAAACGATCTATGACTATGCAATACCAGAATTTCTAAACGTGAAACTTCATCTGAAAGCAGACGCTCATATTGAATCCCTACTTTTCTCTTTACTCCACAGATCTCTTATATTACCGTTCAGAATATGGCCTTATCTACTAATACCAATTTCGACTATCATTAATTTTACGTTATACTCGTTCAAGGCACATCATTCCAAGTCGTTTGATATATTACATGCCATATTTCATCATTGACAGTTCCAATGGACCGTATACACAGTTGAAATTACTCCTATAAGAATATAAAAACCAATAAAATCTTTGTGTTTATTAAAACGAAATCACGCAATATGGTTTGAAATGAAACGATATTTATTTTGTAAAAAAGAGTGATTGCCGCCATTGCCGTGATATACTCAATGAAAAATTAGAATGCAAGAGGGTGCATGCCGAGTTTTTTTCCCATATCAAAATACAGGGTGTATTTATACATTTGTAACAAATGCTGAGGGGTTATTTCTGGAACGAAAACAAGAAAGAATGTCCTTATGAACATTGTCCTACAAAGCGTTGTTACTGAATTACATGCGACGGCGTTACAGGATATACATTGACCACATTACAGAAGATGCACAAAGTGTCCACCATCAGCAGCAATACATGTGCGGCAACGCCTCAACATGAACTGGTGAGGCCGCTCGAAGATATCTGGGTTCAGTCGAACAGATACACAGGTGTTATTGATACGCTCTTCCAGTTCGTTAATGTCGTTAACCGGAGTAGCGTACACCACACTTTTCATGTACCCTCAGTGATAAAAGTCCCAGTGGATTAAGATGAGGAGACCGAGCAGGCCAATGATCTACCGACGCCCGATCTACCGTCAACTCTCCTGCTGATGACATCTGTGCACATACGCATGTAACAACGCTTTGTAAGACATATGTTCATACAAAATTTTCCGAAATGTGCCTCTGTAAAATACGGAATTTACCCGATCTTTTAATTTCCACCGTCCCCTTCACAGCAGTCTTCTCTTCTGGAAGCACTCCTGGAAGTCCTCGGATTGGAGCATGTTTAACATTTGCTGCGATTCCGCTTGGATCAATTCAATGGTCAAATCGCCGCCCTTTCAATTTTCGGAAGAGGTAGAAATCCCAGGGTGCCAGGGGACAGCGGTTTGGATGGGTTTGGTTTGTATGGTATTAACGTCCTTTCAACTGCCATGGTCCATTTCAGGACGGCGTTATAGGGGGCGCAAATTTTGACTCGCAAGGGTTCTTTAACGTGCAGCCGGTAAACGACTACACGGGACCAACAGCTTTACTTCCCTTTCGAAGGAAGTGCGTGATCTCAGGATTTTCCCCCTGAAAAAATCCTCGTCGTCCTCGGCCGGAGTCGAATCCACGTCCTCGGGTATCAGAGGCGATCATGCAACCAATGAGCCACCGAGGTCGATGAGGGGGCAGCGGTCATGTTGTTTTTGTTGAGGATGTCTCTCACTGCGAGCGATGCCTGCGCTGGAGCTTTGTCTTGATGGAGCAGCTAGTCTTTCTTCTTCCACATTTCTGGCCTTTTGCGCCTCACGTTTTCCCTCAGTCGTCTCAAAACATCCGGTAAGACAGTCCAAGGCCATCACAAACAGTCTGCCTTCGGTCCTCTCAGATCACGTCACGCACTTTCGTGATCATTCCTGGAGTTGTGCTTGTTGTCTTCCACAGACTCCCGACCATCTTTGAAACCACTCAAATGTTTAGATTTTGTGTAAAGCTTGTTCACCAAAAGCCGCCTTCAACAGCCTGTGGGTTTCAGCCGCATTTTCTTCAACTTTAATATCAAGAATCGCAACATGACCAACACAAAGAGTGACAAAAATATCTCAAACTCAAAATCACGTGGACATAGGATGACACCGCTTGGCACAATTAAAGCTGAGACATACCCCTAACACCATCTATCGGCAAAACTTCGTACCTCTAACGGTACGGTCAGAATAAAACAATTTCGGGAAATTTTGGGTAGCACCTCGTATTTCTTGTTTTGATCCCAAGAATCACCCCTCCCCGACATTTGTTACAAATGTATAGATACACCCTGTATATTTTTCTCGATTTTGTAGCAAATTAAAAAAATGCGGTTATGAGTAAATTATGCGATCATAACTAATTGTATGAATTTTAATGCGATTGCAGAATCTCACTAATCTGGAGGGTCTGATTAATGAATGACATAATCAACACCCAAAGAGTAAATGGGTAAATCAAGTACCGTTACACATGCCATTGCAGACGTTATGAAAATTTTTGTGCAGCTAAATTTTGAGGACAGGAGCAAGATATCATTTACAGCTTTTTGCAATCGATAAAATGTAGTTTTCAATTGAAAAAATAATCTTTTCAAATGAAAAAATGCAGTTTTCAAATGAAAAAATGTGGTTTCAAAATAGAAAATGCAGTTTTCAAATTAGAAAATAAATAGAAAAAAAATTTATAAAATATAAGTCAAAGAAACAAAATAGTTTACATAATAAAATAAAGAAAGCGTCCCAGTTAGCCCTAAAGTTCTAGATTAGGAGCTTTAGTTAGCCTCGCTCTCCCTTACCCTCTAGTGGCAATTATTTGTATTACATAAACGGCGACGAAATTAAGCAGACGACGGGCAAGATGAGCTCAGCGAACGTGTGTAACTCGAATATAGGCTAAAATACATACTGTAAAAAGATTTCCACAATTTACATACACGTAAAACATTAAATTTTTTACATGTAATTATGGATAATGTTCCATTCCATAAAACTAACCAAGTGAAGCAGCTAATTGATGATCACAGCTGCCAAGTAATTTATCTACCGCCGTATAGCTCGTTCCTAAACCCTGTAGAGGAAGCGTTCAGCAAACTAAAATTGCTTGTGCGCTGCGAACACGCGCCTGACCGGCCAGCCTTACTCGCTACAGTTTCAACTGCAGCAGCGCAAATAACCCCCCGCTACTGCAATGGTTGGGTCGTTCATAGCCGGCAGTTTTTAGTACCGTGCATTCAGCGTACTGAAATTTTAAATGATCTTCCAGACATTCCTCAAAATGATAATGATGATGACAATGAATAGAAGAGAATAGAATTTGTGTTTTTTACTGTATGTTTCTTATTGTATACAGCTACTATATTTACTCCTTGTAATACGGCGTAATATCCAATGTTTTTATATAGTTTTACACTATATCTACAGTAATTTGCATAATAATCTTTAATTTTATAATACTAATATTTATATAATAAAATTTTGTAATTTACTGTACTATAACAATGTATATAATTAAATTCTTTGGTTTCTTTGACTTATATTTTATGAATTTTTTGTCTATTTTCTAATTTGAAAACTGCATTTTCTATTTTGAAAACCACATTTTTTATTTTGAAAACTACATTTTTTCATTTGAAAACTACATTTTTTCAATTGAAAAGATTATTTTTTCAATTGCAAACTACATTTTACCAATTGCAAACTACATTTTATCGATTGCAAAAAGCTGTAATACGAGGGGTGATCAAAATGTAATGTCGCTTATTTTTTTTCTCTAAAATCGTGACTGGTAAAAAAATAAACACACATACATTGGATAGAACAATTCAACTTTTATTTTTCCACATAATCTCCAAGCCGATTGAGGCAACGATCCCAGCGGTGGACAAGTTTTCCCACGTTCTGTTGATAAAAGTCGTCCGGTTGAGTGTGGAACCAGTTGCGAACCCTCGTCGTCGTCGCGGAAATGTTGACAGGCCAGTGACTTCTTCAACGGTCCGAAGATATGGTATTCACTGGGAGCGAGATCCGGGCTATATGGAGGATAAAGCAGTGTTTTCCATTTCCATCGCTGCAAAAGGTCAGTGAACCGTTTCGCTGTGCGGGGACGTGCGTTGTCCTGGTGCAGTACGATGTCCTCCAATGCTAAGTCAGATCTTTTCCTGCGTAAGGCTGCTCGAAGATTCCTCATTGTGCCTCTGTACCGTTCGGAATTGACAGTGGTATGCGGTGGAAGAAAGTCAAGCAGTATCGGACCACGGCAATCCCAAAAACATGTCAACATGACCCTGCCGGCTGATGGACACTTTTGTTGTAGGAGATGAGGTGTGTTTCCAAACCGCCGATTGCATATTGGTTTCGTGCGTGAAATGGTGGACCCATGATTCATCGCCTGTGATGATTCGATCCAAAAAATCCTGACCCTCCTCCTGGTATCGGTTGAGATGCAGCAAACGAGCACCGAAACGAGCACCTTGATGCTCGGCCGTCAACAGTCGTGGCACCCATCTGCATGACACTTTGCGAAAGCCTAGCGGCTTGTGAACAATGTCGTACGCCATCCCATATGAAATGTGCAACGTTGCAGCAATTTCTCTCACGGTAATCCGCCGTTTCTTTCGCACCTGCGTTTCCACAGCGGCAATGTTGCTATCAGTCATGGATTCCCACGGCCGGCCAGAGCGATGGGAATGTTCCAGCAGGTCCTCTCGTCCTTCTTTAAAAGCCTTGCATGAATGTTGTACTGTTCGGAGCTGCACGATATCACCTCCGTAAACCGACACAATTCCTTATGGATATCGATTGGTTTCAGTCCTTTTGCACAAAGAAAACGCATAACACTCCGCCGCTCAAAAGCACTGGACGATGAAATGAGAGCCGCCATCTTGTTTGAACTGTCACGTGGCTAGTGCTTCGAAGATGCACACGACACTAACAGGAAACTTTAACAATGAACCAAACTAACTTTTATATATCGCAATTTTTTCATATCTGCCGTCATTTTCGAGAAAAAAAAATACGCGAAATTACTTTTTGATCACCCCTCGTAGATAAAGGTTATTAGACATAATGTATCTAATTATTTAAATAATTAACTTATTATAGTTAGTAATTATAATAATTATTTGAAAAAATAAGCAGGAACTGTTGTGTGACATTGCTTGTACAGAAAGCAAAAACCTTTACCACAAAAAAAATTTCAACAAATTTGACTTAAAGATAGCTTTCAAAAGTGACCTGTCCTTGAGGAGAGTACTTGGTGGTGCCAAGGATCGGATTCCTAATCAAGAAAGATCCGGGATATACCTATTACAGTGCGGATCCAGCGATAGTATATACATCGGCCAGACCCGAAGGAAGATTGAAACCAGAGCCAAAGAACATCTAGATCACATCAAGCACAACAGACCAGATAGATCAGCTCTAGCAGATGACGTCATAAGAATTCCGATAAGCATAAATTCTTCTGGTAGACATTCGCAAGCACTCCGCCATCAATCCATCGTTTTGGATTAGCGTTCCTTCTCGAGTGTCTCAGTGCGGCTGCTGGCTCCTGTTGCCATGTATTGCAACTCTAACTGTTGAAAGCTAACTCGGATGTGGTTTACCTCAGCGGACGCCACTAAAGATCTTCAATCAGGCCCCAACATGCCTCAATTGAAGGCTCGTTCGCGATTCGGCGAACCATCAAAGCTTTATCGGAGAGATAAAGTGAGGGATACCGTCAACTCCGGCGACCGGGCAAAGCCAACACTACCTAGAGAGAAGGCCTGCGCACAGAAACTGTATACATTGTTATATCATTTTCAAACGGCCAAATTAGAAGGCTTACTATTGGTAGAAACACGATTAACAATAGGCGCTTTAGTGTGATGTAACAATGCATGACGTTTTTGTGCGCAGGCCTTCTAGGTGGTGTTGGCAAAGCCGCTTTGATGACGAGAAGCGATGTCAGAAAACTGATGGACCTAGGAGACCACTCCAAAAGGAGAATTTTCACTCCTAGGATTATCAGTTGGAATTCGGCCTTTCTCCACCGATCGACGGCGGAAGATTGACACGAATAAATCTATCCAGAAGTGCAAAACACAATTCGCGGGACGTTATCGGGACGGCTCGATCCAACTTATAATTCGCGAAAAATTCGCCAGCCTGTAATTTGGCTCCTTTAGATGAACTGTACGAACGAATACTCGTAAAATACGTATATGTTGAACAGTCTCAAAAACGTGTAGTGGCTTCTCCGTTTGCAAGTCATAGTCCAGCAGGCTCTATCATAGACGGCTCTGATGAGAGCTCTCCTTGCGTCAGCTTATACGTGGTTTTTATCTGCTTGCTTATTGGCATGCGACTCTTTCTTGTTTGCATGACCAATGAAACAGTCGGGTATTTGGTCTAATCTCTCATGCTGACCAAACGTGTTGGGAGATGCATTTTTGGGCTTCTGACAGGATTTTACGAATGCTACAAGGTGGTGGTCGTAGCATCCGAGACCGACTGCTTAACGTGCCCTCCGAAGCACGGGGTGGAGGAGTAAGAACTCGCTTCACTGAATGGTCGCCCATCCAGTTACTAGCCGTGCTAGGAGATGCTTAACTTCAAAGCTGGCTTGCTCTGCGAAAGCTCCCTAGCCTACGGCGCCCCCCGTGGTAGATTTCGAACATCTACTATTCCATATTTATCGACTGGGGAAAACAGGATTTTGAAAATCTTTCATGCGTTTCGAGAAAATCGATTCACAGACGGACGGACGGTCGTACTTTTTTGAAATTTTAACTGTCTGGTGTCATTGCATTTTTCGTTATTTGCTTCACGTGCGAAAGTACGTACAATATACAGGGTGTATCTGAAACCCTGTCACAAACTTTAAGGGGAGTTAGTATGGATGATTCTGAACAAAAAAGTTCATATGAACATGGGTCCGAATTTGAACGCTAACTGAGATATGAACAGAAATAAAATGCCGCCACCAAGATCAACAAATTAATAACTCAGGTTCTGCAACGCCTAAATGCAATTTTGGAGGAAGTTTGGAGTACATACAACTCTGTGTACCGTTAAAACTTGATCGAATTCCAACGAGTAGTTTCCGAGTTACGCACTCAACATCATAACACATGCTGGTTAGTACTCGCATGTGAGCACTGTTACGATTTTGAATGCGTAACTCGGAAACTACTCGTTGGAATACGATCAAATTTAACGCTATACACAGTTTTATGTACCTTATTATTCGAGGCGTTGCAGAACCTGAGATATTAACTTGTTGATCTTGGTGGCGGCATTTTTATTTCTGTTCATATCTCAGTTAGCGTTCAAATTCGTACCCATGTTCGTACAATTTCACAAATAGCAAATGCATGAAAGTTTTTCCCCTTTTTTTTGACAGTCCCTGAACGGCTACAGTATTTTAGCGTGTATTGAAAGATCTAAATCTCAACTCTTTGAAATCAGCTTGATAGATCATTATTAATTCATAAAAAATGCTAGGGAACGAAAACTAGTTTTTCATAAGAGCACAAAAATATTCTTAAATATTGGATATTTAATTAAAGTAATTTCTTACTTTTTTCTGCTGGAGGATCTTCTTCATCTTTTGGTTCCTGAAGATAAAATAAACTAAGTATTAACATATTCGGTGATATGCATTTTCAAAGTAATGTTGTATATAAAATATATCACGGGGGGAATATAAGTTAAATTTCCTTTTTTTCTGATAGGAAATTGTGTATTTTAAACGCATATATTTTTTTGCAATCTCATTTAGCGCGGTGTATATTTTGTTCATAGGGAATTTATATTAAAGGTGAAAGTATTCATTCTTTTCTTTATGCATCAAGGATAAATTTTGGTAACGTTATAAGAATACGACATTAAAGAGGACTAGGCATTCTTAACTTTACTCTTGTATAAAAAATATCCTAATGATTATATCTTACACTGATAATAAATTACACTTCAGCAAGGGTGATAGAACAAGTAATAATGAAAAATTCTTACCGGAAGCTTTATGAAATAATTATAATCTTCGTTCTCTTTAGCTCCGTATTGCATTTTATCGTACTCATACAAGTAGCACTGAAAAGTTTTAAAAATTTAAATGATATTTATGATATTTTAATAGTCGTCTTTAAAAATGTACAATTACTTTATTTTCCGGGGGTTCTATAAATCCAAACCCTTGGCATTCGTCGCGTCGACCGCACATGGCAGAGCACATGAGCAACGAGGAATCTTCGAAGGTCTCAGTTTGCTCGTCTTTTGGTTGTTCTCTGGGCAATTTCTTAAAATAGAATTCGATGATATTTGCAGGAAAAATCAGCAAAACTCTATCCGATAGGATCAGAAGGCTGAGCAAAATCATCCTTCTTAATTTAACGTAGAGTTTCCACTTTCAATTTCAGTTTTTAATAAACACTCCTTCTTCCTGTTTATGAAAGAAAGTAGTGGTTTAGTTGCCGTACAAAATACATTTTTTAGGTTCCCAGACAGAACGGGACATGACAAAACGGGACAAGACAGAACGGGACAGACAAAACGGGACAAGACAGCACGGGACAGACAAAACGGGAAAGGACGGAACGGGACGGTGACAAAAAGGGACAATGACAAAACGGGATGGTGACAAAAACGGACAATGACACAACGGGACATAGGCAAAACGGGACATAGACAAAACGGGACAGAATCATGATGTTCCAAGGCAATTCAATACATTTTCCAAGACCATAATCTTTATATATAAAAATTCAGGTTCAGGATGCGTCTGTAAATGTTCTAAAAACTTTTGAACCACTTATCCAATTGAGCTCATATTCGCACAATGTGTTCATTAGATTCAGAGTAAGGTTTACATGTCATCAAAGGGTGGGGGTGGGGGTAAATAATATATATCTTGGTTTATGTTTGTTTGTTTCCTCAAGAGATGGCGCAAGGGAAACTCCATCCAAATTTCATCACACAAACAAAACCGAGCAACGCCGGGTATACCACCTAGTCTTTTATATTTTTAAGAATAATATATTCATATCATTTATAAATAATTATCAAGAAAACATTAAATCTGTTCAAAAAACAATTTTTCAAAACTTTTCCAAAACTTAAGTAAGAAACCATTGATTTTCCAAAACTTTCCAGGCCTGGAAATTTTTTTTCGATTTTCCAGGACTTTCCAGGTTTTCCATGACCCGTGCGAACCCTGTTAAGAATAATAAAAATTTCCAGTAATAATTTAAAACTAGAAAATTAAAAAAGGCAGGTTTGGGAGAGTTAAACAATCTTTATTTGTAACAATAAATAGCATGAGGATCTAAAGTTACAGTTTACTTTAAACATAGGCAAAACGGGACAGAATCATCGATGTTTCGATACATCGAGTCATTGTCGCACAACAATAAACAAATACGAAAGGGACAAAATATTAAATTTCGTGCTGTTTTATCTGTATCATTAAATTATTTATTTTTAAAATATATACTTCTCTAACAAAATGTATATTGGTAAAATTTATATAAAACGGTGACAAAAACGGGATATTGGACGGAAGTTTTTATTATTCTTAAGTTTATATAAATTTTATATACTATCGTGGAACGTTTTTGTGTGGCGATGAATCGATGTAACGAAACATCGATGATTTTGTGTGGCGATGAATCCATGATTTGAAACATCATGATTCTGTCCCGTTTTGTCTATGTCCCGTTTTGCCTATGTCCCGTTGTGTCATTGTCCGTTTTTGTCACCGTCCCGTTTTGTCATTGTCCCTTTTTGTCACCGTCCCGTTCCGTCCTTTCCCGTTTTGTCTGTCCCGTTCTGTCTTGTCCCGTTTTGTAATGTCCCGTTCTGTCTGGTCACCATTTTTTTAATGCCGTTAATTCGTCAATCAATTAACATAACAAAGGTGAGTTAATAAAACATTTTCCCTTCGCATGAATGCTTGTGGAAACAAAAATAAACTTAAATTCTCTCAATGAAATTAAAAAAAATAAAACAAAAAAAAGAGAGTGAGAAAGAGCGCGCGACTAGTTTTATTAACTTCCGGAGAACCTGTATATCGTGAGAAAAATAAACGGTAGGAAAGAAACAACATTTTTGTCATGCAAACTGTTTTTGGCAACCAATTAAGTTTTATGGTAATCATACCAAAATAGTCTTTTTTAGATGCTGGCTTCTGTTTCGACTTGTGGTGACAAAGCATCTGTTCGATATTAAATTACTAGCTGATATACCCGGCGTTGCTCGGGCTCCTTTTTGATGAAATTTTGCAATACCTAAATGTGAATATACAGTGAAAATGAACACATGAAAAGAGATTAGAATTAATAAAGTAAAAATCTCATTGAAAAACCGAAAAGAATTCTTGATAACATGAAAAGAATTCAATACATGGCGCTCTCTAACTATGGCCTTCTAGCAGTTCTACCACAGATTAAAGAAAACATGCTTTCTCTATGTTTTCTTAAATCTGAGATTCTATCCGACTTCTACATATGTGTAGAATAATGCATGTGGTTTCCAAAGAGGAAGGAATGCAATGAAAATAAAACAATACTTTGATCTGACGTTTCTTCAGCCCTGGCTGTGGCTGTAGTTCTATTTCTCTCGCCAAATACTTGAGTTTGGAAGAGCTTGTGGCAACATGTAGGCTTTGTTTTACCACAGTCGGCCCATGGGAAGAGAAGATATCATAAATTGAAATGTTTATGGTAAATGCCCTTATTTAAAAAAAAGTATCGTTCATTACTGCAGATGGACTTATTCTAAACTTGCTAATAACCGATATAGAATAAGAAATCATAAAAAATTGATTTAAAAAAAATCATTTTTCATCTAAATATTCAACAATTCCAAAATTCCACGCGAATGATATCCCTAGCCTAAATAATTTCTTGGCAACGTAATCGTACTTTAGATGTGAACTCGCCCTGATGTGCTGAACTTCGACGACACAATGGATACCCATATTCACCCGTTATAGTTTGCTCTACCACGGTGCTAAGATATCTTTTAGAGCAATGGCTATCTTGCATGCAAGGAGAGTTACGATTTAATGCATCTACATTAACCCGGTTGTTGGCCACTTGGTGAAAATTCGAACGATTTCGAAAACTGCGCTGAAGTGCGGCCGACTCCTCTTCATCTGGTGCTCGATAGCCGGCTTCAGTTCCTTCTATGGGGCTTGGTTTTTTTCTTCATGGATGTACATGATCGTTTGTTTCTAATAAAGAATATTTGATTAATTTTCCATTTTCTGATA
>JAHWFO010031640.1:23849-53437 GCA_023313115.1 Rhysida immarginata | reverse complement strand
AGGAATCTGTCCATTAGATCGTTATAGAATAATGAATTTATTCTTTGCCCCTCTGGAAAAATAGGTATATTTAGGCAGAAGGAAAAAAAATAGAGAATGTGTAAAACAAAAAACTTAGACCTTCACAAATTAAAATTGTGCAAATAGAGTAAGACAATGGAGGTAGAAGGAATAAGAAGCCAAGAAAAAAAATATTGAGCAATGAACAGAAACCACAAATTCACAATATTCATTTTTAATGCCTCAGATGTACATTTCGGCGGCTACGCTCCCTTCATCAGTGAATGTACAATGTCAGTTCCTTCAAATTCTGTATAAATACATTTATATATTCACTGTCTGACATTGTTCCATTTAATATTACAAAATGTTCAAATACCACCACATTCGACTGGGAGGCTTTGTTTACCATCTGGGCTTGAATTCATAACATCTAGTAAGAGTCTCCAACGTTTGTCATCTACATAATAGTCATCTTACCATCTTTTCGACTAAAAGTGCGTTATCATCTGGGCATGAGTTCATCTATGCACAAATCCTCTAGAAAGAGTCTCCAACGTTTGGATCCACAAGAAGTCATCGTGAGTTTTTACATCCGAATGGTCAAATTTACTTTTCATCAAACTTAAGTACATTCCATCTGTACATTCTTATTAAATGCAAAATATTATATCATTGTACAACCCGCACTTTTATAAAGCATTTATGCTTAAATTTTAGAATTTATTTATAAATTTTTCTTCATTAGAAGTTGTATTAGTCCCTCATGATTCGATATTAGAATTCTGAACTTATTTATTCAACACTCAGAAGAAAGAAGAGACTAAACTCAATCAACTTTACTTATCGAGCCATTTTCCAAAATTTATTATAAAATTGAATACTTAATACAACTTATCGAACGTATTGTTTATCAGTGGAGTTAGTTGACAGCGGCGTTGCTTTACAGGTGAGCTCTGTCGAGTGGAGACCCTCCCTCCCCCCTCTCGTTTTCTCCAGCTTGGACTGTGAGCCCTGTATTGCGATTTGTCAACTTCTAACCATCTTCCGATGAGTCTAACCAATCATCAACGATTTCAACTGTAAGCATCAGTTTACGAGTTTTGGAAGAAATTTGTCGAGATTGAGAAGAATGTAGAATGGAGAGAAGAGAGCGAGAGAGATGCTGCGATGGACGTCGGTGAGACAGATGATGGAAGCGAACGTCCGAAAGAGAAATTAGAAGAATGAAAAAGTCGGAGTAGTTTAGAGTGAAAACAATTCACTAAACTTTAGAATTAGCTACTACAGTTTATTTGCCTTGAACCCGAATAAAACTGTCATTATTATGCATATTGTTATTAAACTGGAGTTAGATTAGGACGTAGACAATCGCGGAGCCCAACAAAAAAGACCCCTCCCCCCCACCCTCACTGCATCGCTGGAACAACTGTTAAAGAACGGGTAATGGCGCACACCTCTTCTCATTTTGTCATGTTATCTGTGGTCACCAAGACTTTATGTATAATCTTTAAATTTACTAAATACTAAAATCTTTATATATATAATTCTTCTGTGCGTGTGTATGTGACTGAACTCCCCCTAAACGGCTGGACCGATTTTGATGAAATTTTTTGTGTGTGTTCAAGTGGATTCGAGAATGGTTTAGATTCACAATTCAGTCCACTACAAAATGTTTTTTAAATTGTAGATTAGTTTTAAAATACAATTTACCTGGAGCTGAATGGAATTTTTGACGGCCTTAAAAAATTGTGACGTTTGCTTTGTTTAATGAAGAATTTTGCGATTGTTCCGTGAAGCAGCATCAACAATGACTGCAAGTCTGTCGCGCGGGAATACAATGTATCTTATTTTCTAAAAGTGCTTTAGTGGCGACTAATACATTATATAAAGAGGCTGGTTGACTGACTCATCAACGCACAGCAAAATCTACTGAAGCCATAAACTCGAAACTCGGTGAGGTCATAGGACAGATAGCGTAGGGGCGTGCTAGACCGGGTTTCTCGAAATTCGGACCCCCTGCCCACCCAGGGGGCAGAAAGGAATTGCACGTTCGGTCGCTTGGCTCCGCCCCCAATAAACGCAGATCTTCGAAATTTTACAGGAAGATTTCTAGCTACCGTTCCAAAAAAGTAGTTGCCCCGATTTTCGATATTTGAATTTTAAGGGTGCGAAAACTGATAAAAATCAATTTTCTGATATTTTGATGCAACTTCGTGAATAAAGATAAAGCAACGAAATTCGGAGGGAAGGTTCTCGGGGATATTTCCGCTTTGTGAGGGGTGCTAGGAGAATCCAAAGATTGGCCCCCCGTTTTGTATTTTTGCCGTCTAACTCCAATGCAGTATTTCGTGAGTAAAAAGAGGTCTAGAATAATGAAATTTGGTACGGTGATGGCAATTGACGAGATCAAATGTGTGTTTGGTTCATTTTTTTAATTATCTGGATCCAATTTTCCGGTATTTTATGTTTTCCGGATTTTTTCCGGATTATTTTTTTGGTTTTCACAAATTAACATGCAAACTGGCATGTTGAAAGCTTAGTTTTTACATTGGTCGTAAAATATCGATTTTGTTATTTGATTTAAAATTTATTTAAAGTATCCAGGACTATTTTTCGATTTATTATGAAGTAGCTGATATACCCGGCTTTGCTCGGGCTCTTTTTTTTTATGAAATTTTGCAATTTCTGAATGTGAATATACAGAAAAGTGAACATTACTCTTCACCTTTCATCTCCGGCCCTGCGTCAAATTCAGTCAGCTAAAGGGCTGGTGATTGGAGAGGAGTGAAACAGAATACAATAAGAACATTTTGAAAAACTTTGTCTGTCTGTTTGTCTGTTTGAACACGCTAATCTCCAAAACTACTTGACGAATTTTCATGGGGTTTTTACAGGTAAGTTGAACGTAGCTTGCGGCAACATATAGACTTACGAAAAAAAAATCTTAATTTAAAGTTTTGGAGTATGCTGAGCATTGATATCTAATACTACAGTACTATTAGATATCAATGATGCTCAGCTTAGTACAGTTCGTAGAAAAGTCAAAAGATGGCGCTTCATTAGTTGATTTTTAAAAGGCGCTTATATATAACAATAGCGAAGCATTGCCGGGTCTGCTAGTTATTTTATAAGTTTGAAGGTAAAACACTTTCTAAATAACTTGGGAAGTACAGAAGTTAAATGTTAATCACATCACTTCTTTGAATGATGTTAAAGTTAATTGCCAGATTCAGAATAACTTTGTTGATTGTAATAGAGAACTCTTTTCTAAATTCTGAGATAACTAAAATTCCGCCTATTTGAAAGTTATCAATCTTATTAATATACAGTGTGATTATAATTAAAGTTACGATTTCAAAAAAATCGAAAAGGCAATGGAATTTTGTTTGGCGAAGGAAAAAAAATAGTTCCAAAATCTGCTGATAGATGGCGCTGGCAGGGTAATGTCAGGGGAAAAACCAAAAATGGATTCGTGAAACACAGGAATGTTGTTAGCCAAAAGGAAACAATAGAGTTCAGGGGTTTACGAAAAATTTATTAGCGAAAAGACAAGAATACGTGTTTACAGCGACAACAGTGATAATGCCAAAAAAACAGCTTCATGGAACAAACATCTTACTGATGATTAAGACAGAAGTTGTTTGATATGCCCTCCGCCTTGTTCCGCTACTAATTGGAAGCGCAAAATGGCATGCTCCACAACAGATCGGAGGGTATCTGTACTGATGCAATGGATGTGGTGTGTGATGCTTGCCTTCAAGTCGGCTATATTCTCAATCCACTCGCTGTAAACAACATTCTTCAGGTACCCCCAAAGCCAGAAATCACACGGGTATAATAGGTATTATGAGCAAATGGTAATCTTTTAATATTTACCGTCGAAGTGGACGTCCAGAAAATGGCTCTATAATATACACTATATGATCACAAATATCCGGACACATGCACGTTGGGACCACGTTGTTGGAAAATGGCGGCTTATGCTCCTAGCATCTCTGACATTACCCTGCCAGTGCCATCTATCGGCAGATTTTGGAACTATTTTTTTTCCTTCGCCAAACAAAATTCCACTGCCTTGATTGTTCTGCTAAAATATCAGGTCATTCTGACGAGTAGTTTTCAAATTATCGATTTTTGAAATCGTAAATTTAATTGTAATCACCCTGTACTTCATTTTATTAAGTAATAAAAGTTTCATTTTTAATATAAATTATTTCCATTGATTCTCATTTAAGTGGGAGATGCGGGATTAATAAACATTGATGTAAAATAGTTAAATTTATAACCTAAAAGCCTAAGGCGGTCAACCGATAGTACGTAGATAAGCTTCATCTGCCGCTGCTACCGAGGGACGAACCTTGGATATACCCACAGGAGAAATCCCGTGAAAAGTGCGCCCAGGTGCCTCAAATTTTGGTTACCAGTTATCTAAATTAATGTTTTCTAAATTTTCTATTTTACGAGGCCCTGGAGCGTTACATCATCAATTTAGAATAATTCTACTTTCCATTTTCAACTTAAGTATAAGGCATGTTCAAATGAAAGTGATTCGGGCTGTAGCGCGCGAGCACGTGAGTGCGCAGACACGAGGCAAACGGGTGATTGTTGACGTATCGTCTGCTTGTTCTGATAAGCACTGCTGTGGGAAGTTACGTTAGGTTTACGCTCCTATTTCAAATGTGTTATAATGGACACTCCTATTAAATTTCCGTTCAAAAATGACCAACGAGCGGTGATAATATTTCTGACAGCTGAGGACATTCCACCAGTTGACATTCATGCTCAGATGTTGAATGTTTATGAAGAAGCATGTGTCTCGAAAGCAACCGTGGTGCGTTGGGCCAAAATGTTCCATGATAATCGTGTGGAAACGGCTGAAAACCACGTCCGGGCCAAGCAAACGTGGTCATCACCGATCAATTGAAGACAGACATGGATAAGTCAATTCGTGAGGACAGGCGGATCAGCATATGGTTACTTGCGAAGGATCACAGCGTCAATATTGGTTCCGCATATGCTGTAGTGAAAAGCCTGGGATATGGCAAGATCTGCTATCAGTGGGTACCCCGAATCCACACGAAAGAGCACAAAGGGCTGCCTTTCGGCCGCTGTTTGGATCACCTGGAACGTTACAGTCGTGAGGGGGAAGCGTTTTTGAAGAAGATTATCGCGGTAGATGAGATCTGGTACCATTATTGGGAACGCTCCAGGAAGGTATCCACAATGCAGTGGAAGCATCCATCGTCACCACGGCCCAAAATATTCAAGTCGCAGAGTTCGGCCGGGAAGGTTATGCTTACGTGTTTCTTTGATTCCGACAGTCCTCTGCTTTTGGAATTTATGGAACCCAAAACCCGTATTGATGCTATAGCATACACCAAGACACTGCAGAATTTGCGTCAAGCTGTGAAAAACAAGCGTCCTGGTAAGCTCAGTGATGGGGTCATCCTCCTCCAGGACAATGCTAGGCCACATGTTGCGAGACTGGCGCAGGAAGCAATAACCAAAATGCGGTGACAAATTCTGCCACACCCTCCTTATAGCCCGGACCTCTCACCATGTGATTTTCATGTGTTTGGTCCTTTAAAAAGGCACTAAAAGGTCAACAATTTGCCAGTGATGAGGAGGTTAAGGACGCTGTTCGGGCATGATTCAGAGAGCAGCAGAAAATAGACTTTTTTGCGGATGGTATTAGCCGATTGGTGCCCCAGTGGGAGTCCTGTATTGCGACAGGTGGAGATTTTTTTAGGACTGCGTGTCTGTAATAGTGACTATAAGATATTGTTCTTTCATATAAACAAAGGTAAATATTAATACTTTCATTTAATCCTTCTCAGTGCCCTTTGAATCATTTTCATTTGAACATGCCTTATTTAAGAGGCTTTGGTCTTGTTCCAAGAAGAGAGACCAAACATTAATATAAAATTGTCAGAATTTTATGCTCTTCGGCCTGAATATGTACTTCTTTCTTCTCAAAGGCCTCATACAAAGGCCTCATGCATATGCTGGTATCATGCAAACTTCAATTTCATTGTGGAATCTCTCCATAACAAACTCAAAAATGACTTTCCTGCAAACGATTTACTTACTATCCTTGGTATCCATTCATGATATCCTATAATGTGGATAGTGAGCAACGTATGACTAACATTTGCAATAGCTGTAAAACCACCGTGTCTATCCTTCTAGCTGATAACACAGAACTGTATGGCTTATTAACATGGAGGCAGTGGAAAGATGCGGAAGGCAGAGGATATTCTGTATGACAGTAAGTCATCCAGAGCAGAGGATAAAAAGGACTCCTTTTCTATTAGGACGATAAAGCAGAAAATAATAAGAAACAAAACCACTATATTAAGGATGGCTACTAAAAAAAAAGGGTAAAAAATCAAGGGGTGATTCTTTTGGTTACTTTAAGAATCTTTTGTCCTTTGATGATTTTCGGAATGCCGCTTTGTTTCGAAGATATAAGCCGATAAAGGTTTTTCGATAAAAGCAATCTTTTATTACCTAATATTATATGTAAAGCTTCTTAATCTACAATAACTGCTGAAAATGACTACCACTAGCTAGTAGCATGAATCCAATCTTCTCCTCACTGACTGCCGACCTACGTTGTTTCTTATTGCATTAAACCTATCATCATTCTTGATATCTCAAATCCTCTACATTTTCCACTGGAATAGTGTAAACTAACGATTTCAGATGGCCCGTAAAGATATCCAAAGGAATTTAAGTCCAGGAATCGAACAGGACATAAGTGACGTTCACCTCAACCAATCCAGGTATGTTGGATTTTTTCTAACCCCCCCCCCCCCCCCCCCTCCCCGAGCAATCACACTAAAATTCGCTGGTGCACCGTCGTGCATAAACCACATTATATTTCTCGTTGCCAGTGATATAACTTCTTGATTGTAGATTTTATTAACAAAAACATTTTGAAGACGCACAGTTTCATTCTTACATAGAGAACCACCCTCTTATAGAATCTTTTTAATTTCCTGATCATAATTTCAGTTTCTGAGAATCAATGAGAGGCCGTCGGAATATTAACAATTCATAGAATCCTTGTCCTTCGGGCTTTTCTTAGAAGTCTTAGTTCTTAGAATTTAACACTTTCTTGATATTCTTTAAAGATGAATTTTTACAAATGAGCAGTAACTGGAGATAATGGATAGTTAGCAATCTATTGAGAAACTGTGGAAAGGCACCAGAGGAAGCAGTCCCTTCTTGCATTGTTTTCGCCAGCTCACTGCTGCAACTGAGCAAACGGTGAGCGACCCGGTGTCATCGAAGTTCCCAGTCGGCCGTCGACGATGCAAGCGTTTCAACAGAAGAAATAGCGACTACTAGGCCATAGCACGGACGAATGCCCAAGTTTTACTTCAAGACATCTAGAGCAGAATGCAAATTGCAACAACAGATTACCAAGTAGTCAATGACCCTACTTAGATTGTTGGAATTGCAGAGCAGACAGACACAAACGATCATGTACATCTGTCACCAGGCAAGAAAAGAAAAAGCTAGCCTCATGGATGAAATTAAAGCCGTCTATCTAACACCTGTGAAGAGGAGTCGGCTACTGTTGTAGAAGATATCCTAGAACCCTGGTAGAGCACACTATAACTATAACTGGTGAATATGGGTATCCGTTTTATCGTTGAAGTTCACCACAGCAGGGCGAGTGTACATCTTATTAATAAAAGATAATTAAAGTGTGTCTGTCTGTGTGCATATTCGCGAAAATCTCTACAATCGCGAAACCAACGGACGTCAAACTTTTCATGATGCTTTAACATAATGCGGGAAAGGTTTTCCACTAATTTTCCATGGATTTCCGTGGGCTGCACGGTTTTATGAGTGAAAAACTATTCATATTTCATGCAACAATATATATTTAAATTATAAAATCAACAATAATACTACCTAATTACATAAAATTGGTCACAAATGTACGTACAGTCTTTTCCAAAAGCTTTTTCACAGTCTCTTCCAAAAGCGTATTAATTGATAGGAGTTGAGCTAAGCGAAGTTGATCGGTTATAAAGTCTAGTAGTTTGACCGAACAGCGTAGAAGCAGGGAAAAGTTCTCTCTTTTCCCTGGTAGAAGCTTAAAATGGACTTGGTCGTCCAGAGTAGGAATAGGGATGACGTTTATGACTGGTGTGGGAGAATTGCGGTATTTTAACTGAAAAGATTAATCGCTGCTTTTTATTTCAGTAAGACAGACTTTGCAGATGAAATATTTAAGCACTTATTAAAAACAAAGCAATAAATGTTTAAAGATATCTCAAGAATGTTCGATGAGGGTTTATCCTACGCCAAACTTCAGATGTATAAATTATTGATGAAAATAGGAACAAAAATTTCACAGCCTGAATTCGAATCGGGAACTTTCGAAGAGCTGTGACTTTCTCATTTCCCCAATATTTTATACAGGATATCATTAATGACTTGTTGGTAGTAATAGAATTTGTACCCATCAGTTAACAGAAATCTTACTGATCAATTTCTGTACAATAACAAATTTTTTGATCGTATTATCTGGTCCAGTTAGGAGATTAAAACTGCAAAAAAACCTCAAAAATTTATTCTCTATATTTTTGTTCGTGTTTACATACATTATTTGTTGTTGCAAATAGAGTTTAGTTTTTGTATATAATACTCTAGGGCATTAAAATAGCTATTAAAATAAAAATTTGGCATCTGAACAATAAAGGACAACAAATTACTTCATTATCAACAAAAACTACAATCACATATAAAGAACTCAGCTTAATTTTTTATAAGGACATATACCGGAAAATAAAAATAAATAACATATTTATTTACATAGGATGTCACTCATCCGACTTTAGGATAAATGTTGGCTAGAATTCATTGCTCATATTCCGCCAACAGAGGGTGTCCAGTATTCCTTTGGCGATAATAATTTTCATAAAAATTCTCTTTCCATGCTTTGTTATTTTATTTCCAACAATACTATAGTTACCCCCTGAGTGGATACCCCCTTACCGTGGGTCAGGGGTTTGGGTGCTTCAGGGATTGTGTGAGCTATGCTGGTTGTAGCACTGCTACTTTAGGGTCACCCTTACCAGAAAGGTCATAGTTGATGAGTGAGACGAAGAGTATCCAAACAAACATATCTCATGATGTCGACGAATGAGAGAATTCATACTGCATCGGGTGTGGCGCATGTTAAAGTCAACCGCGTTCGGGAGTTAGGCAGAGGCTCTCGTTCGAAAAATAGTCGACAGTCTCCCGGCTGTTATCTCGGAGCAATGCCTCCGAGAAGCCCCACCAGTGCACTCGCTATGCGCTTGGGGAAACGGTCGGGGGCAGCGCATGCCTTTACCCAGGAGGAGAAACGGGTAAAGCGACAACGGAATCGGGTGCCGTCAATCGGCACTTGGAACGTATTCTCCATGACAGGAAAGGAATCAGAGTTAGTGAAGGAAGCCAAACGGTATCGACTGGATATCATAGGTATTACTTCTACGAAACGTCCGGGTTCTGGAACTGTGGACTTAGAAGGAACTGTGGAACTGAAGCTTTTCTACTCTGGTGTCGATCCTAACATGACTGCCCCGGCGGGAGTGGGGATACTCACAAGTCCCTGGCTGGCAGATTATGTTGCAGATTGGACCCCCTTAGGTAGAAGAATGTGTCTCCTGAGGCTTCAGATAGGGAAACGGTCTCTCTCTCTATTCGTTGCATATGCTCCGAATGCAGTCACAGAATACCCACTTTTTCTAGATGAAGTTGATGCTGCTCTTAGCAGGAGAGGGAGTGCAGATTCTGTCTTCCTGGAAAGGCGTGATTGGGAGGAATGGTGACCCCGATTTAAATGCAAATGGGAGGTGCTTGTTGGATCTCTGTTTCAACAATGGACTTTCCATCACAAACACCTTCTTCCAGCACAGGGATGTCCAAAGTATACCTGGTACAGGGATGTAATGGACCAGAAGTCACTGATTGATTTTGTAATTGTTTCAGCCGACTTATTCCGATCAGTGTTGGATACTCGTGTGAGAAGAGGGGCAGAACTATCAACTGATCACCACCTTGTTGTCTGCACTTTGCGGTTCTTTGAATCCATGCCAACCAAGCGAAATACTAGGTTCAGACAAACTTGGCGCATCAAATGGGAGGCATTGGAGGATAGAGCTGTGAGGAAGACCTTTGCAGATAACATATCTTCAAGTTTCAAAGAACTACCCAGTGATCGAGGTACTGTTGAAGAGGAGTGGCAGTTGTTTAAAACTGCTGTGATTACTTCGGCTGCATTGTGCTGTGGTCGTAAGCGGCTGAGTTTGGCGCAGGGCGGTGGAATAGTGAAGTCCAAGAAGCTGTCAAGGCAAAGAAGGAAGCCTATTTCCTATGGCTTGCAAATAAGTCAACTTCGAGTCGAGTGCGGTACACAGAGGCGCGAAAAGCAGCAGCAAAGGCAGTGTCAACAGCTAAAGCCAAGGCCTGGGAGAAGTTCGGGGAGAAATTGGAGGCAGACTATGTTTCGGCAAACAAGGTGTTCGGGCAGACCATGCGCCGCCTCCGTGGAAAAAAGTCTCTTTCATCACAAACTATTAAGAGTTCAGATGGGAGGCTTCTGAAAACGGAGGAGAGCGTATTGCATAGGTGGAAGGAATACTTTGCATCTCTTCTTAATCCGGTGACAGCAACAACTGAGACACATGAGGTGCACCTTGGAGCGGAGAATAGTTACGGTAGTATCACTGAAACAGAAGTCAGATGGGCAATTAAGTCCCTGAAGACTGGAAAAGCTGCAGGTGATGATGAAATCCGGTCCGAGATGTTAAAGGCCTTAAATCAGGATGGTATCTTGTGCCTGACTGGTGTGTGTCAGGTTGCTTGGATATCTGGACAGGCCCCTAAGCAATGGCAGATCAGAGAGATTGCAACAACTATCGAGACATCTTTTTGCTCAGCATTCCTGGGAAAGTATATGCTAAGTGTCTGGAGAAGAGAAGTCGGGAAATAGTCAACTCCAAACTGTCGGGGGAGCAGTGTGGTTTCCGACCTGGCCGAAGCACGATGGATCACATCTTTGCTCTAAGGCAAATCTTTGAGAAATCCTGGGTGTACGCTTGCTTTGTGGACCTCGAAAAAGCATATGACAGAGTTCCTCGGGAGAAACTCTGGCAAGTGTTGTAAGAGTATGGAGTGGATGGGCAATTACTGGTTGCTATCATGTCTCTGTACGAAAGCTCTGAGATGTGTGTCCGGATAAATGGCATTAAGTCAAGACCGTTCACCTTGGGTGTTGGACTCCGCCAAGGGTGCGTACTGTCGCCCCTCTTGTTCATTATCTTTATGGACTGGATAGAGAGGGGCAGCCGAGGCGATGAGCGTGTTTCTGTGGGCGACTGCTTGGTGGAGAGGTTGCTCTTTGCTGACGACCTTGTCCTTCTTGGGTCTTCTCGCACGAACCTTCAGCATGCACTAGAACGGTTTGCAGCCAAATTAGAAGAAGCTGGGATGAAGATCAGTGTGGCTAAAACCGAAGTTCTGGTCCTTTCAAGACAGCCTGCTCAGTGCGCTCTCTATGTTAGGGGAGCCTCATTGAGACAGGTGGAGAAATTCAAGTATCTCGGGATTGCATTCGCGACTGATGGACGGCAGGATCGGTGCAGCAAGCTGTGTCAGACGTGAACTGTGGCGATCCGTGGTAACGAAACGCGAGCTGGGTAACAAAGCCAAGCTTTCCGTCTTCAAATTTATCTTTGTCCTTATTCTCACCTATGGTCATGAGGCTTGGGTAATGACCGAAAGAGTGCGATCGCGGGTACAATCGGCAGAAATGAGATCTCTGAGAGGTGTGGCAGGTGTTACCCTACTAGATAGAGTGTACAGCAGCACAATAAGGGAATCTTTAGGTGTTGAGCCGCTACTTCTCCGCATTGAGAGATGTCAGTTGCGCTTGTATGGCCACGTGATACGGATGCCGCAAACTAGTCTTCCTAGGCAGTTGTTATTTTCCAAGCCGGTAGGTAAGAGACCAAGGGGTCGGCCTAGAACCAGGTGGCTAGACTACTTGGAGAATCTGGGTTCGAGTAGCTTGGATATTACCAGGGAGGACATGCGCCTGATGGCAGAAGATCGCGATCGCTGGAGATCCTCCATAGGGCTGCTGCCCCCGCGACCCTAACGGATAAGCGGGTTTGAAAAGTAAGTAAGTACTATAGTTACGTCATTGTGGTGGTAAAGTCTACACTTCTACACGCTAAATCACAATCACCACACGCACAAACAAAACCCATTGGCAAACAAACATGACGTCAGAAACTGCATCATGAAACCAAAATGCCATAGAGATGAAGGAAAAATGAATTTAACTTTAAATTTTTTCTGGAAAAAAACTCGAAATTGGGATTAAAAAAACCCCTATTGCCACCTACACGGCCAGAAGTATCCATAACAAATGGTGGTTTCAGGGTATGTCTTGCAGGGACGGAGTCTATAAAGGGAAAAAAAAGACAGAGCTTGGGATTTTAGTAATAGTAGATAGATAGATATTGTTAAATATATCATGTACAAGATTTTATCAGCGCGCAGTTTGCGCGGTAATTAGTTACAAATTAAATTCACATTGTTTCAAAGCCCGCACATTCAAATTGCTTCGTGTGACGAACTCACATGTTCTCCTTTGATAAAAATTGTTATTCAGACAACAATGGTCAGGTGACTTTTCAGTTCCGGTGTTAAACGTGCAACGACAATGCAAAACTGTTTCCGTGACGAACTCACATGTTGTCCTTTATTTATAGTTTGATTGATATATTGTTATATCTCGTCATGGATGAGAATACAGGGTGTACCTGAACTCGTGTACAAACTTGGAGGGGAGATAGTATGGATGATTCTAAGCAAAAAAGTTCATATGAACGTGGGTCCGAATTTGAACGAAAACTGAGATATGAACAGAAATAAATATGCTACCACCAAGATCAAAAAGTTAATAACTCAGGTTCTCTAACGCTTAGGATAATGGAATTTGGGGGAATAATAGGGTACATAAAAATGTGTATACCGTTAAAATTTGATCGACTTCCAACGAGTAGTTTCCGCGTTACGCAGTGAAGATCGTAACATGTGCTGGGTATTACTCGCATGTGAGCACGGGTTACAATGTTGACTGTGTAACGCGGAAACTACTCGTTAGAGTTCGATCAAATTTTAATAGTATATACAGTTTTATGTTTTCAGAATGATCCCAAACCCTATTGGTACGAATGTTCTGTCCTGTTTGAACTAATTCTTTCGTTGATAATAATGACATTGGCTAAAACGCCGATCACCTTCTTTAAAACTAAACCCGCAGAAGGTGGCGACGAAGCCTGACTGCGCCAGCATCACTGGCAATAGCAAACGGAAGTAGTCGATCGACGAGACTAAACAAACGCAGTCACGTTAACTTCGTCCCACTAAATAGCGCTTGCTCGCCATCTGATCGTTGTTGTTCAAAGTTTTGAAAGCTGAAGAAGAAGGATTTAAGGATTTTTAAAAGGAAGATGGCGACGTCGGTAGATTGAGTGAAACCTGATGTTGCTTCTGGTGAGAATTTTCAAAGTTACTAAGACTTCACGACAAGCGAAATAACCTACACGTCGAGGGTCAATTCGTTGAGCGTCAATTCGTCGAGGGTCAATTCGTCGAGCGTCAATTCGTCGGAGTAAATTCGTAGAACGTCATTTCGTCGAGGATTCAGTGGGTGGGGCGGTTAGTTCATCGAAGGTCAATTAGTCGAACGTCAATTCGTCGAGAGTAACAGTTGGTCTGGCGGTCAATTTGTCGGAGACAAATTCGTCAGGTGTTTCAGTTGGTCGAGATAATAAATAAATGATCGAAAAAAAACTTTAATAAAATTAACTAACGAAAAATTTTTTTGTTATTAATTTAATTACTTGAAAGGTAACAATAAATGCCGTTACTGTTAAAAACCAGTATTTAAATACAGTTTTTGTAAACAATGTGATATAGTGGCTAAAATGAATTGTAGCCAGTATAAACGCAACACCACTTAAAGACAAGGCCTGGGCGCTGAAATTTCATTACATTGTTACATCACCTCAATAGGGAAAATTCAGGGCTTATTATTGGTGGAAATACGGTTAACAATTCCCTACTGAGGTGATGTAACAATGTAATGACGTTTCAGCGCCCAGGCATTATCTTTAGGTGGTGTTGATAAACGTGAGCTTGTTAACAGAGGGCCTGGACATTTCAGTTTATTTGCCCCAGAAAGTGCTTATTTAAAGTGCTTATACCTCTTCAGTATCCTTCATTTGCAGAATGAAATTAATAACTGCATAAAATTAATTATTGGACAAATTGAGCACTTACAGGAAATTAAATTTTTATTAAGTAAAAAGTATTACAAGAAAATTAAATAATTATATAAATATTAAGCTCCATGAGCTTGCCGAAACATTTAATATCCTGTGGCCAATTTCCCAAGCTTACAAAATTTCACGCTGGGCTTTGTTCCAACTTGATTTCCACATATTTGCAGACTAGCGTATGCACTTATTCATAACAACACCAATTTCTTTGTAAACTATATCTATCCACATGAAGAAGAACTTATTCAGTTCTTTTACTATTTTGTTAACACCAATTTCACCAATGTTAACAAATACCAATGTAATAAGTTTATTTTCCTCCAATCCATAGAACCTAAAAAATATTTTTATTAAATGATCATTAAAAATAATGAAAATTATCATATAATTGCGTCAGGCGAAGCTAAGAAGATATGAAACCGGGTATTATAAGAAGGGGTGGAAGCTGAGGAAAAATAAGAGAGAGAAAGATGTTAATAAAAGATTAATAAGAGCTTTATATATAAAAGTATTGTATATGATGGAACGCAACTCCTTTACTATTAAGAAGCTCTGGGCATTTCTAGATAATGGATTCATTCAAACTATCCAATTGTCCACAGTACACATCCAAATTCAATATTTGTTTCTTTGATGGGAGCTTGAAAACCATTCCCCTCTGATTAAACGCAATTATAAGATAATTTTCATTATTTTTAATAATCATTTAATAAAAATATTTTTTTAGGTTCTTTGAATGGAGGAAATTAAATTTATTACACTGGTATTAGTTAACATTGGTGAAATTGGCGTTGTTACCAATAAGTGCACATACTAGTTTGCGAATATGTGGATATCAAGTTGGAACAAAGAGCCCAACGTGAAATTTTGTGTTAAAGATGGGAATCGGCCACAGGATATTAAATATTTCGGCAAGCTTAATATTTATGTAATTATTTAATTTTCATACTATAGTATTATTATTTAATTTTTACTTAATAGAAATTTCCTGTAAGTGCTCAATTAGTCCGATAATAAATTTTATATAGTTATTATTTCGTTTTGAAAATGAAGGATACTGAAGCGGTATAAGCAGTTTGGGGCAAATAAACTGAAATGTCCGGACCCTCTGTCAGCAAGATCATGTTTATAGTGGCTACAATTCATTTTAGCCACTATATCACATTGTTTACAAAAGCTGTATTTAAATACATGTACTGATTTACCTTTCAAGTAATTAAATTAATAACAAAAAACTTTTTCGATAATTAATTTTATTAAAGTTTTTTCCGACCATTTATTTATTATCTCGACCAACTGAAACAATAAATGCCATTACTTATTTATTATCTCCGACAAATTAACCACCCGACCAACTGTTACTCTCGACGAATTTACGTTCGACTAATTGACCTCCGATGAACTAACCGCCCGGCCAACTGACTCCTCAACGAAATGACGTTCGACGAATTGACTCCGACGAATTGACGCTCGATGAATTGACCCTCGTCGAATTGACCTAATACCATTTAGGATATTATTGAACGATCCATTCCTGCACAAGAATCTACACCTGCAACACTTACGCAATTATGAACTGCTAACGAGACTGCATAGTTGAACATCTCTTCGGAGGACTTACGCTGATTGATAGAGTCCATGCTACCTCGAATTACTGCACTTCGTCGGGCAAAAGAGGTCCTACACGATAATGAATAGGTATCCAATGACTTTTGGCTCTTCATTGCCAAAAATAAGTCAATATGCAAATCCTAAGGAGTCAATCACAGGCTTACTACTACAGTCATGTGCAAATTTCGCAGGCAATACTTCCTTTAACTTGTTCTGCATTTGTTTATCACCATATTTGTTTGGAAGAAAGATAGATGCATGTAGACGCAGAACCTGATATAATTAAAGTTGGCATAATTAAAGTTGGAAGGAAAGATCTAAACCATCAACCTCTTAAAGGCAACTGACATCAAAATTTTCGATTCTATAAGATTAAGTGAATAATTAAATAAAACTGCATAATTGCAAAATGTATAATTTAATTTCGAAAACTTTTATTATTTATTTAATAAAATGAAAAAGTATTCGCTATATACATCTAGAAATAGGGGGGGGGGGGGTTGATGACGTCATATGAGCGAAAGGAGTCTCCAGTCCTGCAGTCGTTACCACTAAAGCCTCATTCATTCAACCGAGGTCAATCTGAGTTCAACACGAAAAAAGTTCTCGAGAAAAATGTTTCAGCCTTACAGTCTCTATGATCCCTTTCTTGTCAACTAAATAGTTTCCCAAAACGGAGTAACATGGAATTCTGTGGGAGCGCGCGCAATGTCATCGGCAACTATAAAGATTCAACCAGACCCATTTTCAAGGCAACTCAATTGTTGAATCAATAGGATATAGAAGGGTGATGAGTCCCTTGCTCTGAACTAAAATTATAAAAAATTATAAAAAATTATCATCTGTAACTTCCTACAAGAACTGCCGTTTTATTTTTTCTGGGAATTTTTTCAGACTAATTTTGCTGTAAACATCTTTTTTAAAATCTCTCATAAAAATGTCAATTTACATAGAGATATTTATTAGTGAAATCGAAAAACGACCTGCTCTTTATTGATTTTAAGTTAAAAGAATAGTCAGATAAAAATCTTAGACAAAATTATGAACAGAAATATGCAACAGTTTATTCAGGAATTGGAATAAGATAGGCTGTATAGAATTTTTTTTATGTTTTACTACAGTAGTAATAAAGCCGTCATACGACGGTGCCACAACAGGTGAATCTGTAAATTCGATTTTAATTATAAAAGTTCGTCTATGATAGGACTGTGATAATTGACAGGACTGCCAATAGTAAATAAGTCGCTGTCAGTAAGAAAGCGAAGCTGAAAATGTTTTCTTCCTTTCAGTTTACAAACCTGCTTATCCGTTAAGGTCGCGGGGGACAGAGCTAGAGACTTTCCGTAATACCCAATAGTAATACCCAAGCGACTCGAACTCAGATGCTCTATGTAATCTAGCCACCTAGTTCTAGGCCGATTCATGGTCTCTTATGTGACCACCGACTTGGAAAATAGCAACTGTCTACGAAGACAGTTGCGGCATCCGTACATGCGGCCATCCCGAAGGAACTGAGCTCTCTCAATGCGAAGAAGTAGCGGTTCAGCACCTAAAACCTGCCTTATAATGATGCTGAACACTCTATCCAGTAGAGAACACCTGCCAAACCTCCCAGGATCTCATTTCGGCACTCTATCGATCATTACCCAAGACTCATGACCATAGATGAGAATGGGGACAAAGATGGATTTGAAAAAACACGGCTTGGCTTTCTTTACTAGCTCAAGTTTGTTACAACGGATCACCACAGTTCGCGTCAGACACAGCTTGCTTTTGATTTTATTCCAAAACTCGGCGTACGACTGTTACTGCAACAGCCTAAACTGTAAGTATGATAATGATTTTTCAATTGAAAAATGGAAGGAAAAATTCTGCGACCCGGATTCGAACCAGGAACCTCTACTGAAAAACTTTTTTGTAAGTTCGATCTTATTTTAAAAATAATTGATCTTTGACAGAACTGTGGTAATTGAAAGGACTGCGATGATTGACAGTTTTGCCAATAGTAAAAAACTCGCTCTAAGTATGAAGGCGATACTAACACAATGTGTCCTATTACAATGTGATAAAGTCACTACTGTCAATTTGACAGTTATAACTTAACAGAAAAACACATCTCAACTCTTATATGTAAACCTTGCTCTTCAGTGAAAATGGCTCATCCGTTTCTTTTTTACCTCCCTCATTGCTCAATTTCCTCGGCAGACTGTTGTGGAGGCTTATTACACGACCACTATATTTTAAAACTAAAAAATTAATTATAGACATTTAATGAATATTATAAAACGAGAAAAAATAATGTTATTTGCTTTTGATTTTATTCGATTGGATTTTTTTTTTGTATTTTATGACTTTTCCTTTTTATTAATTTATTCAACTGAAAAATTATTACTATGCACATATAACGAATATAATACATAAAATGTAAAAAACTAATGTTACCTGGTTGTGACTTGAATTGTTAATCAGTTTCATAATTTAATTTGAATGTTATTATTTTTTATTAAAATTAAAAAATAAGAATCGTATACATGTAATGCATTTCGTAATTTAGAATAGCTAAATTACTTCCTTAGTTTTTAATTTGATTTTTTAAATTTATTTTAGTATGCTATTTTTAAATGTCAATAGATGTATATCATTAAATCTTTGACAATATATTTTTGAACCGTAGCCTACGAAAAAGATAAGATTTCTTTAATAGTCATTTTCGTCGGCTGCGATTTTTGGATTTCAACAATCAGTGCTTTTTCATTTGTTGAAAACAATGAAGGTTGCATTGCTGCTCTTCACTATGGAAACGGGCACGGAGCAGGAGGATTTAGCATTTTATATATAAGATATTTATTAACTACAGGAAATTCGTTTCACGTACCTTTTTTTTTCCCTTAAACGATGTAGGCATGTATTTGTATATGTAGTAAGGAAAAAGTATTCAGGGTTCTCCCCAGGCCCTTCTTAACGGGCGCGCCGCCCGGCTGATTTTGGCGTCCGCCCGGCTGAAGAATACACGAAAAACTGCACAACACTGCATAATAATTTATTTGTTTTTGTTTTTAATTTTTGTCCGCCCGGTTATTTTAGCTTACCGCCCACCTGATAAAATTTTCTGGGGAGAACACTGTAATATAGTAGTCTCATTGAGGTTGTATACAACCTGTGACAATAAAGTTCGGTGAATGATGGCATATTGAGAGTGGATTGCTCGCTTACATGAAACAGCAGTTACTGTCCTTCAAAGTAATCCCCGTCGATGGTAATGCACTTCTGGGAACGTCTGTATAAGTCCTGGAAACTCCTGGCGTAGTCGTTTTTAGGGATAGCCTTCAGTTGGGTCGTAACATTACGTTGGATGTGTGGCAACTTCGGGGGGGCGTCTTCTACGGTGTTCCGGCCTCCTCGGAACCGTTTAAACCACTCATAAACACACTTCAAAGTAATAGCACTTTCTTTGTAAACTGTTGTCATCATTTCATGAGTCTCTTTCGTTCGCTGATTCATTTTGGGTTTCGACCACGCGTACTACGCCTTCTCTCTTCAATGTCCTGTTTAAACACAATAAACACACTCGCAGCGCTGATTCTCTCAAATTTGTTTAAACATGTCTCAACCTGTCTGGGGCAGGATACGACGAAAGTGCACTCTTACGACCGTTAGCAATTTGACGTCATTCACCGAACTTCATTGTCACAGGTTGTATATCAGTTCGTTAGAGGGGGGGGGGGTCTGGTGGACGTAGCCCCTCAGTCTTTAAAAAATAATTCACTTTCCTTGGTCGTATGATCAGTCATCGCGCGATGTGCAGAAATGAACTTTAACCATATTGACACGGATGTGAGAAACATATACGGGTGGAGAGCGAAATCATTACAACCAAATAAATACATAAGAGAATGTTATAAACACATTATTAATATATAAACTGACGAGTCTAATTGTTAATCAATAATAAGGCATGTTAACAAACCAAACGACAATTGATTAAATATGTAAATATGAATTGATTTAACGATATATATGTGCCCCTTATATATATTGTCACACATTAGGAAAGATATAAAATATAAAGAGAAACAAGGTGAGAGGCCAAGGCCACATAAATTGCTCACTTTTTAAATCTTGTAACTTTTACTTGAACATTTGAAACCGACACATATATTAATCAAATAATGAAAAATAAACTAAAATTCAATAACGCTAGTGCAACAAGGAACATTTAAATGTAAGTGGATCTCATTTTTTAATTTGGATTTTCCAAAATTAATAACAGAAAATGATCGAAAAAGAAAAACGATGATGAGTTATTCTATGTTAGATAGCCAAGACGATTTTCCAGTGTGATGTCATGCCCTAGCGGTGAATTGAGGCGAATCTCAAACGACGTAAGTTTTGAAAACTGATGTTTGAAAAATTATATTTAAAAAACTACTTAAGTTATAAAAATTTTACGAATTATTTGATGGTCCTTTATGTTATAAAATAATAAAATTGATAGGTGATTTTTGGTGTCAGTTGCCCTTTAAAGGGTAAATGTGCTAGGTAAAAAGTTCTGAATAATAGTGACCGGAGCTCATTAAGACGCATGGTGAAGGCAAACCGAAGAGATTCCACATTAGAACTGACGGGGAAGTTTAACAGTGAAGGGAGTCAAAAGCATATTCACACTTACTGCGATGGGAACTTAAAGGAATGGGGCTAAGCAGCTGTTCCGCTTAATAAAACCGCTGGTTTAGTGACATCAATAGGGTAAACAAACAATTACTGTTCGCCCGGAGCACAATTGGAAT
Source organism: Rhysida immarginata (assembly GCA_023313115.1). Classification (NCBI taxonomy): domain Eukaryota; kingdom Metazoa; phylum Arthropoda; class Chilopoda; order Scolopendromorpha; family Scolopendridae; genus Rhysida; species Rhysida immarginata. The sequence goes on along the minus strand of JAHWFO010031640.1, from coordinate 32,676 downwards.
GTGGATCAGTGAATAAATAAAAGTCATGTGGTCTAACGAATCTAGATTTATCCTAATCCAGATTGATGGGAGCATTAGGGTAAGAAGAGAACCGAACGAAGCGATGGAATCCGTCTTTGCGTGGTGCCCACTGTCCAAGCCTTAGAGGCCGTGTGATGATCTTGAGTTGCATCTTTTGGTCTGGTCTGGGTTCTACAAGTATCTGAATGACGATTTCAAAAAATGACGTCAGCCAAGTATCTGAATACTGGATGACCAGGTTATTCCATCCATGAATGAATTTTTTCCTGATGGCACTGGAATATTCCAGGACGACAACGCCAGGATTCACCGTGCTCGAATTACACGTGACTAATTCTGGTCTCATGATCAATCATTTCAACACACAATAAACAAATGACACCTAAAACGACGTATTCTCACAACGGAAGCCAGAGCTGGACTAAATTTAATGCTCCAGCCAATGCACACATTTCCGTGGCTCAAATTTGCGCTGCGATTGCACCAGCATGCACAAAGTTCCCGACAGAATCCTGATCTTAATCTGGTAGAAAGTCTTTGGGATGTATTGGAGAGGGGCATGTGGAGAGGCTCCTTCTGCCCGCATCACTGCAAGATCTGCGCGAAAAATTACTGGGCCACTAGAGAAGATTTTCGAACTTGCTGAATCCATGCCACTGGCGAATGCCCACCATTGTCAAAGGGAAAGGCGGTCCAACTAAATATTAAACTGCGCAACTTTTTTTGCCCATGCTGTGTTTGTATGATGTCTAAGGTAATACAAATATTACATGCCGTACTGACTCATTTGTGATTCATGTTAGTGCAGTATAGATCGCTCAACAGAACTGTGAATTCTAACATGGTACCGTTAAAGGCTATCACCTATACTGTTAAGTGGAAATCTCAAAAAGCAACATCAATGAAACCGCATAGCGGTAGACCAAAGAAAGTGACAGATAGAGAATCCAATTATGCAATCGGAAGTCTTCAGTTAAAACAATTGCTATGGCGTTAGGAAATGCCACTTCATGTTCCGCCAGTATAATCATCATTAGCCAAGAACTCAGGACTAGATTTCTAAACCTGTTCTGCTGCTCATATCAGCTGAATCTATGCGAAGCGACATTTAAAATGGTGTACAGCTCATCGATGGAACAATGGAGACACGTCTTATGGAGCGACGAATCTCGCCACATACTTACAGTCAAAATGGTCAAGTTTTGGTCTGGCAGATGCCCAGAGAACGCTTCATGCCTGACTGGGTGATTCCCACTGTGAAGTTCAGAGAAGACGGTGTACTGGTATTGGACTGATTTTCATGGTTTGAATTAGGCAAATTGTTCAAGCAGCTGGAACAACATCTGCGAGTTATTTTGACATTTTGGACAATTCTGCAATCTGGGGGGCTAAGGCAATGCTTTGAACACCAGTGGGACTTATTGGAACAACAACTATGGGCCAGACCACATCCCCAACATTTGAGCCATTCACAAGCCAAATCAATTAGTCTCCATAATACAAAAAACGGAGAAAATTGATGATCTACGCATTATTCCACTGCTCTTTCAGTAGACGCACGCGCCTGCCCATCGACCAAAACTCATGGCCTATTGTTCGCACAGTATAACATGTCCCTCATAAAAAAAGCGGAAAAAAGCAATCTTTTTTTCTCAAAGTTGAATGCTCTTCGTCATCAGCAATAATATAAGGAGATCGTCATTGGAGTGATGTGAAAGGCAAAGCTTATGTGGAGTGATGAAAGCCACTTCGCTCTCCAGCAGTCTGATGGTCAAGTGTGGGTCTGGAGGCGACTAAAAGAGAAATTCGATTAAGAGTGTCCCATACTCACAGTATAGGATGCTGGTGAAGGGAATCTTACTGTATGCGGCCGCATGTTCTATGCAGTAGATACGGTCCTGATTGCTTTTTCCAGCAAGATAATGCTCTATACCATGTTGCTCATTCAAGAAAGCCATGGTTCCTTAACGCTGATACAACACCTCCTCGAAAGAAACCCAAATACCTGAAACATCATGCAATGTTAACCATTGTTAATTTTATTTCTACCAATAATAAGCCCTAAATTTGGTCGACTTTGATGATGTAACAATGTATGACGTTTCAGTTGTTTGGCTTTCTTTCTAGGAGGTGTTGGCTGATATCAAGCTGCTGCCACAGCCTGCCCAGACGTCCGGATTCAAACCTTATTGAACTGCTGGCATCAATTACAAATTCAATTAAAGGTCGAGTGACAACATGTCCTGCCAGAGAAGTAAAAAAAAAAGTTGTTGACAGCCTTCCTCGTCGTGTTTCTGCAAAGGGCAGTCCAAGTGGTATCAACGATCGTTTTTATGTAAGTTACATGAAAAGAGATGTCCAGATACTTTTGTATACAGGGTGAATACAAAAGTCTGAACCCCCCTTTTATTTTTTGAACCGAAGCAAATATGTCAATTTTGATGAATCCAATGAATAGGAAGTTGTGGATGGCCTATCCCATGGTGCGCTTTTCATCATCCCAAATATGCAAATAAGGACACATTCAAAATTTATCTCAAAAACCGTAAGGGATAGAGAAAAAAAACCAATTGCAAACTTGTTCAGCATAAAAAAACAAACAAAACCAAAAAAAATAATCCAAATTGGACCAACCAATCACCCACAATCACATGGTTTATGTTGGTCATGTTGACCATTTCCGAAACAGTGTAGCTTGCCATCCTGGAATTGTTCTGTCTTCTGTGTGCTGAAACATGCCTTTTATTGGCTTTTCCGCATGAAAGTGAATGTGAGTATGGTAAGTTATGTTAATTTTTTGATTTGCATGCTTTACACGGTGTAAATATCAACATTCAGTTTTCCTTGTGCAGTGTGACTGTTTGTAAGCTACAAACAGTTCACCACGTGATTGTGGGTGATTGGTTGGTCCGATTTGATTATTTTTTTTTGTTTTGTTTGTTTTTTATGCTGAACAAGTTTGCAATTGGGTTTTTTTCTCTATCCTTTACGGTTTTTGAGATAAATTTTGAATGTGTCCTAATTTTGCATAAAAAAACAAACAAAACAAATCATCCAAATCGGACCAACCAATCGCCCACAATCACGTGGTGAACTGTTTGTAGCTTACAAACAGTCCCACTGCACAAGGAAAACTGAATGTTGATATTTCCACCATGTAAAGCATGCAAATCAAAAAATTAACATAAATTACCATACTCACATTCACTTTCATGCGGAAAAGCAAATAAAAGGCATGTTTCAGCACACAGAAGACAGGACAATTCCAGGATGGCAAGCTACACTGTTCCGGAAACAGCTGCTGCTTCGGAGAGGCAAGGAGAAACCTACATGCTGCAGTTAAGTTGTATCGAGACAGATACCCTAACGAACGCCATCCATCTCGTCAAACAATGCGTCACATTATTCAAAAATTCGAGGCTACAGGGAATGTTAATGCAGAACGAGGACGACCAAGGGCACAAGGCGACGAGGATATAACAACACTAGTTCTGTCTGCAAATCCCCATACAAGCAGCAGAACAATTGCTGCAGATGTTGGGTGCCATCAGAGAACATCATTTTCACCCATTCCATATTCATTGTCACCAGGAGTTACTGCCATTGGATTATGTTGCTAGGGTCGCCTTCTGCAACTGGTTACTTACCTGCCTGGATGACAATCCAAACTTCATTCACGAGGTGTTGTGGACAGATGAAGCCCAGTTCACTAGGGATGGAGTTATCGACAGGCATAACCATCATCATTGGGCAGACGAAAACCCACGATGTCTGCGAGAAGCAACTCATCAAGTGAACTGGAGAATCAATATGAGTGTGGATTGCACAATGACACTGTGGTTGGACCGTATTTTTACGATGGAACACTGACTGCAGAACGCTACTGGGCTGAAATTCTCAACGTGGTAGTCACAGACTTCATTGACAATTTTCCCTTGGCCTCGTATCAGCGCACGTGGTTTCAGCATGATGGAGCTCCTCCACATTACGGGTTGGTCGTTCACGAGCGTCTAAGTGAGATGTTTGGACAACAATGGATAGGCCGAGGAGGACCAGTTCGTTGGCCACCCCGCTCCCCTGATTTTACACCACTTGACTTTTTCTTGTGGGGATACCTGAAGGATAAGGTTTATGCTACGCAGCCCGCCTCACTGGAGGATCTGGTTCAACGAATCCAGGAAGCGTGCCGAGGAGTGACACCAGCCATGCTTGCCGATGTTTTGGCGTCAGTTAGGTTCCGTGCCCAATTGTGTTATGGTGCCCACGGTCGTCACATCGAGCATTTTGTTGATTAACTTTTTTTTTAAACTGTTTGAAGTAAATTGTTGGTGCAGTGTGACTGTTTGTAAGCTACAAACAGTTCACCACGTGATTGTGGGTGATTGGTTGATCCGATTTGGATGATTTTTTTGTTTAGTTTGTTTTTTTTATGCTGAACAAGTTTGCAATTGGGTTTTTTTCTCTATCCCTTACGGTTTTTGAGATAAATTTTGAATGTGTCCTAATTTGCATATTTGGGATGAAAAGTACACCATGGGATAGGCCACCTACAACTTCCTATTGACATATCTGCTTCGGTTCAAAAAATAAAAGGGGGGTTCAGACTTTTGTATTCACCCTGTGTATATAATTAGTGATGTTTGGTTAAACAGCTATTTTGGCATATTTTTTGGAATTCATTCATTCAATTTATTTATGTATTCATTATTTAGACTTGTAACAGCTTTGAAGAAGGCACTCACTTTCCATGAATATAAAAAAATAGAGCATCTCTTCCAGATCAAGACTGGGTAGTTGCTACCGGACACAAACCAATAATATCAGTACATGTGATTAAACGGTTTTAAGAAAAAAAAAAGTAACCTTTAGCTTGACTTATTGGGTGTGGGAATAAATTTCTGCCAATTTTAAATACAAATCAGTCGTTTATGTATATAAAAAAACAAAATTATTTCATTCAAAGTACGCCCATTGGAAGCGACAACTTTCTCCCATCTTTCAGGTATAGCATGCACAGCATTATCTGTACATGCAAACCTAAATAAAAGAAAACATCGGTACTGGGTTCTAATAAAAATATTTTTATATCTAAATTTCAATTCATTTGTTTTTTTCCAATATATCTTTAGTCAACGGATTCCGCAAAGAAACAAAAACAGGTTTTTTGACTCGATCCATTCATTAAGCCATTTTTCAATACGTTCATGATAAGTAAACCACTCTCCAGAAAGGGCTGACTGCATGGACCGAAATAAGTGCAAATCCGAAAGAGCAATTCTCGTGAATACGGCGGAAGGGGCAAGATTTCCCAATACAATTTTTCCAAGTATTTTTGGACCGATTTTGCAACATGTCGTGTAGTAATGTAGGGCCTAGCATTGTGCGTATTAGGCCTATTATCCCAATCTCAGTGATGGTTTCGTACGGTTTTTAGATGCTCATTATTTGTTATTATTTAACAAGCAAAGACACCCGGTATTGCCCGGGATAATTACACTTGCAGATAAACAGAACAACTCAAGAAGTTAAATAATAACTCAAAATTGGGCTTCAGTAATTCTACAATTTCCTGCTGTAGACTTTCCCGTTGTTCAGATGTTTCCGACAAACAGATAACTTTTTGTGTCTGACCAATACTCGTTCGTTTCTTTGGTGGCATTTCTTTAGATATGGACTAAAACGCATACTTCGAACGAGCATTAATCAGCACAATACAGTTTACTTATTGATTTGAAGAGTCGAGTTGATGTATGTTTTGTTATCGATTATGTCGGAAGAGGAAGGGGAAGCTGCCGTCGCGTCTGGAAGCTCCAAACTGTTCAAGGACTCCAAACACATAAATCGTCTTAACATTTATTAGGGAGCTCAAGGGTGAAACGTATATCTCTTTGCTTCCTCGAAAGGGACTGTTCTATGTACCGGGTGATTCAGTCAATTTCTGAACATTTCACTGGAATGACGTGCATTAGGGATAAACAATTGAAAGAATATGAGCGCCATATCGAATTTCTAAATAGTTGGAGTTTGTATTGTTGCAACGACGCTGCATGAAAATCGTATTGTTGAAAAATGGCGCCCGCTTTATCAACAGAGCAGAAATGCAGGTTGTCGAATGGTATTTCGAGACAAAATCACCTGTAACCGTGCAAAGAAAGTTCCGGAAGGAGTATAAGTGTCGAGACGCACCAGGCAGGCAAGCAATCATGGATTTTGTCAAGCAATTCCGTGCCACTGGATGTGTTAAAGGCAAGAAAAAAGGCGGAAGCCAAGCTCGTGTTCGAACGGTCGAAGTTGTCGAAAATGTTCGCACAAGATTGGTCGATTCCCCTACCAAAACATCTGTTCGTCGCCTATCCATTGAAGAAGGGATATCGTATACCACGACGTGGCGAATTTTGAGAAAGGATTTACAACTGTTCCCGTATAAGATCCATGTTTATCAGGAGTTAACAGACACTGGAAGACAGAAGCGACAACAATTTGCGATGGAGTTGGAGCAGAAATGGAAGCCAATCAGGACATTGTGGACAATCTGTGGGTGTCAGATGAGGCCTTCTTCCATCTGTCAGGTGACGTTAATATACACAACGTTCGTTTTTGGGGTTCCCAGCAGCCTCATGAGATCCATAAGTCACCTCTTCATCCACGAAAGGTTATGGCTTGGTGCGCGATTTCCAAAAGAGGCATCATTGGTCCGTTCTTTTTTGAGGGCACCGTAACGTCACAGGCTTACCTTAACATGTTGGAAACCTTCTTCATCCCCGAGCTGCGAAGGAGGCGTATACCGCTTCGACATCAATGGTTTCAACAGGATGGGGCTAGGCCTCACACCACTAATGAAGTGCTAGACTTTCTCAATCAGAAATTCGGAAATCGTTTCATTTCAAAAAGGTTTCCAGATCGATTCGGGAGTGGCTTTCTTTGGCCCCCTACGAGTCCTGACCTAAACCCATGTGAATTTTGTCTCTGGGGGTTCCTTAAAGACAGTGTGTTCACTACAGCACCAAGAAGCCTGCGACAAAGCATCGTCGACTGCTGCACCCTTGTGGATGCAGAAATCCTGGATAGAGTTATGAACAACTTCACAATTCGGCTGCGAGCAGTTCAAAACGTTCGTGGTGGCCACATTGAGCATATCATCAAGACTTTTCCACGGGAATAAAAACTCCGAACTGCCTAAAATATCATACTGAACTGCCTAAAATATCATACTGAACTGCCTAAAATATCATACTGAATTGTAAACATTAATGGGTCAATAAATCATAGTACTGAAATGGTCAGAAACTGACTGAATCACCCTTGATTGGCTTCCATTTCTGCTCCAAACTCCATCGCAAATTGTTGTCGCTTCTGTCTTCCAGTGTCGTACTACTATACTTATTTCCTGCTCATTGTTAATAATTATTGGAAACGAATGTTCTATTGCCAAGGCAACAGAACATTCGTTTATGTGATCTGGTAGTTGCCAATGTAATAAAACATTCTACCATTGCATCTTCTTGAAAATACTAGTCGCATTCAATAGCTTTCACTTAAGGGAAAGTGACTTTGTCTTTGCTTTTGAAAAGCAAAGAAAATAGGTTTTCATTGTGAATGAAACCGGAAGTGAAAAGATCACTTTTGCTGCTGTTGTTACTTTTGCATCTAAAACTGCGTCAGCCATAAACAGCATGAAGAACATATTGAAATTGTTTGAAAAATAGTAAGTGACTTATTGATTGTGAAAAATGTTTTTTATTGTTCTCCATGGTTTTATTATTCCTTAATTTATAACCAAAAAAATTTACAACGTTAAATACGTTACTTACGCCTTTAAATTACAAGTTTTATCGGCGGGCAATCATCGAAACGAGCGAAGCGGCGATTCAATATGGCTACCACTAAACTAGAAGTTAGTAGCTGTAAAGCCAGAAAAGTAAGAAAAGCAGAGGGGAAAGTGGGTACTGACTTGCTTTCAGAAAAGTGACTTTTGAGACTTTGCTCTCCTGAAAATGACGTCACTGAAAGTGACTTAAGCAAGATAAGTGAGAAAAGCGAGAAAAGTTAAGAGGTTGTGAACGCGACTACTGTTGCATTATCAAGACAATATTTCCACGACACAATATTTCCACGGCGTTATCATGGCAACAATATTTCCACGGCGTTATTGTGGAAGTTTATGGCAACAATAACTTCGACGAAACAACTCTCTTCTTGGGTGGCAGTGGAGGTACATGATCGTTTGTATCTGTGTGCTCTGCAATCCCAACAATCTAAGTGCAATCTTTTGTTGCTTTTGCACTGTGCTCTCGTTGTCTTGAAGCAAAATTTGGCCATTCATCACTTTGTGTGATCTAGCAACCGTTATTTGTTCTGTTTACACGCTCACCATTTGCTCAGTTGCAGCAGTGTGTTGGCGAAACAATACAGCACGGAGCGAAAGGAAGGCTTCCTCTGTCGTCTTTCTACATTTTCTCAATACTCTGGTAACTCTCCTTTATCTCCTGTTAGTGCTCATTTTCAATGATTTGAAGAAAATGAAAAAGTAGAAGGAAAGCTCTATTTGATTTAGTGAAAGTTCTGTAGACCCTAGCGCCGCCACAGCCTGGTGGGAAAGTGGCATCATTATCCTTTTCACAGTTTCCTACTGACCAGGATAAAATAACATTTCTAGCCATAAGTTATTTTATTGTTTTACCCGTCACAACGTTGTTTTATTGCTTGGCAATTGTTTTACCCGTAGTAACGATCGCACAAGCAAAATAATATAAGGATATATGATAAGCGGAGTCCGCCAAAATGCATTGTTATAACAGCACAAACA
>JAHWFO010031640.1:0-13849 GCA_023313115.1 Rhysida immarginata | reverse complement strand
TTATTGAAGGCTACGTTTTTTGATCGAGTCCTTCACACAACAACTTGGAAAAAGGTAGGCCATACGCACAACAATAACTATTTCTTAAAACAAGTGATAATTCTATCACAATATAGTCATTTTTAACAATAGGCCTAACATTAATTAGCCAATTTTAACTATAGGCCTAACATTATATAGTCATTTTAACTATAGGCCTAACATTAAAAAGACATTTTAACAATAGGACTAACATTAATTAGACATTTTTAACAATAGGCCTAACATTAATTAGCCATTTTTAACTATAGGCCTAACGTTAATTAGCCATTTTTAACAATAGGCCTAATATTAATTAGCTATTTTAACAATAGGCCTAACATTATTTAGTCATTTTTAACACTAGGCCTAACATTACCATTTTTAACAACAGGCCTAACATTAATTAGCCATTTTTAACAATAGGCCTAACATTATTTAGTCATTTTAACTATAGGCCTAACATTAATGAGCCATTTTTAACAATCGCTTTAACATTAATTAGTCACATTATACAATAGGCCTAACAGCACTGGATTTTATTCAAGCTGCCATCAACAATGCTTAAGTGATAACCAAAAAGTAACACTGTATTCACTTATGACTCGTCAGTACGAATCGATTGATATATTACATGCCATATTCTTAACATTAGTGCACGTGCTTGAAGGGGTGCACGTGCTTGAAGGGGTCTTAACATTAGTGCAAGTTGATATATCGCAGGTAAGTTCTTCCATTTCAACGTCTTCGTGCAAACGATGGCCGCCTGGGCACATAAAGGTTATAATCTTAAGCTTGCAATCTTATATATAGCTTTAGCTAAAGCTCGTAATAAGGGGTCATTGAAGTACTTTTTGGGGGTCATTTTCTCGGACGTAGCATTTCGAAAATCGAAAAGAATGTCATATTCGACTTGTGCTCGTCATTCCCGTTCGAATGACATATTACATGCCTTATATTTCAAAAAAAAAATTTAATGGGGGGGTTTGGGTCTCAATAGTCACGTGACCGTTAGACCGATTTCAATCACAAACTAATCAGGTGAGCCCAGGAAGTCTCTCTATCGAAGAGCGAAAGCAGAATTTGAAAAAGTTAAAGCATTCTCGAGAAATCGTCGGACATACAGACGGACGGACGGACGGACAGACAGACAGACACACAAACAGAGCGAAACCAATATATGCTTTTCAGCATATAATAAGTTATTTAAAATACAAACTTTCATTAAAAATACTAGCAACTAAATAATATTTTATTGTATGCTATTGATTTATTCTTTACTTACATGCAAATGATTGTTAGCAACTGATTAGAAGTTTCAATGTCCACTTCAGAGAGAGATATTGTTTTGTAAATTTCCCTCTACAGTGCGTCTCAAAAGTTTAGGATATCCCAAACTTATTACTCGTCAGCTCGATAACAGCGCCTAAAACTCTAGATTCGTAAAAGATACCAGTTTTATTTTTGGAGAATTTAAAGAGCTTATGTTAGTGTATGTATTCACCAAATGTCAAACAATTATGATGCAAACAGAAATATTTATTCACATAAGTCTGAGACGTAGCTTGTCTCAAAATTAATTTTTTTGTTTCAAAAGTTTGGGATATTGTACAAAAGGTTTTAAGAACCTTCACTACCTGCAAAAATAGACTATACCATGATGCAAAATATTTAAATTAACGGACAAATGCACTTTTCGAGACAGGGTTATGGGTTTTACGTAGCTACAGTATGCGCATTTGTTCTCAACAACAAAGCAAACAACTACGTGGGGAAGACACCTCAAGTTTCCGAGGAAGACAGAAACAAAATTATCTACTTACACTCAAAGGGTCTGAAACAAGTAGACATTGCAAAGAAAATGAACAGATCACAAAACACCGTGAGCCGCATCCTGAAAAAATGGCAGGAAACCAAGAGTGTGCATGTGAATCATCGACTAGGTCGTCCAAAATCGCTAAACACCCGTGATTTAAGGACACTAAAGACGATTGTCAAGAGCGACAGAAGAGCAACAATTAGGCAAATTGCATCAGCATTGTCCCAGAAGATTGGGAAGAACATATCCCACTCCACAGCACACCGACGTTTACGGGATCTGGACCTCACATCACGGACCGCAACTAAGAAGCCACTTCTGACGACAGTTCAGAAGAAGAAACGTCTGGACTGGGCCAAAGAACATGTAAACTGGTCGCTGCTGATGTGGAGCAAAGTATTGTTCAGCGACGAATCAATGTTTTGTTTGGATTTTAATACCAGAAACAGAGTGTGGAGAACATCTCAGGAAGCTGGCCATCCATCCTGCGTCAATCGTTTTGCAAAGTATCCTGCCAAGGTGATGGTTTGGGGGTGTTTTAGTAACTCTGGAGTTGGCAAACTATGTGTTATCAATACCAACGTTAATTCTGATGTTTACTGTGAAATGCTGGAAGGTTATCTGATTCCAAGCATCGAGTCACTTTTTCCAGATGACGACTTCATTTATCAGCAAGATGGTGCACTCGCTCATACATCGAAGAAAACAAAGGCGTACTTGAGAGATAAGAACATTCAAGTCTTGGACTGGCCTGGTAACTCTCCAGATTTGAACCCCATTGAAAATATGTGGGGGATAATGAAAGGTCGTGTGAGGAACCAGAGCCCTAAAACAAAGTCAGAATTGGTACAATGTATTCGCGACGTATGGGGTGAAATTGACACAGAGTATTGTAGAAACTTAATTTCCAGTATGCCCAAACGTTGTGAGGCAGTGGTTCGTGCAAAAGGGGATTTCACGAAATGGTGAAAAAAATATCCCAAACTTTTGAAACAAAAAAATTAATTTTGAGACAAGCTACGTCTCAGACTTATGTGAATAAATATTTCTGTTTGCATGATAATTGTTTGACATTTGGTGAATACATACACTAACATAAGCTCTTTAAATTCTCCAAAAATAAAACTGGTATCTTTTACGAATCTAGAGTTTTAGGCGCTGTTATCGAGCTGACGAGTAATAAGTTTGGGATATCCTAAACTTTTGAGACGCACTGTATAGACTATATCAGATACACCACTTTATCGGCTTTCTCTTCGACTTTCTTGTAATTTTTTTTACACATTAACTGTTTTTAAAAGTTAAGACATAGTGTAGGAAGTTTATTAATTGATCCAATTTATTGTTCCATAATATTGTTGTCATTTTGTGACAACCCTGCCCTCCAGGGAGGGTGTACACAATACCTATAAACACGCTGGCGAGCGGGGTGGTCAAGTGTTCGGGACCAGCAAATGAAGGCTACAAGGACTCAGGTTACGAGTTAACAAGAAAAACACTTCGAACTTTATTCACTTTCACACAACTATGTCATACTACAATTTATCTTAACCCTAAAACATACAATAGAACCGTGAGGCCCCGGGAAAATAATTGAATATCTACAATATATTAATCACTAATAATGCTTACTGGTGGGATTACATGCCCACGATCGGCCGACCAAGGAGTCCGTGTGCCTTCGAGCATTTATAACAGCTAAGTTATGAAACCAAAGGGGAGGGGGTTATTACCCCAGACAGCGCCGACAGGTGCCTATTTCATGGGCTTGCTTTTCCCCGGTACCATATTCAGCACTTTATCGTGCAAGTTCGCACAACGGGAGCAAACATTAGCACTCGACAGCCACTGGCAAGGTTCTGCAGCCACACTACTGTTGTACAGAATACTTATCCCTGCTTTCGATCACATAGTGCCAAATGGCCAGAACAACGTTCCAAAAACCCTCGCGTTAGCCATAATACTTGCACGACTCTTTGATCACGGACTAGTGCCAAGGGTGCTTTTTATCGAGAACATAGCGTTAAATCTTATTCTTTAATCCTATAGGTAAGTACAGCATTCATTAGTTTTTTTTTTACAGAAGCTCAATGGCGGGAAGATTTTCTTTTAAGTGAGGCGGTTATTTAACACACGCGTGAAAGTACAGTGTGAGGGCGTTGCGGCTCTTTGCGGAATCCTCGACGGGAGGCTCGAGGACCCATCATTCACAGAGTTCGCTGACTCCTCGAAAAAGGGCTCTCTTCGCGTCAGAATTAAACAAAAAGGTTACTCACCAATCCTTGATATTCTTCACCACCTTTTCAAGACGAACTTCGATGTAAAGCATCTTGCACAGGATGAAATAAGGCACTCATGCTGGTCGACATTCTATCGGTTCGTTAACATTACAAGGCGAAATTCCAACTACAAAATTCATTCTTCAGCAAAATAATTAATTCCACTTGAACTTGTTTCCTTCAAAGATAGAACTAAACATCTTGCAATTACTAATCTACAAATATAACGTTACAATGACTAACATTTCTTTTTTCTACATGCTCCAAAATAAACAACATGTCTGCCATAACCGAATTCAGCTCAGCTTAAGACTATGTCCGACGCATACGAGGACAAAAATCAAACTCACAACACAACTCATCACATAACACGCAATTCTTTTATTCTCCGAAAATTTTTTCAACAATTCACTTTAAAAGCCGCGACGTTCTTCTCAACATCGCTCCCAACAATACCCACTCCCAACAGCGAAAAACAACAGACGCATTTATTCTACGATCAACAATCATATTTACCCATTAAAACACATTATTAAAAGGAATTTTCTATTAAATATTACTTAAAAATGCAATAAACCAAAACACAAATAACTTAACACACTCCAGACACCGACACACCCCTCTCACTCACACACGATCTTTCTTAACCACACGAATACAAACTGACTAGGTAAAACTTCTCCATACTATACACTACGCTTAATAATAGCATATACCAAAATATACAAATATATATATACACAAAAAAAAACTTAAATAAACGTTGCCCCTCGCCAGACACACGTGACTACCAGCTAACCTGGTACGTCACAATTTATTACTTACATTGTAAAGCGTGAAAAGAGCTCGAAGGAGGCAGCTGAAGGAGGCGCCTAGCGGCCAACGTTCGAGCTATTTCACTAACGGGACCAACAATGAGGCGGAGTTTACCCACCTGTCTTATACACCGTGATCGCGTGATAAAAGCTGCCCGGTCATCGAACGATGGCTTCTCTGCAACACACATTTCCCGCCAGACTTGGGTGGCGCCATTTACGTCTACGCGAGCCTTTACTTCTTATCCTTATACGTTCTTTGGTTTTAAAGAACTATCATTTCTAAGAAAAGCCTGAACAACAGGAACTCTATGTATTGTTATAAATTGAACCTTATTTATAAACCACAAACTTTGCCTTGCATTATTGGTCATGAGATACCTCTTATTAATATGCCCTGCCATCATTATGAATATCGATTTATTATTCGATAATTATTATATTTTCGAAATCTGAGGTAGACAGTGACCTTCCTCTTGCTTTGAAAATCAAATGTGCAAAATTTCATCAAGATCGGAATAAAACGTAGATTTGTATAAGAAAGAAACACACAAACCCACAAACAAAAACATTCTTCTATACATACTAGCAGAGGCGCCCGGCGTTGCCCGGGATAATTATAGTTGTAGGTAAACAGAACAATCTCAAGAAGTTAAATAAAAACTCAAAATTGGTTTTCAGTATTCTACAATTTCCTGCTGTACACTTTCCCGTTGTTCAGATGTTTCGACACTTGCCACCCGACTCGTTCTTTTCTTCGGTGGAATTTCGTTAGATCTGAATTAAGTTAATTCAAATAACACGTATCCTTCGAACGATTATTAAACAGCACAATGCAGTTTGTTTGTTGATTTCAAGAGTCGAGTTGATGTATGCTTTGTTATCGGTTATGTCGTAAATTGTCGCCCGAGACCGACGGCATCCTTATACAGGGTGTTTCTGAACGATCTGGTACAAATTTACAGCATGAGTTCCTTGTAGCCAGAGAAGTAATATATGTCCTATGACCATAGGGCCATAAACGCTTCCTTCTGGAGATACAACCGTGCGACCTTGTCCTACAATAGCTGGCGCAATTATCACATCAAATCCGTTCAGCGTTACAAACTAGGTTTATTTCCAGCTTGTACAGTAACAGAATAGTCGAGACGTGCTAAAGTACATGCTCGAAATGACCTCCATTAGATTCCACGCAGGCCTGCACACGTTGTTGCATTGACTGGCGAACCCGTTGGAAAATACAGAGTGTATTACGGATGACATCGCAATTGTCCACGATACACTGGCGAAGAGTATCAACATCTGGTACGGGGATGGAATAAACAAGGGTTTTCAAGTGACCCCACAAAAAAGTCTAAGGGAGTCATAACCGGCGAACGTGCTGGCCACGGTACTGGTCCTCCACGACCTATCCATCGACGAGGGTAGGTGCCATCTAAGAAGTCTCTACTGAGTCGGCTGAAATGTGGTGGTGCACCATCATGCATAAACCACATACGTTGTCGTACAGACAACAGCATATCCTCTAAAAACTCTGGAAGTTGGTTTTCCAAGAAGTCACGATAAGCCGCTCCATTTAGGACAACCTCGCACGGTTGTATCTCCAGAAGGAAGGATTTGTGACCCTATGTTCAGGGGACATACAGAGGTTGAGTCAAAAGTAGTGGCCGATCACTGCACAAACTTTTAAATGGGCATCAGACAGGAACCACTCATTGCTAATCTTCAAAGTAGAGTCCATCATGCTCGATGGTCAGTTGGCAGATGCCCTCGCGAAACCACTCCTCCGGTTTCTGGGCAAAAAAGTCACGCACGGCGTCTTCAACATCACTGACATTGGTGAAGCGCCATCCACGCAGGAAGTGCGCCATGGACCGGAAGAGATGGTAGTCGAAAGGTGCCAGGTAGGGGCTGTATCGATTTTTTCCAGCAGTTGACGACACACCTTCACCCGTTGTTGTGCTTGCGCAGGCGTCAATTATGATGTCCCGATGTCCGCCGCTAGTCCACGGGTGATGCTGCCTGGGTTGGCTTCCACTTGTTGCCGTAGGGCTGCGTCATCCACTTCTTTGGGTCTTCCGCTCCTTGGCGCATCTTCCAGGCCCGTGTCTACAGACGAAAAGCGGGAGAACCACTGTCGTGCTGTCCGTTCATTGGTCACACCCTAACCTTCCACCCTGTAAATTTCGGCGGCTGCTGCTCGCGCACTAGTCCCCTTTTTCCAATAGTGACGAAGGAGCCCGTGTATCACCAATTTTTCTCCCATATTTTTACAATGGCTGACGCTTCTTCCCACTCTTTTCTCTTAATAAACTGCGATATACCCTTGTGGTAAATAGTCTTCGCCCAGAATTTTTCAAACTCTAACCTCCCCCCCCCCCCCCTCCCGAGTCGGCCACTACTTTTGACTCAACTCCTATTGACCGTTTCGATAACAAAACAACGCGTCACGGAAATCACGTGACCGATCCTACGAGAGCCCTTACTAACTTCCGTTTCAGAGAGGATCAAAGGATTTAATACAGTGTAACCAAAGTGCAGTTCAAATTACAAGTGTTTATACAATTATTAGGCGATTTTTCTGTTTAAATTATGTCAAGCACATATTTTAAAAATTTGAACGGCGTAGCCAGCGAACGATATAAGCAGACATTAATGTTTGAAGGGCACAATTTTGCCAGATCCCATGGATGATATGTTAGAAACGTTTTTAAAGAACGACGTGAATTCGTAGTCTATAGTAACATCACTCGATCTGTACGATTTAATATTGTTACATCACCTCAGTAGGGAATTGTTAACCGTATTTCCACCAATGATAAGCCCTGAATTTTCCCTACTCGAGGCTTACGAGATAACAAGGCCTGGAAGCGGAAAAGTCACCTGACCATCGGGGTGCTAGCAACAATCCAACCTTCATTGTCTCCATCTTGGATGTTAACAATCAATGTTTTTCCGTTTGTTGGAAACAGTGAAGGTTGGATTGTTGCTAGACCCCCGATGGTCAGATGACTTTTTCGCTTCCAGGCCTTGTTATCTCGCTGGCCTCGCCCTACTGAAGTGATGTAACAATGTAATGACGTTTCAGCGCCCAGGCCGAGGCCAACGAGAAAGAAGGCCTCGAAGCGGAAAAGTCACCTGATCATCTGGGTCCGAACAGCAATCCAATCTTCATTGTCTCCATCTTGGATGTAAACAATGAGTGTTTTTCCGATTGTTGGAAACAATGAAAGTTGGATTGTTGTTCGGACCCAGATGGTCAGGTGACTTTTCTGCTTCGAGGCCTGTCTTTTTCGTTGGCTTCGCCCAGGCCTTGTCTTTAGGTGGTGTTGGTTGATACCACTGTTGATATATATTGTTGCATAATCTTAGCCTTACATTGTTGGTCATGAGATACCTCTTATTAATATGCCCTGCCATCATTATGAATATCGATTATTATCGATAACTATTTTTTCGAAAAGGTGGATACAAAAATGAGCCTGCCCCCCTTTTATTTTCGTAACCGAAGCAGAACTGTCAATTTTGATAAATCCAATGCATAGGAAGTTGTGGCTGACCAATTTAGTTGTAGGTAAAGCGAACAACCTCAATACACACAAACAAGCACACACACACAAACAAGCACACACACACAAACAAGCACACACACACAAACAAGCACACACACACAAACAAGCACACACACACAAACACTCTTCATTATATATAGCAATAGAAGATAAAGCACAATGTTTGCATGTTTGTCCGGTTTTAAAATGCAACTTGGAGTAAGTTATAAAGTTGACATATAATACACAGCTGTGTTATATTACCACAATGATGGAAAAATCCAAAACTGAAGTGTCTCAACAACATAGAAATTAATAATCTATACAGGATAATTCAGAATTCATTGTACAAACTTCTAATGTGATAGGTAGTGCTAACAGGAACAATGTTGTCCTATGCCATTTTAGCCGTTAAACCGTCCTGTGGAAGACAAACGCACTAAAGGTGAGGTTGCTGCCCCTGGAGAGTGGCTGCCTGAAGATCACAAGCTTGCTAATGTCAACACCTCCTAAAAAGAAAGCCAAACAACTGAAACGTCATACATTGTTACATCATCATAAGTTGACCAAATTTAGGGCTTATTATTGGTAGAAATAAGATTAACAATGGTCGAAATACTGTATGATGATGCAGCAACGCAAAATCAGGGAATTTGTTGATATTTATTTTTATTTATTTATTTATTTATTAGTTAAGTATACTACATCGGAGTTCGTCTAAGACCAGTATGGCAATACACCGACAAGTTAGGTCTAAGGAGGCTCCATCATTCAAATTACAAAAGTGATGTAGCAGAATAAATATAGAATGAAATTTTAAAAAAAATACATAAATAAATAGGGATATTACATTTACTATTAAAATTCACACATCATTTCCAAGGAAATAGAATATCATTTGGCAGTATTATTGAAACATCTTTTACTGCATCTCATGGAGCATTACAGCATCACAGAGCAGGTGGATATGGTTCTCATCTACGGAGAAGCAAGGTGCAGTGGGCGTGCTGCTGCACGGCTGTATCGAGAGCATTTTCTACAGCGACATGTACCAGAGCACACCATCTTTGCCCGTATTGTACAACGTTTGAGGGAGACTGGAACCATCAATGTCTATAGACTAGATGCAGGTCGCCCACGAACTGCTCGGACAGACCTACTGGAGGACCAGGTGCTTGAAGAGATTGGTGATAATCCATCCACCAGTACACGAGCTGTGGCAGCAGTTACAAACACATCGCAGAGCACTGTCTGGGGAATACTGCATGAAAATGGCATGCATCCGTTCCGTTGTCAAAATGTTCAAGACCTGTTTCCAGATGACCACCCACCACATGCTGCTTTCTCGCAGTGAACCAGTCATGAGTTCAGCAAGTACATCCTCTTCACAGATGAAGCTACCTTCGCAAGAGACGGTCTCTTCAACACACACAATGCTCATGAGTGGTCCTTAGTAAATCCGCATGCGGTAACACGTCGCAGCTACCAACACAGTTTTGGAGTGAACTTTTGGGCAGGGATTCTGGGAGACTATTTGATTGGGCCATACATGTTCTCAACTGTACTGACAGGCCAACACTACCATCAGTTTCTACTCAACACACTTCCAGATCCCCTGAAGGACTTTCCTCTTGCTGTCCGCAGAAATATGTGATTCATGCATGATGGCGCCCCTGCTCGTGATGTTTTGGACACCCAGGTTCCTAGGCAATGGATTAGACGAAGTGGACCGGTATTGTGGCCAGCCAAATTTCCCGGCCTCATCCCTCTTGATTTCTTTCTGTGGGCCATATGGAAACGTATGGCCATACATATGGTCTATGAAACTCCAGTAGAGACAATTGAAGATCTCGTAGCACGGATCACAGTTGCTGCAGGAGCCATAAGCGATGACCCTAATGTGCTTGCAAATGTTCGGAGATCAATGCTTCTATGCTTCCATGCTTCGGGTCGACACTTTGAACAGTTGCTGTGAACGCTTTTCTGATGAAATGTGCAGCACCATACTGTCCGTTGTGCTATGTGGTGTGTAGGGTACAGTATGCACAAGACTGTATTGTAAATACTTGACGTTGCCATTTCTCAGTAATGACATTTGGGCGCAATAAAATTATGTGAATTACAAAAGATTGGAGATCAAAGTGCTTTTGTTTGTGTAGTATTGTAGACAATTCTAATACTGTATTCCCCATTAAATTTTAATGTAAAACCCGCAATTATCCTTTATAGTCCATCCAGCCTTAGTTTGCGCGAAATGTTAATTGTTATGTGTTCAGAGGGGGAAGCAAAAAATAGAACAGGATTTAAGGGATGTTACTTGAAAGAACCCCAACATAAGAATAAACGTGGTTCGTTAAAAAACATTTTTATTTTTGGTTTAAGAATGAGATATTTATTTATGAAATACAAAAATTCTGTACAAAAGAATATTCTATACAATATGATTTAATTGAGGGATTGGCATTGTGATCTCAATTACAAAAGAAAATATTTCTCGAAATAAATAAAAAAAATATTTAAATGTACGTTAATACAGTGTGACGTTACCATGAATGTTTCTTGTAATATACTTACGCTCTCCTTTTTATTACAGAAACCCACGCTACCCACGCTCGTATATAACAATTACCTAGTCACTACTGTTTGCTCTTCCTTCTAATTCAGCTAAACTATCTACGAAACTTATCTCTCTAACCTATACCATTAATCTTAATTACCCTCTAATTATAACTTACCTGTGCCGCAATATTTTACCTCGTTGATCGTATAGTGGTAGTTTACTCCTCCCTCTCCCTTTGTTATTATAATGTCCCGTTAATAAAGCTTATACTAGCAGAGGTACCCGGCGTTGCCCGGGATATTTACACTTGTAGGTAAACAGAACGATCTCAAAAAATTAAATTATAAGTCCCAATTGGTTAAATAATAACTCAATCAATACAACACAGAGCAAATGGACTATCCATTCTACGACAAATAGGAAAAAAGGAATTCTAGGTGATATACTGAGATTTGATATAAACTCTTCTCGACTTGCCTCACCAGTGCGGAGCATAACCATATACTTTAGACTCAAGGTTTTCTTGCCCTGACGTAGAAGCTCTTATACCCTTGACGCAGAAACTCTACTTGAAAATCCCGTTGTTCAGATGTTTCTAATGCCCGTATAGCTTTTTCTGTTTCAGTCGCAGAGTTTTTCTGACCAATACTCACACAAATTTTTGCCAGTCGTCTGGATGTTTGATAGGGAGCTCAAAGGAGATGCTGCCTTATTGATGTTCTGTCACTGCATCATCATTTTATGCTCATTATTAATAATTCTTTGAAACGAACGTTCAATCATCGCATTATCAGTATCACAGTTTCCAAAATATACACATTCCAAGAGAATATAGTCAAATATATTTTTATGAAACGTTTGGATCTGATGTGCTACCAAATAAGCTAAGTTATCACCAATGGCTCGGATTTTTTTTTGGAATAAACTTTGAAATATCTTAAAAATAAACAAATTAAAACGCTTGGAATTAATACAGTAAAAATTCTTAATGAAAAATCACAATGTATGGACCTCTCCAAGGATGCCACGGCTACTCTAAATAATTTCTTACTCACGTAATCTTACTTTTAATGTACACTTGACGTTGATGCAATTCCCACTCTTCTCTCGGTGTCTTGAAGCAAAACTTGGCCATTTGTGTAGTCTAGCAGTCGCCGATTCTTCTACTTACTTGCTTACCATTTGTTCAATACAGCACGGAGCATAAGGAGTGCTTCTCTCTTCTTCTCTCCATTATCTCCAGTTACTCATCATTTTTAATAATTTTCAAGAAATTGTTAAGTATTAAGAACTCTCTTTTTCTAAGAAAAGCCTGAATAACAGGAATTCTGTGCATTGTTACAAATTGAAACTTATCTATATTGCAGAAACTTTGCCTTACATTGTTGGTCATGAGATATATATTGGCATTGTTAGTCATGAGATATATATCGGTGATCCTTGCATAGTGCTAGTGCATTGCGTGTTGACACCATTGTTGATACGTATTGTTGCACAAGCTTTTCCTTGCATTGTTGGTCATGAGATATATATTGTTGGTCCGTGCAGAGTGTTTGTGAATTGCGTGTTGATACTATTGTTGATACTTATTGTTGCAAAAACTTAGTCTTGCATAGTTGGTCATGATATATTTCTCATTAATATGCCCTGCCATAACCATGAATATCCTTTTTTTTTTATCAAAAATTATTATTTTTTCGAAATCTGAGGTAGACAGTGACCTTTCTTATGCTTTGAAGGTTATGTACGCAAAATTTTATCAAGATCGGAATAAAACTGTAGATTTGTATAAAAAGCAAACAAACAAACCCACAAACAAACATCCTTTTTTATATATATAGATATAGATTTTTTCGAAATCTGAGGTAGACAGTGACCTTCCTCATGCTTTGAAGGTCACGTATGCGAAATTTTATCAAGATCGGAATAAAACTGTAGATTTGTATATACAACAAACAAACAAACATCCTTCTTTATATATATATAGAATAGAACTAGCAGAGCACCCGGCGTTGCCCGAGATAATTACGCTTGTTGGTAAACAGAACAACCTCAAAAAGCTAAATTAAACCTCCAAATTGGTTAAATAATAACTCAATCACTACAATATATAACGAAGGGACTATCCATTCTAAGAAAAATCCGAAAGACAGGAATTTACCTCTTCACTGAAAAAATCCATTCTAGGTGATATACCGGGACTTGCTTTACCGAAAAAAAAATTTTTAAAGACTCACAATGGATGGACCTCTCCAAGGATGCCTTCTAGTCTAAATAATTTTTTACTCAAGTAATCTTACTTTAGATGTGCACTTGATGTTGTTGCAATTTCCTTTCTTCTTTCGATGTCTTGAAGCAAAATTTGGCCATTCATCACTTTGTGTAGTCTAGCAGTCGCCGTTTCTTCTATTTACTTGCTTACCGATTCTTCTACAGCAGGAAGCTAAAGGAGTGCTTCCCCTGTCGTCTTTCACTCTTTCTCAATAGTCTGCTAACTCATAATCTCCAGTTACTGATCATTTTTAAAGATTTTCAAGAAATTGTTAAGTATTAAAAATTCTCTTTTCTAAGAAAAGCCTGAATAACAGGAATTCTATGCATTGAATTCTATATTGCACAAACTTTGCCTTGCATTGTTGGTCATGAGACATATTGTCACGGTCATGAGTGGAATTTTTAAATAAGACACTCATTGTAGTAGCGTACGTGTAAAAATATAAATTAGTTTTATTTACACACTAATTGTAAACAAATAAAAATATTACCTGAAGAAAGAGAACCAAGAAATAGACTACTTTGGAAACTAA
>JAHWFO010031637.1:0-12534 GCA_023313115.1 Rhysida immarginata | reverse complement strand
TCTAAGAAAATGTAAATGCTTCATTGGATACGAGAAGTATTAAGGCTTGTTCAAGCATTAATTCTTTAATATTTCAGAGGGGGAGTAAATGCGCCTTCAGTTTGAATTCTAATCGATTAGCGTGAAACTTTAAAGCTGGCAATAGATTATGTAATTAGCTTAATATATTCATAATGATTTATTTCATTAGAGAAAAGAAAATGAATTATATGGATAGGTTAATTGACTATAAGCCGATTTAATAAATTTTAATCATATGGTATTAGGTGTAACATCAACTTTAGTAGATCGCAATACATAGCTGTTTGTTTTACGAGAGGTGTTCAAATTTGACCTGGACTTTATTATTTGTAAATCTCATCTTTGTAAAAATCTAAACGTTCATTGTTGGAATGGCAACTGTCATGCAAATGCAGTACCACTCATCCGGTTTCCATGAAAATCGATTGTTTGTTTAAACAAAATGGCTGACAGCGATGTGTCGACCAAAGTGGAAAGCATCAAGTTTCTCCACAACAGGGTATGAAAGCATCTAAAATTCATCAGAGATTTCAAAGACAGTTCATCGAGTCATGTTTGTCTCGATCATCCGTCTTTCTTGGTGCCAAAGTTTGAAGGAAGGCGAGAATCCACCGGCGATGAACTTATAAGGCAAGGCCTGCAAATGCTGTCAATGATGGCATCATCGCACGAACAAATGAACTGATAAGGGACAACAGACGGATTCATGTCCGAGAATTGACTTCAATACTGAACATCAGCACTGGCAGTGTGAAGACCATCATCCACGATAAGCTGAAATTTAAGATCTCTGCCAGATGGGTCCCTAACCACCCGGGTGGAAATCTCTTACATGCAGCTGCAGCGATATAAAGGGAAGATGACAGCTTCCTAAGGCATGTTGGGACCGCCGACGA
Source organism: Rhysida immarginata (assembly GCA_023313115.1). Classification (NCBI taxonomy): domain Eukaryota; kingdom Metazoa; phylum Arthropoda; class Chilopoda; order Scolopendromorpha; family Scolopendridae; genus Rhysida; species Rhysida immarginata. Next base: position 11,617 of record JAHWFO010031637.1, on the reverse strand, counting down.
GACATAGATTCATTACCATACTCCTGGAAGCAAGCGTTCGAGCATGGAGTGGCGACATGATTGACTCGCCACGACCCAAGAAATTCAAGATGACATCGTCAGCAACGAAAGTGATGGCGACTGTATTCTGGGACATTAAGGGTATCATTCATGTCGATTTTCTGGAAGAACATCGAACCATAAATGCACCATACAACAGTGACATTTTGACAAAGTCGGCACTAAGGAAAAAGTGGCCAGGACTCTTTACCAGTGGTGTTTGCTTTCTGCACTGGTAGACCCTGCCGTGGCAGACCACACACAGCCAAATTGACTATGAACACACTGATGGAACTCAAATCGGACATCTAACCATATCCTCCACGCAGCTCGGATCTCTCCCCTTGCGACTATAACTTTTTTGGACCATTGAAAGAGTTCATCGGTTCCAATGAAGAAGTGAAAAAAACTGTCCTGACGTGGCTTTGACATCAGCCTGAAGATTTCTACACAATCGGTATCCAGATGCCCTCAGGACGCTGGAGAAGTGTGTAGAGAAGCAAGGAGAGTTCTTTGAGAAATAAATGGTGTGTGTGTGTGTGTGCATGTGTGTGTATCTTTGTAGTTTCCTAATTTTATAAAAATTAAAATCTTATAAACATTCCAAGTGGAACAGAAATACATTTACAATTTATTAACAAGAAATTAATCCCCCCAAGCGCGGGTTGGGGAAGGCAAGTAGCAAAACCTCCGGTCATCAATTTTTACCCCTTTATCTGCATTTTTATTTCCCTCCCCCCCCCCCCAGGTTTTTTTAATCAAAATATTGATTTTCTCGAACATAGTATGTAGAAAATGTAAAAAGGCTCGTATCATCTTTCCTTTCCCATTATTTCCGATGAACTGACAAATCCCATCCTATATGTTGCCATAGTTCGAAAGGCCAACTGACTGCCACCCCCGCAACTCCGACCCCAATTGGGCCTAAACTTCATAGTAATGTAGATCTTGCCCAGAAGAATCTGTTCACCGAATTTCAATTCTTTACGTACCTAAATAGTATATAGATCTTTTGTCCTCTGAATCCCACCCCGGTAATTCCAACCCCAGTGCCCCAATCAAAACCAAACAAAATAGTGAAGGTGGACATGCCTATAGTAAGCTACATTCCGAATTTTAACCTTCTACCTCAAAATATGTAGAAATTATGAAGGGGACGGACGGACATTATAAAACCAATAAGTAGCTCCATTCCTCCACTAGCTGATATGCCCGGCGTTGCTCGGGCTGTTTGTTTAATGAAATTTTGCAATATTCGAATTTGAATATACGTAATTACGAACACATGAAAAATTCTTATAATCAATACAGTAAATATTCACTTTAGAAAAACGAAAGAATTCTGTAGACTGCTCTTACTGGAATATTGTTTAAATTGGGTTTGGCCAAGAAAAAATCGACATTGCATTCTTAACTTTTTAGCATACCGTAAATACTGTATTAAGCGCCCGGGCGCTTATTTGCAAAAATTCAGCGGACCCCCAGGCGCTTAATGCAAACGGGCCGGTATTACAGGTCTGGCGTTTATAAAATTCTGCACAACTGTGATGGATACTATTATATAAAATTCTCGCCTTCTCCTTCATCTTTTCTAAAGTATCCTGCTGTGTTTTCCATTCCCCTTAGGATCAATGCTAAACTCTTTGGCTGTAGCGTCTGTAGAATGGTTTTCAGCCTACTTTACTGTTGCGAGATTAAAATTGATGCTATAACTGTGAAGTTTTCATTTTTCATTAGCTATGTTGCTTGACTTAATCCAAAATTAAAAGCAAGAAATTAGAAAACAATCATGCTGGTATCTAATTTCCGGTTTAGCAGTGGCATTTGGGAGAGCAAACATTCCCGTGGGAAAGCAGCAAGAGAAGAAAAATCCACGAAATGAACTAAAATAAGCGCCCGGGCGGTTATTGAAGGTCCAGCGCTTATTTGCAAAAATTCAGCGGACCCCCAGGCGCTTAATGTAGGCTGGCCGGTATTTCAGGTCCGGCGCTAAATACGAGGTCTGTTCAAAAAATACGTAGACTGTTTGAATTGCGCGGGCCCTGTTGGTCCCAATCAAAATCGCTTGGTGTCGCCATCTTCTGACAGATCCGCTGATTACAAGGCAGTTTTTTGATTGCAAATATCAGTATTGGTTGATTAGCTACGCGGTTGTTTGTGAAGTGTGTTTTTTTTCGTTTGGCGGATTTTTAGAATGAGTGACTTGAACGAGCAAAGAGTTGCTGTGAAATTTTGTGTTAAACTCGGAAAAACTGCGACTGGACGAGTGAAAAAGGCCAGAAATGTGGACGAGAGGTGACTGGTTGTTTCATCACGACAACGCTCCAGCCCATTCAGCCCTCAGAACTCGAGAGTTTTTGGCCAAACACTCGATCACTGTTCTTCCTCACCCATCCTACTCACCTGACCTCGCTCCTTGTGACTTCTTCTTGTTTCCCAAACTCAAAAGACCTTTGAAAGGAAGGAGATTTGAGACGATTCCCGACATAAAGGCAAATGCGACGAAGGCGCTGAAGGACATCACAAAAGAAGCGTTCCAGGGCTGTTTCCAAAAGTGGAAACACCGTTGGGATAAGTGTGTGCGTCGGGGAGGAGAGTACTTTGAAGGGGACCCAGATGTGTAACTTCTGAATAAAGTATATTTTGTTTTATGACGTCAGTCTACGTATTTTTTGAACAGACCTCGTATAGTATTTACGGTATCAAAGAAAGGCTATGATTTGAATTATTTCTGTCCATATTAGAAAAGTTGCCCGGGATAGTTACACTTGTAGGTAAGCAGACCAATCTCAAGAAGTTAAATGACGAGTTGTTAGATTTTTTAAATGGTATAATGCACATAATATATAATGTGTTTTTATTTAATTACATACATGATATGCATTAAAAATATTAGATAAACTTTCGTCGAAAAGGTGTTCGCAAAAATACATTGTCGATTTTTCTCTCCGATAGCGTGACGAGTGTTATCCTTTCTCGCGGCCGAAAATAATTTTTCTTTTCTCAGGGTTTTTGGGACCTGTTAGAAAACTTTTATCAGGTACCGATTCTGAAGTGTTTATACAGATGGGTACGAAACACTAATCTGGGTTTGTACACGGTTTTTTCGTCGGTATTTTCAGGAGACTTAGTACTGTTAACGAAAGAGAAAGCCATAAACTTAGGATAGCAGGAGGATCGTGACGTCACGGCACAGAGTGCCATGACCTACCGTTTTTATGAGGTCCTATCTTTCATAATTTTTTCAAAAATAACGAAACATTTTTTGAAAAATCGAATCATCATTCCTTGATTTTGATAACGAATGCTATCGAAAACAGTTTTTTAAAATCTTCATGCATGTTTCCCATTATGAAACACCCTGTATATTGTTGGTCTGTACAGAGTGTTTGTTAATTGCGTGTTGATACCATTGTTGATACTTATTGTTGCACAAATTTTGCCTTGCATTGTTGGTCATGAGATATTTCTCATTAATATGCGCTGCCATAACCATGAATATCAATTTTTACCGATACTTATTATTTTTCCGAAATCTGAGGTAGACAGTTACCTTCCTCATGCTTTGAAGGTCAAGTATGCAAAATTTCATCAAGATTGGAATAAAACTGTAGATTTGTATAAAAAACAAACAAACAAACCCACAATCCCACGAACCCACAAATATCCTTCTTTACATAGATAGAATACTAACAGAGGACCCGGAGTATTACACTTGTGGGTGAACAGAACAATCTCAAAATTTACATTATAACTTCAAATAGGGTAAATAATAATAACTCAGTCAATACAACACACAGGGAAGGGACTATCCATTCTACGAAATATCCGAAAAACAGAAATTCTAGGTGATTTACCGGAACTTTTATTTAAACTCTTCTTGACTTGCCTCACATTAAAAAAATATCCATCATCACCACTGGGGAACATTGGAAACAACTTTTTATTTTGCCCTTGAAGTAGAAGCTCTTATACCCTCTTGCTCTATTCGAAACTCCCGTTGTTCAGATGTACCCGGCGTTACCCGGGATAATTATACTTGTAGGTAAGCAGAATAATCTCAAGAAGTTAAATTATAACTCCAAATTGGTTAAATAATAACCCAATCAATACAACATCGAGCAAAGAAGCTATCCACTTTAAGAAAAAAACCGAAAAACAGGAATTCTAGGTGATATACCGGGACTTTATTTACCTCTTGTTGACTTGCCTCGGATTAAGATGATATCCATCTTCACTACCGGGGAACATCACTGGATACTTTAGACCCAAGTTTTTCTTGCCCTTGACGTGGAAGCTCTTGTACCCTCTTGCTCTATTCGAAACTCCCGTTGTTCAAATGTGTCCAATGCCCGTATAGATTTTTCTCTTTTAGCGGCAGAGTTTCTCTGACCAACATTCTTTCTTTCACTTTCCTTTCCAGGCACATACATTTTTTGCCAGTCGTCTGGATATTTGGTAGGGAGCTCAAGGGAGACACGTGTGACTCCTTTTCCTTCTCAGTAGACGCTGCCTTATTTATGTCCTGTTACTGCAGTGACATTTTATGCTCATTATTAATAATTCTTGGAAGCGAACGTTCAATCATCGCAGTTACATCATCTCAGTTTCCAAAATATTTACATTCACACAGAAAATATTCAAAATGTATTTTTATGAAATGCTTGGGTTTGCTGTGCTACCAAATAAGCTAGGTGATAACCCCGGCGTGGCTCTTTGTTTTTCTGATTAAATTTTGCAATATCTTAAAAATAAACAGATGAAAACGCTTAGAATTAATACAGTAAAAATTCCTAATGAAAATTCGAAAAAAATTTTTTTTAAAGGCTCACAATGGATGGACCTCTCCAAGTATGCCACTGTTAGTCTAAATAATTTCTTAGTCACGTAATCTTACTTTAGTTGTACACTTCATGTTATTGCAATTCTTAATTTGCCCTCGACGTCTTGAAGCAAAACTTGGCCATTCATCACTTTGTGTAGTCTATTAGTCGCCGATTCTTCTATTTACATACTTATCATTTGCTCAATGCAGCACGTAGCTAAAGGTCTACTTCCTCTGTCGACTTTCCACTCTATCTCAATAGTCTGGTAACTCTCCATTATCTCCAGTTTCTGATCATTTTTAAAGATTTTCAAGAAATTGTTAAGTACTAAGAACTCTCAGTTCTAAGAAAAGCCTGAATAACAGAATTCTATGCATTGTTACAAATTGAAACTTACCTATATTGCACAATCTTTGCCTTGCATTGTTAGTCATGTGTTATATATTATTGATCCCTGCATTATGTTGGTGCATTGCGTGTTTATATCATTGGTTGATACCTATTGTTGCACAAACTTTTCCTTGCATTATTGGTCATGAGATATATATTATTGGTCCGTGCAGATGTTTGTGAATTGCGCTTGATAGCATTGTTGATAACTATTGTTGCACAAACTTTGCCTTGCATTGTTGGTCATGAGATATTTCTCATTAATATGCCTTGCCATCATACTTAATATCGATTTGTTATCGATAATTATTATTTTTTCGAAATCTGAGGTAGACGGTGACCTTCCTCATGCTTTGATGCTCATGTATGCAAAATTGGAATAAAACTGTAGATTTGTATAAAAAAATAAACAAACCCACCCACAAACAAACATCCTTCTTTATATATATATAGATACTTCATAGATGGGTTGAGAAAACTAAGTAACTCTGTTTATAGCCCCATCAACATCTCTCTTCAACATGTACCATCTCAATAAAGTTGTATTCAGTCAGAGAGCGTGGATCATGTCCTGTATGTCGTTGTTCATGTTGACAGTATCAGTTTCAGCAGCAAAGACTGCCCTCTCACACAATCAGTTCTGATTCTTATAATTTTTTTAATATGTTTAGATAAACTACATTAGAAACACCATATGAAATATACATTTTCTCTAGTTATGAGCTCATCAGGGAATGTACAGTCGACAACAAAAGTACTTAGCCACCTTCCATTAACTTTTCAAAATTAAACATTAATTTTTTCTTTAACAATTCCAGTAAAACCTTTTTCTTTGTGTGTATTAATTGATACGGATGTGATCATTTTGGTGCACGTCAATTGTTACTTTTTACTTTTCACCGTTTCAGCAAACGCTTCAGCTGCTGCACGCCCTAGAAGTTGCAATATCTCATTTGTTTAAGAATAATTTCTTATATCTCTCCAAAGATTTAAATAAACAGGAAACAATAGTGATTTTTATATATTTATTTACTTATTTATTTAATACTTTATGTAATAACCCCCCCCCCTTAAAACTTATCAAGGCAAGCATCGGGGCCCGTCTTTTTCGTTGGCTACGGCAAGCATTAATTTCATCAAACCTTGTTTATGCAACATACAAGCACGACCAACTGAGTGTTGACGCAAACACGATCGGCTGATTGTTCGCCGATACAAGGAAACAAACAAACCAAGTCTATTTCATATACAGGGTGTAAATTTTAAGTTGACAAAGCAGAATAACTCGAAAAATAAGCTTCACACGAAAAAATGCGTAGAATCCAAAGTTGATTATTTTCGAGGGGGCATCTGCTGGTGCTAAAATTAGCCCACCCCCCCCCGGCCCCTGGGGGTGGGGCGGGGGGCAACTTTAAAATTTCAAATGGGAACCCCTATTTTTTATTGCAGATTCAGGTCCTACATAAAAAACTACGTACATTTTGTCTGAAACATTTTTTTTATTTTTGGTAGATGGCGCTGTAATTCAAGAAAATCCATTTTCTCATTTTTGCGTGGAAATAACTAATTTATTATTCATTTCGATTCCTACATTGTTTTAACTACAATGTAATTTGAAGACATTTCGTCAACAAACAAATAACGTAAACATTGGCATTTTTTTCAGAATGTTTACATTTTAAATTCTGATCTTTAGAAGAAAAGATTGTAATTTTTCAACTGTTTTTGTGAGTGTACAACGCCGTATTGCTTTTGAATTTACATTATGAATTATCTTTCTGTGGAAGAAAAAATTGAGATGGTGTACATTTATGGAGAAAGTGGGAGAAATTTTGATAATGCAGTCGCGCTTTATGCTCAGCGTTTTCCTGGCCAAACGCGATCACGGTCTTCTTTTGTTCGAGTTATTAAACAATTTACTGCGGAAGGTAGTGTGAACCAGAAAAAAAGAACCCGTGCAGCTACTGTTTGTGGAGAAAACAATCAAGTGTCAGTCCTAGCTGCTGTGGCTCATAATCCACATGCGAGCACAAGAGAAATATCAAGGCAATCAGGAATTTCACATATGAGTGTTTGGAAAATGCTGAAGCTCCACAAATTTCATCCATATCATGTATCTATGCATCAGGAACTACATGGCAATGACCACCAAAACCGTCTAACGTTTTGTCACTGGGCACTTCAGCAGATGCAAACAAACCAACATTTTTTTGCACGAGTTCTTTTCTCCGATGAGTCAACATTCACAAACCACGGGGAAGTTAATCGACATAACATGCATTACTGGAGTGAACAGAACCCACACTGGATTCGAGAAGTCAACCATCAGCGACCTTGGTCAATTAATGTTTGGTGTGGGATAATTGGCGATAAACTTATCGGTCCATATTTTATAGACGGTAATTTGAATGGCAACAAATATCGTAACCTACTTGAAAATGAACTACCAGATCTACTTGAAGACCTGAGTATTGAACTTCGACAACACATGTGGTTTCAACATGATGGTTGTCCAGCGCATTATTCATTAGTAGCGCGCGAAGTACTACATCGACTTTACCATGGTCGCTGGATCGGCAGGGAAGGTCCTGTGAATTGGCCAGCCAGATCGCCTGACCTTACATCGCCAGATTTTTTCTTATGGGGTTACCTCAAAGATATCGTTTATAAGGAAACGCCAACCACTCGCGAAAACATGATTCAAAGAATAAGAGATGCTTGCGCTGCAATTACACCAGACATGTTATCAAGATGTGTTCAGGAATTTACAAAACGAGTCAATAAATGCATCGAAGTTGGAGGTCATCAATTTGAACATTTAATTTCATAAAACGGCGAGATGCAAGGGATTTAAGGACAACAAGCAGGCCGAAAGTGAGAGGCGAGGGGACTCACTGGAAATACAAGCACCCCGAAATTCATTTACTTGCAAGTATTTGCAAATAAGAAAAAATAAAACGAAAACAATCGGTCCTTTTAAGGACCACCAAATCTTAAACGGGAATAACTTCATCTTTACACAGTCTTTTACTTTTTTACTCTGTTAGTTAATGAGTTCACTCGTTAGTACGTAGGATGTTCGGTTAGTTAGTTAGCTAATCAGTTGATTTGTTTGATAATTATAAAGTTGTGTGGCCTCATGACCACGAAACAAAACAAAATTATCCTAATCCGCGGCAAAAAATAATAAAATAATAACTTTGCGGCAAAATTTACGAAGTAAATAAGTATTTTTTATTTCTCCGTAACCATTTCCACGCAAAAATGAGAAAATGGATTTTCTTGAATTACAGCGCCATCTACCAAAAATAAAAAAAAATGTTTCAGACAAAATGTACGTAGTTTTTTATGTAGGACCTGAATCTGCAATAAAAAATAGGGGTTCCCATTTGAAATTTTAAAGTTGCCCCCCGCCCCACCCCCAGGGGCCGGGGGGGGTGGGCTAATTTTAGCACCAGCAGATGCCCCCTCGAAAATAATCAACTTTGGATTATACGCATTTTTTCGTGTGAAGCTTATTTTTCGAGTTATTCTGCTTTGTCAACTTAAAATTTACACCCTGTATATAGATATACAGGGTGTTTTTGAATTGAGTACAGATATTTTGGGAGATGATAGAAGAGGTCCTTAGAAGTATTTTTTGTCATATGAACATGAGGTCTCCGCAGCTCCGTTTACTTACAATACTGCAATGAACAATCAAATGACACCGGGACGCGAGAGGGAATGTTCAATAGCTACAATAGTCATCTGTGGTCTCATGTCAACCCATGTGCAACACATGTTAACAGTTTTCAGCATCGTTTTTCGTTGAATATTTGGGCTGGCATGATTCACAATGTCCTGATTGGGCCATATCACCTACCATGCCGTCTTAACGGGCAAAGATACCTTGGTTTCCTGAAGGAGGAGCTCCCTGGTCTTCTTGAAGATGTTCCACTAATGACCAGACATTTGATGTGGTTTCAACAGGACGGCGCACCTTCGCATTACACAAGAGCAGTTAGAGATTACCTAAATGAGACATATCCTGGTCGTTGGATTGGTCGTGGCGAACCAGTTGCTTGGCCACCGAGATCGCCAGATCTCACACCGATGGATTTTTTTTTTATGGGGAAGCATAACATCAATGGTGTACTCCGAACCCGTAGATACCGAAGAAGAATTGGCGGCTCGTCTTGTCGCGGCAGCAGGTGACATCAGCGACCGTGCAAATCAATTGTTTTCACGCGTACATCAATCCATCATAAGGCGTTGCGAATTGTGCTATGAAGCAAATGGCGGTCATTTCGAACAATTACTGTAAAAGTCATACAGTAGATTGCTTGTGTTAATTGTTAAAAATAAAATAATCTAGGCCTACCAACGCACACTGCGTCCCGGTGTCATTTGATTGTTCAATGCAGTATTGTAAATAAACGGAGCTGCGGCGACCCCATGTTCATATGACAAAAAATACTTCTAAGGACCTCTTCTATCATCTCCCAAAAAGTCTGTACTCAATTCAAAAACACCCTGAATAGATTATTAAGTAGCGGAAGAATAGAAATACTTACTGTTTTCACAATATCCATCTGTCTGTATGTCTGTCTGTCTGTCCCCTTCATAATTTCCGCATTTTTAGAGGTAGAAGGTTGAAATTCGAAATATGGCTTACTATGGGCATGTGCACCTTCACCATTTAGTTTAGTTTTGATTGGCCCACTAGGTCAAAGTTTCGGGGGCGGAAATTAGAGGGGACCAAAAGGTCTACGCGTAATTATGCATATAATATGCAGCCTGACTCAGTTCACTGCAGGACGTAGGCTTGGTCTATATTTATGCATGTAAAGGAGAGAAATTCTGTATGCAGATTACTCTAAGCAAAATCAACATTACTATAACGTTTGGGTCGGAATTGTCGGGGTGGCAGTTACTTGGTCTTTAGAATTATGGCAACTTATGGCAAGTCATGTATCATTCGATCGGAAATGATGAGAAACGAAAGAAGATAGAGCTCTTTTTACAGTAAATACTACGTTCGAGCTCTTTTAAAAAATTGGGGAGGGGCTTAAAAGTGAGATAAGAGGGTAAAAATAGATAATCTCATGGCTTCCGCTACTTTCCTATATCTTCCTCGGGAGGATTAACTTCTTGTTATTCATCTCCAGTTTTGGAGTTTTTCCATCATTTTGGTAGTATTGTACAGCTGCGTGTTAAATTTCAACTCTATAACTTAACTTTTACCATAAAACCTCTACATAGAACAAGGCTCCGAACTCAAGAGCATTCCTAAACAAATTGCGGTTCAGAACTTTTGTAGTGATCATAGTTCCTGATGATGAGGTTTACTCGAACCGCTACTATATCGCTATTTCCAGACCTTTATTCTTTCAATAAGTCACACAGCAAAATAGACCATCATGCAACCTTTAACTGCAAATGCTGGAACTCATGATTCCACGTCTTAATAATCTCTTTGATAATGGAAATGAAGTTTACTTCCAAGAAGACGGGGCTCCACCTCACTTTCGTGTCGATGTGAGAACTTTCCTCGATCACACATTCAATCACAGATGGATAGGACGAAGAGGAAGTGCTACGGAGTTCCTGCCTCGATCTCCCGATTTAACCCCTCTCGACTTCTTCCTTTGGGGAACTTTAAAGAACACGTTATACACCACAAACCCACAAAAGCTGACGGAATTAAAAGATCAGTGATATCATTCCATCAGCTACAATCCAGTCCGTAAGTCGCTCTGTTCGACGTCGGTGTTGGGAGTGTACTGTGGCAGAAGGTGGACATTTTGAACATGTACGGGCTTACGGAAGATTAAGGAATAAAATAGAGCAAATATTATTTTTCTACCTCATAACGTTTTAAAGAGTGTATACATCAATTTGGGACACCCTGTATTAAGATTTTCTTTTATTAGACAGTAATAAATGCCTAAGAATTGAAATCGAGAACTTAAATGGACACATCCAGTTTTTCTTTCATTGGAAAGAATATAGCAAACTGTGTGCCTAAGAGGACAGTTGTCCTAATAAAACCTATGGACGGCTACAAAATATTGACTTAACATAATTAAATAAATCAATTAAATAAATTTGTAGTTTTACTTTTATCCAAAGCACAAATGAATTAATATAAGGAGCTTAGTATATACAAGACGTCTGTTGAATTTAAGATATGAAAATTATTGCATTCTTCGTTTGATAAAATCTCTCGTTGCATTATTGAAGAATATTGAAAAATATTAAAAATGAACGAATTAAATAAAATTAATAATAGAGCAACGCTTATTGCATGTTCCACATATTGAAAGAGAAAGCATTATTATTATTATTGCTCAAAACTCCAACAGACATTCAGAAACCCT
>JAHWFO010031634.1:0-46006 GCA_023313115.1 Rhysida immarginata | reverse complement strand
GGTTACATTTTCATTAAACTACAACGCAAACTGGATTAATACTAAAATTTAAAACTTCCCATCTGGAATCCTAGGATTACCAGATGGAGGCCGAATTAGTATATAAATTTATGAGTAGTTCGCCGCACACTCGGCTACGGGAATCGTTACATTGCTACTGACTAAAATCTTTTACTTAGCATAACTGACAAAACAATTTCGATTTCGACAGCCAATCAAACTTCGGCATCCACGTGATCATTCCCTGTCTCTTTCCTCTCTTCAAAATCCAAAGTTCAATCCTTACATTCATCTTTCTTGCTTTCTATCTGTTCATCCGGTTTTCCGATTCACTTGTCCTACTCTGGCCATACTATTTCGAACCTTGAATATGATTCTAATGATCAAAACAAAGCTGTGTAAACTGACTCTTACTTTCTCCTTCTGACAAACCTTAAAACTTGGCTTCTTATTAACAGCTCCTTACACCCACGCATAAAAAATATTTAAAACAATTAATAACTATATTTAATCTTTCTCTACATAAAACTCTTCTAAACTTTACATAAACTCTTAACTTCTGACTCTAATTAGCCAATCCTGAACGCGAATAATAAAATAGCTCATTTGCATAAATAATCTGAATATTCAAATTCTAGCTAATTAATTCTCAAAACCTTACATGACGAAGATGGTCTATTAGATAGTGAAGAAGTCATATTAAATAGCGAAGATGACAATTGAAAAAATTTATGTTTTATTTGTTATACTTGAAAAATATTTTTATATGTACCTTTTGTGAATAAATGTTGTTAAAGAAAAATCTTTTCTGCTTTGATAAAAAAAGAAAAAAAAAAATATAATTTTAATAACTAATAGTATTTAAAGCTACTTTACTGTTGTTTTTGTCTTCATACTGGAATTTTTAAAGAATTTTCCCATAATCTATCATGATTAGTCAAGTAAGTTCCAAACATATCATTAGTGTTCTTTTTTTTATTCTGGTATCAAAAGCCTTTAAAATATTAAAATATTACATATTAAATATTAAAATATTAAATACAACCTTTAAATTTAAACCTTTAAAGTTAAATCTATATATAATAAACCAGTAGCGAGGCGAAAACTGTAAATTGAATTTTTTTGAGAAAAAGTGATTGCTACGTGTATTATAAACGACAAGCAGAGGACCCGGCGTTACCCGGGATAATTACACATGTAGGTAAGCAGAACAATCTCAAGAAGTTAAATTAAAACTCTAAATTGTTTAAATAATAACTCAATCAATAAATCAAAGAACGAAGGGTCAGTCCATTCTTAGAAAAACCCGATAAACAGGAATTCTAGGTGATATACCAGGACTTTATTTAAACTCATCTTGTTCTGCCTCAGATTAAAATGATATCCATCTTCAACGCAGGGGATATCACTGGATACTTTAGACCCTTAGCTTTTATTGCCCTTAACGTAGAATTTCTTATACCCTCTTGCTGTATTCGAAACTCCCGTTGTTCAGATTTTTCCAATGTCCGTATAGATTTTTCTATTTTAGTTCCAGAGTTTCTCTGACCAATACCAACGCCTCCTAAAGAAAAGGCCTGAGCGCGAAAACGTCATACATTGTTACATCATCATCCGAAGATATGTTTAATCGCATTTCTATTAATAATAAGCCCTAAATTATGTCTTCGCATGATGTAACAATGTATGAAATTTTCGCGCTCAGGCCTTATCTTTAGGATGTCTTGCCAATATTCGTTCCTTCTCTTTCTTTTCCAGGCACATAATTTTTTGCTAGTCATCTGGACGGCAGGAAATTTTATAAAACAAAAAATCAATTAGAATAGTTTACAATAAAATCCTTTCATGCCTGCTTCGCATTTATTAAGTCTTAATCGATTATTTTTATGAACTTCTGAAGCAGCCTTTATGAAAGTGTAGCTTTGATTGGAGTTCAAGCTACACCTCCTAAAACTAAAGCCTGAGCACTGAAACGCTATACATTGTTACATCATTATAAAAAGGCATTGTTAATCTTATTTTTACCAATAATAAGCCCTAAAGTATGACTTCTTATGAAGATGTAACAATGTATGATTTTTCAGTGCGCAGCACCTTAGTTTTAGGAGGTACTGATTCAAGGGAGACACGTGTGACTATTTTTCCTCATCAATAGACGCTGCTTTATAAATGTTCTGTCACTGCATTATCATTTTATGCTCATTATTAATAATTCTTGGAAACGGACGTTCAATCATCGCATTATCAGCATATCAGTTTCCAAAATATACACATTCCCACAAAATATAGTCAAAATGTAGTTTTATGAAATGTTTGGATCTGATGTGCTACAAAATAAGGTAGGTGATAACCCCGGCGTGGCTCGGACTTTTTTTTTGATTACCTTTTGTAGTATCTTAAAACTAAACACAGGAAAACGCTTAGAATTCTGAATGAAAATTCGAAAAAATATTTTTTAAAGGCTCATAATGGATGGACCTCTCCAAGGATGCCACTGCTAGTTTAAATTCTTTCTTACTCACGTAATTTTACTTTAAATGTACACTTGATGTTGTTGCAATTCTCACTCTTCTGTCGATGTCTTGAAGCAAAACATGGCCATTCATCACTTACGTTAGTGTAGTCTAGCGGTCGCCAATTCTTCTATTTACTTGATTAACATTTGCTCAATACAGCACGGAGCTAAAGGAGTGCTTCCTTTGTTGTCTTTCCACTCTTTCTCAATAGTCTGCTAACTCTGCATTATCTCCAGTTGCTGATCAATTTTAAAGATTTTCAAGAAATTATTAAGTAGTTAGAACTCTCTTTTCTAAGAAAAGCCTGAATAACAGCAATTCTACGCATTGTTACAAATTGAAACTTATCTATATTGCACAAACTTTGCCTTGCATTGTTGGTAATGAGATATATATTGTTGGTCCGTGCAGTGTGTTTGTGAATTACGTGTTGTTACCATTATTGATAAGTATTGTTGCACAAAGTTTGCCTTGCATTGTTTGGTCATGAGATATATATTGGTTAGTCCGTGCAGAGTGTTTTTGAATTGCGTGTTGATACCATTGTTGATACCTATTGTTGATCCTTGCATAGTGTTGGTGCATTGCGTGTTGACACCATTGTTGATACCTATTGTTGCAAAAACTTTGTATTGCATTGTTGGTCATGAGATATTTTTCATTAATATGCCTTACCATAACCATGAATATCGATTTTTTTATCAGTATTTATTATGTTTTCGAAAGCTGAGGTAGACAATGACCTTCCTCATGCTTTGAAGGTCAAGTATGCAAAATTTCATCAAGATCGGAATAAAACTGTAAATTTGTATAAAAAAACAAACCCACAAACCCACCCACAAACATCCTTCTTTATATATATAAAAAGATTTTCCCCCTGAAAAAATCCTCGTCGTCCTCGGCTGGGATCGAAACTACATTCACGGGCATCAGAGCAACACCACCTAGACAGAAGGCTTGATAACGAAAACGTCATACACTGTTACATCATCATTAGTCGACCATTGTTAATCCTATTTCTACCATTAATAAGCCCTAAATTTGGTCGACTAATGATGATGTAACAATGTATGACGTTTCCGTTATCAGGTTTCTCTTTAGAAGGTGTTGATCAGAGGAGATCATGCAACCGCTGAGCCATCGAGGCCAAGAAGGAAAAGTAAAGTCGTCTGCCAGACAGAGAGTAATGCCCACGCAAATGGCCAGGGAGTGCCAATGAAAAAAAAACATGCTTTAAACAATGGAGTTTCCCATCCTGTATTTCTTCATCCATGAACATAACCAAAGTAATTTTTTATGGCCTATTGTCGCAGAAACTTTGCTCTGCATTGTAGGACATGACATTCATTGTTGGTTCGCGCATATCGTAGGCTCAAGTCAGACAGACAGATCAAACAAAATATTATTTTCACCCTTTCCCCTTTGGGCCAACCTGACACTCGGCATATATAAACCTTACCTTGAACCTAACGAACATCTGGTGCAAGTATGAGCTCAAAAGGATAAGTGGTTCAAAAGTTTTAAGAACATTTAAGAACATTTACAGACGCACCCTGAATTTTTGTATAGACCTTTCCATTGAAACCGAAACTGGAGTAACTGCGCAGAAGCAGGACAGCAAAAAACTTGCGTTTCCTGCCTTGAAATGTGCAAACACTACTACAAATCTGGAGGAAAACGGAAGTTTTTTTGCTGTCCTGCTTCTGCACAGTTAGTCTAGTTTCGGTTCCAAGGAAAAGATAAACTCTGACGCCATCTCTTGAGTAAACAAACAAACATAAACCCAGACATATGATTTTTACCCCTTCCCCCCTACTTTGTGGACATGTAAACCTTACTCTGGACCTAACGAATATATGTTGCGAATATGAGCTCAATCGGATAAGTGGTTCAAAAGTTTTTAGAACATTTACAGACGCAACCTGAGCCTGAATTTTTATATATAAAGATATTGAAGCTCAAACAATAGTTTTTAGACTTTTTGTGTGGTTATAAACGATTCAGAATCCCAAACAATAGTTTTAGGATTTTTGTCTGCTTGTCTGTATCTCTGTTTATATGTTAGAGGTTGGCGCCAAAACTATTGAAGGGATTTAGTTGAAATTTGCTGTGAAAGTCAACATTTAGTATATTTTTTTCTGCGGGAAAAAGTCTCATTCCCACGGGAAAAAACAAATCTGATTCCAGAAAAAATATTATGTCAACAGATGTCGACACAGTAAATCGCACAATGGTTTCGTTCTTAACCAATCTATATCGGCCTCAGTGGCTCAGCGGTTGCGTAGTCGCCTCTGATGCTCGAGTACGCGGGATCGATCCCGGACGAGGACGACGAGGATTTTTCAGGAGGAAATCCTGAGATCACGCACTTCCTTCGGAAGGGAAGTAAAGCCGTTGGTCCCGTGTAGTCGTTTGCCGGCAGCACGTTAAAGAACTCTATAACGCCGTCCTGAAATGACCATAGCAGTTGAAAAAGGACGTTAATAGCAAACAAACTAAACCAAACTAACCAATCTATATACACTGGCGGAAAAAAAAAATCCCAATACCACGAAGGACTTGTGCTAGATGAATGAAATTTGGAAAGTATATTCAGCTATGGTATTTATTCAATTGATTCAAGTTTCAAGGTTACAACTTATAGGGGGCGCCATCAGCGCCATCAGCGCCATCAGCGCCACCCTGTACATGGTGAAAAGCACGGACTTTAGTACCCGCTGTAGTCACCGCGTTGGTCTATGCAGGCCTGCACACGGCCGTAGAGATGCCGAATGTCATTTAGTGGTATGGCATTCCATGCCTGTTGTACCTGGATGGTCAGATCAGCGACAGTTGTTGCTGGTTGTGGAAGAGCGCTGACACGGCGTCCGACCATGTCAAGACGTTCTCGATGGGCGACAGATCTGGTGATCGTGCTGGCCATGGTAGGATGTGGACACCCTGAAGGGCACGTTGGGTTGCAGCGGCAGTGTGGGGTCGAGCGTTATCCTGTTGGAACAGCGCCCCCTGACATACCAGCTAATGGGAGCACAATGGCAGCACAATGGGTTCAACCAGCCGAATGTAAACATTTGCCGACATGGTGACTGGGATAACCACCAGGGAGGTCCTGCTGTCGTACAAAAACCCTCCCCATACCGTAACGCCAGGGGTGGGGCCAGTTTAGATATCGTGTGTTTGGTGCGTTTCGTGCGCACGAAACACACAAGCCAGAGGCCACGATTGTATTGAAGATGGCGGAGGAGCAATGAGGAAACCGAAACACAATCATCAAAATTGAAACAGTGGATGTAGATGGAGAAACTGGAGAGAAGTTTAATTCAGGTTATTCGATGTCCTCCATAACACTTTCAAGCAAATAATCGTCACTGCTACTTTCGTCTTCAGCATTTACAGTGTGCTTATTTACAACCGTTTGCATGGTATTAAGCATTGACATGGTATCGAAACTTTTCTATCACGGTTCGCCATTTGCAAAAATCGCGGGTTTATCGTTAACGCTCTGTTCTTCTTGGGGCTGCCTAAACTCCATGAATTGCACTGCATGATTCGCACTGATCACGTGACTCACTCTCACGATCGTGCGTTTCGTGCGCGATGGAGAATGCGCCTTTAGTCGAGTTCTTCGTTTCGTGAGCAGATCATTTCTTCGAGTTCTTCGAATACAACAAAGTTTTTTGTATTTACAGGGTGTTTCATAATTGGTGTCCCGTCTTTAGGTCCAAATAACGACTCAAGGGGAACAGATTGGGGGAAAATGAATATTGATTATTTGGTTTTAATGTCCCCTAATTTAGAATAAAAACATTTCGCGTCCCTGGGGGTGAAGGGTAAATTTTGAATATTTTAATTTTGTAGGGGTAGGGGTTAGACCCCATGTGTTATTTAGAAAGTTGTAGAGCATCATGTAAAATGTGGGTTTAGCAAAAAACCCGGTGAAAAAATCTCATTCCCTGCCCTTTATCGAGGGAGTAAAGTGAAAGGTATGGTTAGCTAATGTAGACAAAAACAGTAAAAAGTCATTTCCCATTTCCGATGTACAGTTTTCAAATTTCATAATGTCTTTCCTGGGGGGAAAAGCCCGGTCAAGTTTATTAGCTGTTCAGGGTAACGACTCATTCATTCTCATTAATTTTCCAAATGTAGGCCCTGCTGTTTTCTAATAAGTATGGATTTTGCCCATCGACTAGCCATACCTTTCACTTTACCCACTCGATAAAGGGGGCAGAACATGAGATTTTTTCACCGGGTTTTTTGCTAAACCCACATTTTACATGATGCTCTACAACTTTCTAAATAACACATGGGTTCTAAATAACCCCTACCCCTACAAAATTAAAATTTATAAAATTTACCCCTTCATCCCCAGGGACGCGAAATGTTTTTATTCGGATTTAGTGGACATCAAAACCAAATAATCAATATTCATTTTCCCCCCACCGGTTCCCCTTGAGCCGTTATTTGGACCTAAAGACGGGACACCAATTATGAAACACCCTGTATATTAATTGACTACTTGGCTTTTCTTACGAATCCTTGGTTTCTTTGTTTGTTGATGTCAGATTACTGAAAGAATTTAAGGAGTTTTGAAACAGGTATGCTTTTCAGAAAAAGAACTAATCTTTCTGAATATTCAAAGGCTTCCAAGACGATGAGGCTTGCTCGATCGCTTGAAAGCGCTGAAGAGCGTGACCCGAGAGGGGAATGCCTTGACTCTGGCTGCAGAAACTAGCACGCAGCGCCATGCGCGTTTAGACTCCCAACGATTTCGCACTGCTTCTACTCGGTCTTTGGAGAGTCATGAGGAGCACGTAGCTCGACAGAGGAATGACCGTGAGCGTCATGCTGAGTCTCTTTCCTCCGAAACATTCGAACGACGTCAGACGCGACTGAGTTCCCTGCTTATGCGGAGTGCCTTCTCTCGATCACTTGAGAGTACCGAAGAGCGCGAAGCGCGACGTACAAGTGACAGGAAGCGTCACACCGACTCGCGCGCATCTGAGACGTACACGCAGCGGGAATCCCGTTTGAGTACTCAGCGTAGTCGCACTGCTTCTGCTCGGGTACTTGAGAGTCCTGAAGAGCGCGAGATGCGTCTTAGTTTCGATCGCTCTCAACATACCCTGTTACGATCTTTGGAGACAAATGAACAGCAAGAACAACGTCGTGCGGCTGCTCGACAGCGATACCAGGACATCCGTGATGGCATCACTGCTCGTCTGTCCCAAGAACGTAATAGGATTGAAGAGATTCGCGGTTCTCAGTCGGATGTGGAATGCAAAGCCAAAACACACCAGGATCACTTACGTCGAAGCGAGCAGAGGTCAGAGGATGAAAATATTTCGACGTCTGAGAATGAATCTGTGGTTTACGAACCTGAGGAACAACCATGGCTGAATAAAGAGAGAAGTCGGTTTTGCTATAATATTTTAGTTAACTACGCCGATTATGGTAACGTTTGTATGTCAGAAGTTTGTACCCACTGTCAAGCGCGGAAATGGAAAGGGGAATCTAAGGGGATGTGTTGTGCTTCAGGAAAGGTTCGATTGAGTCCAGCTGAAGATCCACCAGAGCTACTTAAGGCCCTTTTTAATGGAGAGCATCCTAAGTCCGGTCACTTCCTCCGGATCTTTCGAGCGTATAATAATGCCTTTCAGATGACTTCGTTTGGAGCACGTCAAATAACTGAAGGATCCTTCGTGCCGACGTTCAAAGTTCAGGGGCAAGTGCACCACCTTATAGGTTCATTGTTACCTACGAAAGTGCCAAAATTTTTGCAAATTTCTTTTATAACTGACTATGAAGAGCAAGCTAACGTGCCAAGCCGACACATCTCAAATTTAGATCTGGGTCTTATTAGCGGGTTGCAAAATATGTTACACAATGTAAATCCATACATTAGCAACTTCAAAGCCGCACTGCAGTCGGCCTCTGACGAAGTTTGCAATAACTTAAAATTCGTTATTAGCGCAGATAGGAGACCGACCACAGCTCATCCAGGGCGGTATAATGCACCGACGAAAAATGAGATAGCCGTCCTTTTAGTGGATCAGGAATGCGACAAAGGGGATATCGTCCTGCGCACATGTGACGATCGCCTGCAGCGGATCAGCGACACGCACCGCGCTTATGATACTCTGCAGTATCCACTGATGTTTTGTCGCGGAGAAGACGGCTACAATTTCGCCGTTTATAGCGTCGACCCCCAAACAGGTGCCCCTAACTATAATAAAAAAATATAGTTACGCTTATACTCACTTCCTTGTACGCTTATACACACTTTTGCTGCACTTTATTTAAACTTAGTTCATTTTAAAATCAGATACGATCCTCCAAGTCTTTAATAAAGTTGGCAGTTGCACAATTACTAAAGTAATAGTTTTTATTAATATCAAATATTTATACACTTGAATTTATAACACTTGTTACTACAGTTTGTGAATTTTCAGTAGGTCACACATCTCGTCTGTACTTTGGTTTCAAGAGAAAGACATTCAAATATTTAGGTAAAATTGCAGAAAAATGGGCAATGTTTGTTTCACCATCAGTCTTTAGTATGGATATAAGCTTTAAAGACATTGAATCATTGTCATTGGAGTCATTCCACGAGAAATCGGCCAGCTGGAGTTGCTCGACCACTTAAAATTTTTTTTTATTTTTACACCATGGGTAACCTTATCACTGAAAGGTACAAAACAATTTTTATTTTATTTTTATCTTCAGCCATCTTGGTTCTAGACGCATTGGTTCTCGCCGCGACAGGCAAAAAAAGGTGTTTCGGGGGTTTTAAAAAAGTGGCTACCATTTCACTCCCAAATAAAATAAAAAATTCTGGTTTCAAGTTTCGTAAAGAGGGCATCACAAGCTTTCAGAAAAGATACAGACATTTTCTACAGATATCTCAATTAATCACTGTTTCCTTTGTTTGTTCAGTATATATTGTTTCCTAATATTTGTATCCATGATTTATTTTGTGAGCTGACCCCGTGCAGCGGGTGGGGGAGGGGGACTGTTGTCGCCGTTGGTGTGCTTTTTGGCAATGGGGGTTGTTTTGAGGATGTAGGAGGTGTTTTGAAGGAAGGGGTGGTTTACTGCGTGTAGTAGTTGCGCATATGATGACCACGTGAGTTTGTTTTGCTTCTCTTCTTCTCGGTTACAACCCTTCCCCTCTATTTTTGAACGGCTCCTTTTGTTGACTGGTGACCCTGCGGCGGCTCTCTGTCTTACTTTGTCTGCGCTGGTTGCGAGGGGTCAGTTTCTGCGTTATCACGCTGACTAAGAGGGCCTAGTCCTCGAAATGTACATACGTGCATTAAAATTAATTTGCGGAAAAGTGTTTTCATTATTTTTATTATTTTTACATCCACAGTTTCGTGACCTGATTACTTTATATATACAGACATGTTTGAAAAATTTTCTCGATACTTGATTTAATCGACCTTGAAATCAGCAATATTCGCGATCAAAATTCTCATTTTTGACAACATATTAAGAAGACTGGGAAATAGAATTAAAAGTTGTAAATTTTTTTGTGAATACTAATGGAGGGTAGGGTAGTTATTACCTGTACAGAAAAAATATTTGGATATGGCACCGTTCCTCTTTTATCTGAGCTCAACTTTGGGAAATTTTTCATTTTTGCTGATTTCAAGGTCAAATATCTCAAAAGGGGGACCAGGAAAACATTTATTTTTTTTACCAAGTGCTCTTCTAGTGCACAACAAAACCTTAAGTATCATTTTGGGCATCAAAAGGGTTTAGAAGTTACCGACCCTGAAATACGTATAAAAATTAGTTACAAGTAAGTAGTCAAAATAAAATTGAAAACTAAATATTAAAATGTTTATTTCTTGTTAGAAAATAATTTTCTTCCTGTTATATATAATAGTGTCTAAGTTATTTTCCCACATAATCTCCGTCCCGTTCTATGGCCTTCCTCCAGCGAGACACAATGGCGTGTATGCCCAGTCGGTACCAGTCCTTGTTCAGTTCACGCAGCCATGTCTTCACTGTGCGAATCACCGCTTCGTCATCCTCAAAATGTCTTCCACGAATGTCTGCAGCGCCCAAACAGGTGAAAGTCTGAGGGCGCTAGATTAAGGCTGTAGGGTGGATGGGGTAACAATGTCCAACCCTGTTTCGTGATGTGTTCCGACGTCCTCAAACTGATGTGAGGACGAGCGTTATCGTGTTGAAGCAAGCAATCAGCTGGATTGTTATGGTGTCTATAGTTCATCCAACAAGAGAAAAACAGGGTGTGTCACAGGAAGTTTCAGATTAGCCAATCAGAGAAAGGGGGCCTCATGCACTTAATCACTTCTGTCTCATGTCTCATTGAAGAAGCGCTTTATAATATTACAGCAGAAGCTTTAACATTATTCAATTGCTTTACTTTAATTATAATTAAAAATGTTGTACCCTTCATAAAATTATCTTTTAACTCAATTTTATATATATCGTTGTTCGAGATTCCCTGGGCCTTTTCTTTCCAGGAGTCGAAAAGCGAGGAGAGGGGTATGGTAGCTTCGCATGAAGACGCTTCGTTTCCTTCTTGAACAATTGTTCGAACGCAAGAAAAAGAAACTTGCGTTGCCTTGGAAGTTTCTTCTATCAAAGCAGATGAGCTTTTAAAACACTATTTTCCTTTAAAGTAGCAAAATACGTTCCACACAAATCTCCCTAGCCTGGCTGGGAATAGTTTTTCCTTGTTTGGCTGAAGAGTTGTTGCACGGGCGTCGCCATTACAAATTGACTTGTGCAGCCGCTGAAGGAGAGATCCCACAAAGCATTGCGGATGAGTGAGTAGTCGATATCAGACCGGAAACACACCCTCTTTTTCTCTTGTTGGACGAAGTATAAGTCGCTGGAAGCGTTTCTTGAGTTTGGTTAATATGTTCACATATCTCTCAGAATTAATGATGCTGCCTCTTGGCATCACATCAATGAGTATGACGCCCCATCACAGTTCCAAAACACAGTGATCATGACCTTATCAGCAGAAGCAGTTGCTTTGAATTTTTTCTTCTGTGGAGAGTGCGGATGACGCCATTCCATCGATTGTCGTTTTGTTTCGGACTCAAAATGGTGCACCCAGGTTTCATCAGTTGTCACAATCCGGGACAAGAAGGCTTCCCCCTCAGCTTCAAAACGTTGCAGCAAATCAGAAGAAATGTTTTTTCTCAGAGCTTTGTGGGATCTCCGTAAGACATGCGGAACTCATCATGAGCACGGATGATTTCACCCATATTTCCTTTGCTGATTGACAGCTCCAGCGCCAATTGCCGTGTCGTTCTGCGTCGGTCCTGACGAATGAGCGCATCAGCATGCTGCATCTTGTCAGGTGTGACAGCCGAGGATGGGTGCCCCTACCGCGGCAAATCTTGGAGCTCCGCCGAACCGCTTTCTGATGGCCTCACCCTCTGTTCCCAGTGACTAACCGTACTCCTGTCGACTGCTGACGCTCCATAAACTGCACATAAACGTTTGTGAATATTTCTAACCGTTTCTTACTCCGCAGTGAGAAATTCAATGACAACACGCTGCTTGTAACGTAAATCACTTACAGACGCCATGTTGTTACATTGTTGCACGTACGCTATCTGTCGGAAGAAACGAAAACTTTGCGCACGCACTCCGAAAACATCAAAGAATGCATATCTCAAATTGCGCATTCGTGCCATTATTGGGGACGGAGAAAAAATTGTGGTGCATTACATTCTGGGCTACCCTCGTACAACAGCCTGTATAAAATACCCGCCAAATTTCATGACCAATCTTAAAAAAACGAGAACAAAAGCAGTCACAAAAACAATGCGAAAACTGAGCCTGGTCGAATGACAAACTCACAAGTAAGTACTTGTTTGGCTCTGAAAATTGAAAATTAAAATTGAACAATTTTCTGTCTGTTTCTAGGTACCAATTTTGGTATGTAAATTTGTATGTAGGTATGTGATCAATTTTGTGCAGCTATCTCCTCCGAAACGGCCAATAGCATAACCGAATAAAAATTACACACACATAGAGGGTACCTTAAATTGGGACATGACAAAACGGGACAAAGACAGAACGGGACAGACAAAACGGGAAAGGACGGAACGGGATAGTGACAAAAACAGACAATGACACAACGGGACATAGGCAAAACGGGACATAGACAAAGCCTACCTTAGCATACTAATAATCGTGACACCAGGATAAACGTTTAATATAATTATAAGTCGTTAATTATTCAAAATGAGATAATTTAATCAACATTGTAAAAATTATTTACATTCAAACTTTCATATATTGAAACTTGTAGAAAACAAAATGCCTGATTAAAGGATTATTTCGATAAAATAATTTATGTATTTTATACTTTTGTTATAATATTCAGAGTCGAACTAATCCTCAGGATTCAAAATCTTGCGTGCCCCGTACACTATATCATAATAAGATAAGCTAACTTTTAAGCTATTGGGTTCATACACCACTCATAGGTTCTACCTTCTCAAATACTTATTATATTAACATTCTTCACTCTTACATTAATTGCGGAACACTAATTGCAGTTACCTCCTCTATATGATTTACAATCTGAATAGGATTAGAGATAAATTTAATATCAATAATTCCTATTTTAGCTTTCAATTCTAAAAATGACACATCAATAAAGTATTTTATAACACAGGCTCTACCATCATCTATGCTCCTGATATGAAACATCATGATTCTGTCCCGTTTTGCCTATGTCCCGTTGTGTCATTGTCCGTTTTTGTCACCGTCCCGTTTTGTCATTGTCCCTTTTTGTCACCGTCCCGTTTTGTCATTGTCCCTTTTTGTCACCGTCCCGTTCCGTCCTTTCCCGTTTTGTCATGTCCCGTTCTGTCTGGTCACCCCTTAAATTATGCCTTGGCGTGTTTTTACGTCAATTGGTTAGACCTTTTTTAGAGATATTAATTTTTCTAAAAATTAAAAAATTAGTTAAAGCATGGTTATCCAACGATAAAAGGGTTTTAGCATCAAGATGTTACGAGCAGTAGCGGTTCGTGACTATAATAAGTGGAGGGGCACAAATACAAAAGTTCAGGTTTTCTTAGACCTTTTCGTACAAACGTTATAGCTTGATTTGTATTTGGAGCCTCGCGGCCCCTGCCGAGGCTTCAGACGACTATATCAATTTTAGTGTGTAGTAGCTAAAATTTTAAGCAACACATTATAAATATAAAATATTTCAGGTTTCTGGACTTCCGGTTTTAAATTTATAGCTTGAATTGAGATTCAGGCCGCAACTCCCCTGCCAAGAGACTTATAGAATTTTTAATATAGATTAGCTAAATTTTTAAACACCACACTATGATTCAACAAAATTTCAGGACCGTAGGCCTTTCCGTTCAAATTTTATAGCTTCAAATGTATTTGAGGCCGCCAACGGCCCCGAGGCCTATACCAGTCTCCTCGTATATTGTCTATAATTTTTAAGTAACGCACTGTAAAAATATAAAAGTTCAAGTTCTTTGGCCTTTTTATTATTCAAATGTTAGAGTTTATTGGTGATTAGGGCCTCAGGGCCCCTGTGGAGACCTAAGAGCCTTATACCAGTTTTTCGTGTATATTAGCTAAATTTTTTAGCTATAAGTATACAAATTTTCAGATTTCTAAGCCTATTCGTTCAAACATTATAGCTGTGTTTGTGTTTAGGGCCCCTGCCAGGGCCCCAGACGACTATATAAGTTTTAGTGTTTGATTTGTGACTGGGGGCTGAGGGCCCATGTCGAGACCCAAGAGCCTTATACCAGTTTTTAGTGTATATTAGCTAATTTTTAAGTAATTTTCTGTAATTAAACAAAATTTCAGATTTCTAGACCTTTTCGTTTAAAAGTTGTTGCTTGTGTTTGGGGCCTGCGGGGCTCTGCTGGGGCCTATATTACTTTTTTTGTATATTTGCAATATTTTTTTAGTACCACACTATGAATATACAAACTTTCAGGGTTCCTAGGCCTTTCCGTTCAAAAGTTATAGCTTCAATTGTATTTGGTTCCTCGAGACCCTTAGCGGGGTTCAAGAGGCTTATATCAGCTTCCTGTTATATTGGCTATATTTTTTAGTACCAAACTAAAAATAAACAAAATTTCAGGTTTCTAGACCTTTCCGTTCAAAAGTTATAACTTGAGTTATATATGAGTCTCCGGGTCTTCTGGCGGGCCGCATAGGCCTACATCACATTTCTTGTATATTTGCTATATTTTTTTAGTATACAACACTATAAATATACAAAATTTCAGGTTTCTAGGTCGTTCCGTACAAATGTTATCTCTCCAATTGTATTTGGGGTCTCGGAACCTCCGGCGGGGCCCTAGAGGCTTATATCACTTTTCTTGTATATTAGTTTTATTTTTTTAGAATCGCACTAAAAATTTACAAAATTTCAGGTTTTTTGCCCTCTTTGTTCAAAAGATAAAAAAAAACCCATGAAATTCATACAAGTGGCCCCTGAGGAGCCCCGGATCACCCAAGAGGATTCGCTATATTTATCTCACCGTCCTCTGTATAGGGCCTACGTGTGTAGAAAATTTCAAGCCTCTAGATCAATCCTTTCAAAAGTTACATACATGTAACATGTGATATACATGTTACATACATCTGTACCGTCGTTAATAAGGTTTTAGATGATGCTAAAACCTTAGAAATGGCTTTAGCGTTCAAACCAAACTCAATAACTCGACATGTACGATTTCCTCTCATTAGGACAATTTTTTTAAATGACATGTTTAGCTCTGAGGAGCCATTTTAGCGTTATCAACGATTCCTCCCCCCCCCCCCCCTCCGACAGAATTTTATTTTATTTTTTTTATTCGTACTTAGAGGGATCCTTAAATTATGCATTGACGTATTTTTCATTGAAATGGGCTAAGTCTTTTTAGAGAAATTAATTTTTTTCCTGAAAAAGAAGGCATGTCAGAAGCATTCATATCTCATCGACCCAAACGCAATAAAAACAACATGAATTACCTCCTCTTAACTGAGACGAACTAATATGGTGTGCCCATATGAAAAGGATACTTTCATTTTAGCGCCCTTGTATCTAATCGAAGTTGGTAAATATGTTTGTCGACAGATGTAGCGTCATCCCAGCTCCCCACTCTGCCATGAAGGCCGGAAAAGTGATGCTCAGTTTCTTTTTCGACGAAGAAGGAGCCATACTCCTCGACTGGCTAGAACGGGATGAAACAGTTAACGCTGAACTGTACTTTAAAACGTTGCTAAAGCCGAAACGGGCCATCGAAAACAAGCGCAGAGAGAAGCTCTCGAAATGGATAGTGCTACTCCACTGGTGGCTGCTGGAAACATTTCATGGGAAGTCTTCAAACATCCTCCGTCTAGCCCCGACATCTCCCCATGTGACTCACATATTTTTTCGCCCTCTAAAAAAAATTACGGACAAGTCATCGGGTCACCTGCGACAAGAAAGTGCAGAACACCGTGGAAAAAGTATCCGTATGCAATCCAGACGTTTCAACACTGTAATTATCATTCGCTTCTTACGCTCTGATATCAATTCATCATTATCAAAGGCGTGTAGGCGTCATGTTACACATTAATTGTACGTCAAATATTCAGTAATTAAAATAATCTGTAATTAAAATATTCGTTAGATATAACCGTAGTCTCCTTTTCATTTGGGCATATCTTATATTTTGTTTGAAAAGAAACTATTTGGCTACGAAAAGCAATTTTGGAGTAATTAAAGTTTTAAAAAACCAACTCCCCGCGTAACAGAATTTTTTTATTCTTTTTTGAATCTGTTTCATGATCTGATGCTAGGCCTGTGCAAATGTACCATTGCGCCATTACAATTTATTTTTGTGGCTGCGTTGTTCTCCTCGTTTGTTTTGCTACTTTTTTCACCGAGTGGTCATGAAATTTGACGGTTTTTTTTTTAATACAGATGTTTAAATATCTTGACTTTATTAAAATATAATAGGAAGAAAATTATTTCAATATTTAACGCTTTCAAATTTTTCACTTTCAATATTTAAAAAACAGGAAATAAACATTTCAATATTTAACGCTTTCAATTTTATTCGTTTTTTTTTTCGAGTACTTACTTGTAACTAATTTTTATACATATTATAGAGTCTGTAACTTCTAAACCCTTTTGATCCCCAAAATGATACTTACAAATTTTGTTGAGCACTAGAAGAGGTATCTTGGTAAAGAAAAAAATAAACTTTTTACCTGGTCCCCCTTTAGAGATCTTTGACGTTGAAATCAGCAAAACTGAAAAATTGAGTTCAGATAAAAGAGGAACGGTGCGAGATGTAAATTGTTTTTGTATAGGTAATAACTACCCTACCCATAGTAGTCACAAAAAAATTTACAACTTTTAATTCCATTACCCAGTCATCTTCGTAGCCGACGAAAAAGACAGGCCGGGGCACTAAAATTTTTTTATAGGATCGTTATCCAACGATAAAAGGGTTTTAGCATCAAAATGTAACGAGCAGTAGCGACTCGTGACTATAATAAATAGAGGGACACAAATACAAAAGTTCAGATTCTTAGGCCTTTTCGTACCAAAAATATAGCTTGATTTGTATTCGGAGCCTCGCGGTCCCTGCCGAGGCCCTCAGAGGACTATATAAGTTTAGTGTGTAACAGCTAAAATTTTAAGAAACACATTATAAATATAAAACATTTTAGGTTTCTGGACTTCTGGTTTTAAATTTATAGCTTGATTTGAGATTGAGGCCGCAAGGCCCCTGCCAAGAGACTTATATAGTTTTTAATATAGATTAGCTAAATTTTTAAATACCATACTATTTTTAAATTAAACAAAATTTCAGGACTGTAGGCCTTTCCGTTCTAATGTTATAGCTTCAATTGTATTTGGTGCCTTGAGGCCCCTGGCGGGGTTCTAAAGGCTTATATATCAGCTTCCTTCTATATTGGATATATTTTTGGTACGAAACTAAAAATATACAAAATTTCAGGTTTCTAGACTTTTCTATTCAAAAGTTATAACTTGATTTTTATTTGAGGCCTCGGGGTCTTCTGGCGGGCCCCATAGGCCTACATCACACATTTCTTGTATAATTGCTATATTTTTTTAGTACCACACAAAACACATACAAAATTTCAAGTTCCTAGGTCGTTCCGTTCAAATGTTATAGCTTCAGTTGTCTTTGGGGCCTCGGGACCTTCGGCGGGGCCTATCATTTTTCTTATATATTGGTTTTATTTTTTTAGGACCGCACTATAAACTTACGAAATTTCAGGATTTTTGCCCTCTTTGTTAAAAAGATAAAAAAAGAACCCTAAAATTCATACAAGTGGCCCCTGAGGGGCCCCGGGCCACACCAGAGAATTCGCTATATTTTTCGCACCGTCCTCTGTATAGGGCTTACGTGTATAGAAAATTTTAATCCTCTAGATCAATCCTTTCAAAAGTTATGGCGTGTGACATACATGTTGCATATATCTGTACCGTCGTTAATAGGGTTTAAGATGATGCTAAAACCCTAAAAATTACATGACCAACGTAGATCGAGCAACAATCCAACCTTCATTTTTCTATCTTGCATTTCAACAATCACTATTTTTTTCGATTTTTGGAAACAATGAAGTTGCTCGATCCATCTTGGTCATGTGATTTTCAGTGCCCCGGTCTGTCTTTCTATTATAGTTGGCTTTGGTCATCTTAATATGTCGTCAAATCTGAGAATTTTGCTCGCGAATACTGCTGATTAAATCGAGGATAGAGACAGATTTTCAAACATGTCTGTTTATTTTCCGAAAACTTGAAATGTCCTCTTTACGAAACTTGAAACCAGAACTTTTTATTTTTTACGGGAATGAAATGGTAGCCACTTTTCAAAACTGCTGAAACGCTTGAGAAACAATGCGTCTAGAACCAAGTTGGCTGAAGATAAAAATTAAATAATTTTTTTTGTACTTTTGAATATCAGATCTAACCATGGTATAAAAATAAAAAAAAATCTGAAATGGTCGAGGAACCATTTATTTCCAAATTGATCATTTTCTCGTGGAATGACCCACTGTTGAAAGTATAAATATAACAGGAAATGATTTTTGTTCAATAGTCCTGAATTACACCGATCTTGTAATTCCCTTAATGTCTTTTATTTATGTCGTCACTTTTTATTTCTTCATAAACATAAATATCTCTTGAAGCTGTAATTGCAATAGCTTTTGTATGCGCTTCATTTCCCCAAGTTTTATTATTTGCAGTATTATTTATTAATTCTATTACACTTGCATTTTGGAATAAAAAAGGCATTCTGTCAGGATGTTCAAAGTATAAACTATGTTTGTAAAAAAAATATAACAACTTAACATTCTAATCCACTTATGTAATTCTTGTATCCCATATAAACATACCGATACCGAACGGAATAGACATGATCCATCATCACCTTCTGTTTTCATATACTGTGAAATTTTCTCTTAAAACATCATAAAGTTTTTCCTTTCGTTGGAAATCAATAGGGTGAGACTTTAGAATTGTACTAGCTGTTTATCCGGCGTTGCTCGGGCTGTTTTTTATGAAATGTTGCAATTTCTGTGTGTGAATATTCAGAAAAAGAAAACATGTAAAAAGTCCAGAATTTATATAGAAAAAATACATGTTTTAGGTTCCATTAAAGGGCCTTATTTGGAGATGCTATGCATTGGGAGCTTTTTAAAAGAAATCTTTTTGAATTTTCAACATGAAATTTTTCTTTTATAACTGAATGCTTTTTTCGTTGCTCGAGCTCAAATTCAAAGAAATTTTGATTCATCTGAAAGTTATTACACAGCCAAAATAAGCACATGAAAAACGTTTAGGATTAATAAACCATTAGGAAATGACATAACCAAGTATCGAAAGGCTAAACTAAACCATTCGCGAAACGATACTTTTCAACTGCCCTATGTTAACATTGAAAGTTTCTAATGGACCATAAGGATACCATTTAACCACGTACCTTTGAACAAATTTGCACTATCTTTATTTTATGTTGTATTCATTATTACACATCACTCCAAGTTGTTTTTAATATATTACATGCCATATTTTAGCATTGAAAGTTCCAATAAGCCATAATTGTTCACCTTTGATCCTATTTCGACTATCAATAATTTGACGTTATATTCATTCATGACAGTCATTCCAAATTGTTTGTTATATTACATTCCTTATCTTTAAATTTAGAGTTCCATTAAACCATAATGTTTCCACTAAACCAGGCACCTTTGATCCTATTTCGACTGTTCATAATTTAACGTTATATTCAATCATGACACATCATTCCAAGTTGTTTGATAATATTGCATGCCATTTCGTAGCGTTGAAAGTTCCAATGAACATCATGGTTCCACTATACCAGGTGCCTTAGAACAAAATTCATTAATTTTATTAATTTTACGTTGTATTCAACATTTCCCATCAATCCGAGATTTTTGATATATAGCATGCTATATCTTAGCATTGAAACTTCCAATTAACAATAATGGTTCCACTAAACCAGGTGCTTTGGAACCAATTTCTACTATCATTAATTTAAGGTTGTAGTCATTCATTCCGCATCATTTCAAGTTGTTTCATATATTAAAAACCGTATCTTAGCATTGAAAGTTTCCAATGGACCACAATGATACCATTAAACCACGTACCTTTGAACAAATTTGAATTATCATTAATTTTACGTTGTATTCATCTTTACACATCATTTCAAGTTGGAAATGACCACTGCAGTTGAATAGGATGTTAATACCAAACAAACCAAACTAACTAACCAATCAACTTGTTTGATATAGTACATGCAATATTTTAGAATTCAAAGTTCCAATGAACCATAATGGTTCCACTAAACCAGGTGCCTCTGATCCAATTTCGACTATCATTAACTTTACACATCATTCATGACACATCATTCCAAGCTGTTGATATACAGGGTGGGGAACATAACTTCCTGATTTCCAAACGCAATAAAACCCATTTTGTTTTATATGCAACATGTATGCAACCCATTTATTTTATTCATAATTTAGGTACATATTTAAAGTTTTTTTTAGACAGTCTTGAAAATCATATGAGGTAGATGACGCTCTCTCTGGTCCATACACTGATTAAGCCGATTTCTGGCGTTGCTCATTGCATGGGGAATTCGGCAATTTCTGCCCGGTTGTTGGCTTTCAGGTCTTGCAGGGTCTTGGACGGTTAACATAACCGCGGCATTTCAAAAAAACTCCATAAAAACCGCAAGGGGGAGCGGGTTGGCCATTCCAAATCGCCCCTTAATGAGATGAGGTACCCGGGGAAGTGTTCCATCAAAATAGCCATTGATGCCTTTGAAGTGTGAGCCGCTGCTACGTTCTGTTGGAACCAAGTGACCCCTAAGCTCAATTCATGAAGTCGTGTAAAAAATTTCCTCCAACATGTTCACATACCAGTCAGAATTCACTGTCACTGTTACCTCATTTTCTTCGACAAACCAGGACCATTAACCCCAGCTGAGGAAATTGCACACACCACTGTGACTTTAGATAAATGCAAAGGCGTTTGATGCAATTTTCGGGGGTTGTTGTCGGTCCAGTAGCGCATGTTCTGTTTGTTGACTTATCCAGTTAAGTTAAAATGGGCTTCATCACTGAAAAAAACAATTGTATCCTCAGGAATGTTTTTGAAAAGTACATCACATGATTTCCCCCGGAAATTTAAGTCGCATTCGGAGAGTTCCTGCACAATCGCCAGCTTGTAACGATGGTAATGAAGGTCATCGTGAAGAATTCGCCTCATTGAACGATCGGAAATCCAAGAGCAAACGCATGTTTGCGCGCAGAATGCCGTGGGGATCGCAAGATTGAAGCCCTCACTGCCTCAATGTTCACACGTGATCTGATTGGCCGAGGGAATCCAGATCTTCGGCTTGTCGTACTCGATGTTTGTCTGAACATAGTGAACCATGTAACAACTGATTTTCGGTCCGAAACGGCCCAACGGGTTGTCCTGAACCACCGTCGAAAGGCGCACTGGGTAGCCATCACAGATGAACCGTTCGAAAAACAGGCCTCGACAGCAAACGCTCGCACTTCACTGTTCCGACGCATCAAGGTGACTGAACTGGAGGAGAACAAAACTTTAGAACTACGCCTGTGGAATGAGACCACTCCTGTCCCGCTGCAGTCGCTACAGCCTGAATTGCGCACATTTCAAAAAAGGAAATTACATTGCCCCACCCTCTATTACATGCACCAGGTACCTTTGACCAATTTTAACTATCAAGAATTTTGCGTTATATTAATTTATAACACATCATTCCAAGGTGTTTGATATATTACATGCAATATTTTAGCATTGAATGTTCCGATTAACCATAATGGTTCCAATAAACCAGGTGCCATTAAAACAATTTCAACTATCATTAATTTTACGTTATATTCATTTATGACACGTCATTCCAAGTTGTTTGATATATTACATGCTATTTCTTAGCTTTGAAAGTTCCAATGAACCATTATGGTTCTACTAAACCAGGCGCCTTTGATCCTATATCGACTATCAATAATCTGACTATATATTCATTCATGACAGATCATTCCGAGTTGTTTGATATAAAGCATGCCATATCTTAGCATTTAAAGTTCCAGTGAACCATAATGGTACCATTAAAGCAGGTGCCTTTGAACCAATTCGACTAACATTAATTTTACGTTGTAGTCATTCATTACACACCTTCCAAGTTGTTTGATATATAACTTGCCATATCTCAGCATTGAATGTCCCAATGAACCATAATGGTTCCACCGAACCAGGTGCCTTTAAAACAATTTCAACTATCATTAATTTTACGTTGTATTCATTTATGACACGTCATTCCAAGTTGTTTGATATATAACATGTCATATCTTAGCATTGAAACTTCCAATGACCATAATAATACCATTAAACCACGTAGCATTGAACCACTTTGGATTATCATTACGATGTATAAATTCATGACGCATCATTCGAAGTGTTTTGATATATTATATGCCACATTTTAGCATAGAAAGTTTCAGTGAACCACAATGGTTCCACTAAATCCCAGGTGCTTTTGAACCAATTTAGACTATCAATAATTTTAATTTATATTCATTCATGACACGTCATTCCAAGTTGTTTGATACACAAGGTGTCAAAAAGTCTGGTAACATGGCAAATATCTCGGAAGTTAAGCATTGTACGAAAAAATGTCCATAATCAATATTGAGTTATTTCGTGGGGGAAATTAATCAGTTGGGGGGATACTTAGAAATCTTAAATAGTAACCCCTATTTTTAATCCTATATTCAGATTATACACAGTTTTCAAGAAATGTTTTATTCTTGGTGTTTTTTCAATTGATCCAACCGTTTAGGAGATAGAGGCCCTGAAAGTGCAGAACTTTTAAAGTTTTGAACCCAGTTTTATCGGTGAAGTCAAAGAGATACATTATTACTCTAATTTTTCATGTATTTAAGAATCTAAGTCAGAATTTTAAAAATACAATATTTATCAATAAATACTCACAGACTCCTCCATAGGACTCCTGCCCCTAAGACTTTGCTTGTGCACTAAAAATTTTGAATTTCTGAAATTTGATTTCGGATTCTTAAAACCTTCAAAAAGTAGAATAGGAATGTCTTCAAGACCCACTCTCTATCTCTTTGTCTTCATTGATAAAATTGGGTTCAAAACTTTAAAAGTTCCAATAGGCAGAACGATTATATGCAGCAGTAAAGTTCGGACCAAAAATCGATAACTTTTTTGTTACTTTGATACCAAAAGTGTTAAAATTTTGCACAAACATAAAATAGTATATGATGTTTCTAATGAATTGCTTTTTATTAGAATTTTTCGTAATACAGAATTTTTAAAAAATAAATAAAAGTCTACGAACTGGGTACTGCTCCAACCAGCCCTAAGGACATGTAAATAGCGTTAATGCTTCCATGTCTACAGTGGCTCAATTGGTTGGCGCGTCTGCACGGTGAGCAGGTTCCTGGTTCGACCCCAGGCTGTGGAATTTTCTCTCCTATTTTCATCAATAATAAGTGTTCTAATTCACTCTCTCTGGCATGAATGCAGGATTCACAACGTCGCCGCATGGACTGACAAAAGAAGTTCAAAAGTTCCTGGTTCTTCGCGAATCTGGTCCGCAGCTATGGCGATTCTGGCTATCAGCTCTTCATCGGATCCCACTGGTGTCTCGTACACTTTAAGTGTATCCGCAGATTCCAGACAACTGTTTCCTGCAGGTAGGATTTCAACCTTTATATCTCAAAAACAATGCCCCAGAGAAAAAAAATTAAAGAGGTAAATGTTGCTTAGATTTTATCCCTCTATCACCTAGAAGCCGAGAGAAATATACCTGCCGAATTTCAAGTTTGTAGGCTTCATAGTTTTGAAGATTTCGTAATAAATGAATGAAAGAGTGAGTGTATACATTTTTCGCTCTTTCTTTTATATAATAGTATTTTCCCCCTGCAAAAATCCTCGTCGTTCTCGGCCGGCATCGATGCCACATCTACGGGCATCAGAGCAACACCACCTAGACAGAATGCCTGATAACGGAAACGTCATACAATTGTTAATCCTATTTCTACCAATAATAAGCCCTGAATTTGATCGACTAATGATGATGTAACAATGCATGCCGTTTTCGTTATCAGGCCTTCTGTCTAGGAGGTGTTGATCAGAGGAGATCACACAACCGCTGAGCCATCGAGGCCAATAAGGAAAAGTAAAGTTGTCTGCTAGACAGAGAGTAATGCCCACGCAAATGGCCAGAGAGCGCCAGTGAAAAAAAAATCGCGCTTTAAACAATGGGGTTTCCCATCCTGTATTTCTTCATACATGACCATAGCCGAAGTAATTTTCTATGCCTTATTATTGCAGAAACTTTACTCTGCGTTGTAGGACACGACATACGTTGGGCAAGGTCAAAATACCGATTTGGGTTGGTGAAGCAATCATTATTGCTCGATTGTTAAGGTATTGTTGACTGTCG
The DNA here is from genome assembly GCA_023313115.1 of Rhysida immarginata. NCBI lineage: Eukaryota > Metazoa > Arthropoda > Chilopoda > Scolopendromorpha > Scolopendridae > Rhysida > Rhysida immarginata. Next base: position 21,477 of record JAHWFO010031634.1, on the reverse strand, counting down.
TAGCAACAATGGCTTTCTTCACTAACTCAACTCGGTGTTAGCATTTTTGACCTCGCCCATTGTTGGACCGCGCATATAATAGGCTCATGTCAGATCGACAGATCAAGCAAAATATTATTTTTACCCTTTCCCCTTTGTGCCAACCTGACACTCGGCACATGTAAACCTTACCCTGAACCTAATGAACATCTGGTGCAATTATGAGCTCAAAAGGATAAGTGGTTCAAAAGTTTTGAGAACATTTACAGATGCACCCTGAATTTTTGTATAGACCTTTCCATTGAAACCGAAACTGGAGTAACTGCGCAGAAGCAGGACAGCAAAAAACTTGCGTTTCCTACCTTGAAATGTGCAAACAATGGCTAAGGTCAAAAATCCTCACCGGTGAGAGAATGATGACGTAATTTCTCACTGGGCTAACCGTCTTTTTCTCGGTGAGGACGGTGAGACTAACCGGTTAGGCATAGCAGCACTAACTGGCGTTTCTGACCGCGTTAAAATGACGTTACAAATTTCTCACTGGGATTTCTGACCGACCAAGCGCTAACTCTTCTCACCGGTGAGAGTTTTTGACCTTAGCCAATACTACACTTCCGGAGGAAAACGGAAGTTTTTTTCGTTAGTCCAGTTTCGGTTTCAAGGAAAAGATAAACAAACTTTGGCGCCATCTCTTGCGTAAACAAACAAACATAAACCAGGATATATGATTTTTACCCCTCCCCCCTCCTACTTTAGGGACATGTAAACCTTAATCTTGACCTAAGAAATATATGTTGCAAATATGAGCTCAATCGGATAAGTGGTTCAAAAGTTTTTAAAACATTTACAGACGCATCTTGAGCCTGAATTTTTATATATAAAGATTATATTCTGTTTTATTTCCACAGAATCTTCGTATGCCAAAAATATCATTTCTAAACGATTGCAATATATTTCTTTAGACAATGTTTTATTAATTTTATGAATCTCCGACAGTATTCTATCAGTAATTTGTAAAATTGCTTCATCTGAATTTTAAAGTTCAATCAAATTTAATTCAATATTTTCTTTTAATTAACTTCATGAATGCTAAAATTAATACTACAATTTGATATTGCTTTTTGTGCTATTAACGATGATTGTTAATAAGGATAAATTTTAAGCATACCCGGGATCAGTGCTCTATAAATTATTTTTTACAAATATTGTCTTCTCGCACAATCAGTTGAGATATTTATAATTTTTTTAATATGGTTAGATAAACATTATCTATAACTTCTCTAAAGGAATTTACTATACTACAAAAACCATATGAAAAAAGAATTTTCTCTAGTTATTAGAGCATTAGAGCAAAAGCTTGAACAGCTGCACGCCAAGAAGTAGTATATTTTCTAATTTGTTTTATAATAATTTCTTACATCTCACCAAAGATTTTAATAAAGAAAGAAATATTAATGATTTTTATTCATTTATTTATTTATTTATTTATTTATTTGTTACTTTTTATAACTATCTTCCTTAAAACGTGAATCATTAAAACCTTATATTTCTATTTCATTTCGTTGCTGAGCTATAACGTTTCAAAGAGTATATACATCAATTTGGGACACTCTACACTCACTCACCAAAAGTCATGGCACACTGCCTAATAAGGTGTTGGGCCCCCTCTGGCCTGGATAACGGCAGCGACCCGTCAATGAAGAGAGTCTACCAGTCTCCAGAACTTATCAGCAGGCACTGCAAGCCATGCCGCCTCCACATTTGTAAAACGACTGATAGCATGTAGTGCGCGTGCGCAGGAATAATTCTTGTTATGTAATGTCTGTGCATGCATTCAACCTTCTTTTTGGCTATGTTAACTTTTACACAGCGACTATATTTTCTCCGTTAAAAAATAACGATGCTGCATTTACCAGTTGTGTTGCAGGCAACCTGACAGATCGTTCGATGACGTCCCACAAATGTTAAATGGGGTTGCAATCTGTTGAACGTGGAGGCCAAATCATTGTCGTGAAGTCGGTAGCATGTTCCTCCAGCCACTGTCGTGTCACAAGGCCGTGTGTGAAGGAGCATTATCTTGCTGGAAGATGCCGTCGCCCGCGGGGTAGAAACATTTCATGAAAGGGTGCAGATGGTCTCCAAGCAGATCGACGTAGGAAGTAGCAAGCAGAGTGGATGTCAGATGCACCATTGGACCCAGTGCATGCCACGAGAAAACAACCCAGACCAATATGGAGCCTCCATCTGCCTGAGTGGTCCCCACCTGAAGCCGGGTCCATGGCTTCGTGTGGCCTGCGCCAGTCACGGACACGACCATCGGCCTGATACAGCTGAAACCGTGATTCGTCGGACCAGGAAACCCTTCGCCAGTCCTCAGGCGGTCCAATGCCAATGGTGGTTAGCCCAGGCTAGTCGTTGCCGACGGCGTGCCGCTATCAAGAGCGGCACTCATCATGGCCTCCTGCTCCCAAAGCCTGCAGCTGGCAAGTTTGCCAAACTGTCGTCACGGACACAGTTGTGGGAGGTCCCTGGTTGTACCGCATGGTGATTTGGTCCGTTGTCACCCTTCGGTCAACAGTTGCAAGCCGGGTGATCCGGCGAACACCGCTGGCATCATTGAGGTGTGGGCGGCCCGTCCGTCGTCCGACATGGGTTGTAACCCCTCATTGCGTGTACTCTCGATATACCTTGCAGCGGTTGTGCGGGAAAATTAACGGGCGTTGGCTACATCTGATATTGAGGTACCCATCGTCCGGCACCAACAATCTTCCCCCGTTCAAATGTAGATGTTCTCGGCGTGCTGCCATTTCTGCAGCTAGTTTTGCTTACAATGATTGGGTGATATCAAGGAGTCCTGTGCACCTGCATTCCGAGAAAGGAAGAAGCGGGATCTGTCTCATTAGGGACAGGGAACCTGATTGGAGGTGTGTGCCATGACTTTTGGTGCGTGAGTGTATATATAGAAGAATAGCTGATATGCCCGGCATTGCTCGGGCTGTTTGATGAAATTTTGCATTATCTGAATTTGAATACAAATGAAAAACCCTTAATAAAGTGTGTATTCACTTTGGAAAAACGAAAAGATTTCTTTTAAGTGCTCGCACTGGAATTTTGTGTCTAATTGGGTTCGCCCAGGAAAATTCGACATGGCATCCTTAACATTTTTAGAGCGAAGCGTAAGCGAAGCTCTGTTAACAGTCGACAAGTGTAATTCGATGACCGCATAAAACTTTTGACACGTAATAGTCACAACAATGAAAATTTGCATTCTTGAATATTGAATCTACATTTTGAGGTATATATTGTAATTCTAAGTGCTGTAATCACAGCGTAATCACAATATCTTTTTGGTGTGGTTGTCGACATTATCTACTCGCCAACTGAAACTCGCAACCACTTGAATGAACTGCCGATGTGCATTCTCGTCAAATTCGCAACCTATACTGGACCAACATTAACCAATGAAGCAGTTCCCATTTTACCGATCGCCGTTGGCTTCAAAAAAGGAGGAGTATCTTGTACGCGTAAGCAATTTCCGCTTAAGTTAGCCTATGCAATCACCGTACACAAAGCACAAGGAATCACTGTTGATAAAGCAGTCATAGACATTGGTGATTCAGAATTTGGATTTGGCTTATCGTACGTGGCATTTTCACGAGTGAAGACCATCAACGGTTTATTGATCGAACCGGCATTTGCAGAATTAATATCAACAACCATGCAACCGTGGAAGGTTAGGCGTGAAGAACTTGCCAAATTACGCAGTTTAAAATGAAATTGTTTCAACAATAAAAATTAATATCAATTTAAAGAATTTAGTTAGTCATTTTCTTAACAATCAATAACGGTTCGCTCTAAATTATTGGTCAAGAAAGCGATCCGCAGGTCGCAGTCCGCCCTAGTAGAATATCAAAGCAAGGCTACGAGTATTGAAATATTTCTGTCTATATTAAAAAATACTTCATAGATGGATTGAGAGAGTTGAGGAACTCTGTTTACGGCCTCATCAGCATCCATCAACAACATACAACGTTTCAATAGAGTTGTATTCAGTCACAGAGCGTGGAATCATGTCCTGAATTTGGTTATTTACATGTATAATGACAGTACCCGTTTTAGCAGCAGTGGTTGCCAACAATGGTATCAACACGCAAAGCACCAACACAAGGCAGGGATCAACAATATATATCTCATAACCAACAATGAAAGGAAAATTTTGTGCAAGTGTAATTAACCCGGGCAACGCCGGGTAACTCTTCTAGTATATGAATATAATACAAATTATGTATTAATCCTTCATTGATTATTAGTATATGATTATAAAACTTTTGAATACAAACTCCAACTATTTAGAAATTCGATATGGCGCTCATATTCTTTCAATTGTTTATCCCTAATGCACGACATTCGAGTGAAATGGTCAGAAATTGACTGAATCACCCTGTATAAACACGACCAGCCGATTGTTGACGCAAACACACGGGCTAATTGTTCACATATGGAAGCAAACAACATAAACCAAGTCCATTTCATAAAGATTATTAATTTCTACGTTTTTAAGAGTTTTAAATATTTTCCGTCATTGCGGTAGTATAACCGCTGCATTTTATAACTTCTAAGCTGCATTTTAAAACTGGACAAACATACTTACATTGTGCTTTATATATATACAACAAAACGATCGCCGAAACAAAGTTTAAATTAACCATAGCGCAACAATACGCAAAGGGAAACCAACCTTTGCTTACATGACCGCGAGGGCAAAGGCTTTAACAATGCCTTCGGTAAAGATAACAGAAAATGCTGTTAAAACCAATGACGTATATTAAAGATAGACTCCGAATCCTATTGTTAACAGCGGCAAAAAGTGAAGCAAATTGAGCCATGATAGTTCTGGGCAGGAGTGAGCCGTGGAGTAATTAGCTGTCTGGCTGCTTTGTTTTTGAAGATTTTGGGCCTGAGGAATAATTAATTCAAAACCATTCCTCAAAGTTAAACTGCGTACAACTGTACAAACAAACAAGAAAAAGGATTCCGAATCATTTTACACAAGAATAAATCAAAAATACGTAACTAAAATGAAAATACGTTACTGAAAGACAATCGAAACGAAATTGAAATTGAAACCATGATCGAAAAATTGTTTATAAAATATAATAAAATACTTCAAATACAAAGTAAACGAAAAGATAAACTTATCACTCCGTGATCGGCGTGTGAAAGAATTATTAATCAGTTACTCTTCTGTTTATCCATGTCTTTTGCATCATCTTCACTACTTTCGGCCATGACAGTTATGGGCATGGAGCTTCCCAATTTGCTTCAAGTTACAACAATAGGATTCGGAGTCTATCTTTAATATACGTCATTGGTTAAAACCATAATAACCGCAGAGAGAGAAGGCCTCCGCATTGAAACGTAATACATTGTTACATCATCATAGATAGTTGCATTGTTGTTCGTATTTCAACCAAAAATAAGCCTTGAATTTGCACTATGACGATATAACAAAGTATTAAGTTTCAATGCTGAAGCCTTCTCTCTAGTGGTTACGCTATACGCTGTCCAGCAATCAAACGCTGACGTCACAAACTGCTCCACGCAAAAAAACTCCATAGACATGTAAAGAAAATCTGTTATAGAGACACAAATACACATTTTTGGCCCAGTCGATCACAATGAAAAGGGGAGATGCACAACTAGATGGTATAAGAGTCCTAACTATAAAATTTCAATATACTACGGCTAATCGTTTTTGAGTTATGCGAGATACATACGTACGTACGTACAGACGTCACGCCGAAACTAGTTAAAATGGGTTCAGGGATGGTCAAAATGTATATTGCCATTGAAATCTGAAAACCGAAATTTTTCGCGATTACAATACTTCCTTTACTTAGTAAAAGGAAGTAAAAACGTCCGCTCTTCAGTTTTATAGTTATTTAATACAGGTCCGCCTTAATGTTGTCTCTTACTTACACTATTTCCGAGCGCTCTTCAGTCAATTTTTGGTTGACCAGTACGCCAAAATTGAAACGGAGCGATTGGTATTTATAAGAACAAACCAGAGACAGCTGAGGGTAGATAATTACGTTCATTTGAGGGACGCCATGCAGCAAGATTCGGATGCTGAAAACGTCGGCAGGGTAGTCATTCTCCCATCTTCGTTTACAAGTGGTCCGCGATTCATGCACGAGCGCACTCAGGACGCATTTTGCTACGTGCGAAAATATGGACGCCCGGATCTTTTTATTACCATTACCACTAACCCAAAGTGGCCCGCGATTACCAATGAGCTCTTAACAGGATAGGTTTCGTACGACAGACATGACTTGATCTCTCGGGTGTTCCATTTAAAGCTGAAGTGCCTCATGGAACTCCTCACAAAAGCAAAAGTATTTGGGGCCACATATATTCAGTTGAATGGCAAAAACGTGGCTTGCCTCATGCGCACCTGCTTTTGTGGTTGGAAGAAAAAATCAGGCCCAACGAGATAGATCAAGTCATAAGCGCTGAATTGCCGGATCCCGAAATCGACCCACTATTACACCAAATTGTTAAGAGCTACATGGTACACGGGCCCTGTGGCACCATAAATCCGAATTCGCCATGCATGAAGGATGGACGTTGTACAAAGAGGTTTCCAAAACCATTTACCAGTCAAACAGTTACGGGTGAGGATGCATACCCATCGTACCGGCGTCGATCTCCGGCAGAGGGCGGATGTCGCGCCGAGTTAAACATGCGCGGACAGTCGGCTCAGATCGACAATAGGTGGATACTTCCATACTCGTCTGTACTATCCAGAACGTTTGCAACGCACATTAACGTTGAGTCGTTCACTAGCGTCCAATCGATTAAATGCATCTGTAAGTACGTCAATAAAGGTAGCGACCAGGCAACGTTCACCTTACAAAGTACTGGTCGAGATGAAGTGACCATGTACCAGTCCGGACGCTACATCAGTACTTCTGAAGCGGTTTGGCGGATATTGGCATTCTCTCTCCATGAACGACACCGAGACGGTCATGCATTTGGACGTCCATTTGGAGAATGGCCAGCAAGTTTACTTTAACTCCGAACGCCTGGAAAATCCTCGCCTAACGACGCTCCTGGCATTCTTCAAACTATGCGAAGAGGTCCAGTTCGCCAAAACGCTTCTTTATGACGAAGTGCCGTCGTACTACACCTACAACAAGCAGCGGGGTGTATTTAATCGACGTCGGCGTGGACGTGCGGTAGACGGTTTTGTGGGAATCTTTAAAGACTCTGCGTTGGGCAGAGTGTGCACCATACATCCTAATAATGGCGAATGCTATTACTTGCGGCTTTTACTGCACACAGTACGCGGACCGACATCATTCGCGTACTTGCGCACAGTAAATGGCTTGGAGTACCCCACTCATCGTGCGGCTTGCGGAGCTCGTCATCTTCTTGACGGTGACCAACACTGGGACGACACGCTTGAGGAGGCAAACGTGAGTGACAGCCCCAGTCGTCTGCGGCATTTGTTTGCCGTCATGTTGGTGTTCTGCGGGATGTCCGATCTTGTTTTGCTCTGAGAGAAATATCGCCATCATCTGTCCGAGGACTTTTTACGGGACTTGAGACGCACTTCTGCAGGTGTGTCATGGAATTATGAAGGAAATTCAATGTATAAGAAAAATTCCGCGACGGAAAGATTTAATAATAATAATTGGAAATTTAAATAAAAAGACCCCATCCCGGGACGTGAAAATGGAATGGTCGTGCGAGTCGCGCGAAGCGCGAGACGGAGACACGAGAGGCGAAGAGGATCGCAGCGGAAACAGAAGATGTTTGGCTGTTGAAGAATAAGGATGAACGGTCGAGAACTGAGGGCAGGTATGCTAGCCCAAAGCCGACGAAATTAGAAGGCATTGCGAGAGACAGGGATGTTTCTGGGGCTGAAACGAATCGCGGTAGGCGTGGTATACGCAGTAGGGCGAAATTCGAGCAAGAAACTAATAAGGTGTGACCTCTACCGATTGACTATAGTAATGACCTCCCCTCCCAAGAACAGACTAGCTCAGTCTTATGAAACAAAACAGAGATCTTCCAATATAATCAACGGTTAGAGAGTCGGGTTTGTTAACTCGAGAGTGAATTACTTCAAATTGAAATGAATAGGCAAGGTTTTTGAGATCAAAAAAAAAATCTTTATTCAAGACAATCAAAATCAATTCAAAAGAAATGACTAAATGCTAATAAAACTTACATACTAAATCTTAATTCTAATATTCTATACATATTTAACTGGATTAAATATAACTAAATTCAAAATGCAGCTGCTGATTAAATTTTAATCTAAAGAAGTATTTTACTAATTTAAAGCTCAACAATATGTAAATGATATATCAATCTTAACTCAGTATAAATATTTTGCTACTGTGACAAGTTTATGGTAAACTATCATCCAATCTTATCAATGAATTTCACTTGATACTATAATTCAAAAACAACAAAGCAGGTCTTGAAAAGAAAACTCATTAACTTATAGGTCTGTCCACTAAGCCAAATTCTCTATATCCATATTTGTAACACTACGCTTGACTACTTTAAAACATATCTATATAGCCAAGGGCATACACAATATCGAGCACAACACTAAATTTCACTTCTTGAAGAACACACTAAATTCCAGGCTGAATACTAACTACTTTGCTTTGATACAGGAATCTGGATCGATTGCTTTATGAGTCTTTCGTTTGCTCAAAGTGTCTAAAGCAAGTTCAACGGATACCTGTACAATCTTCTAAATTCTATGCGTAGCTTGTAGATTCTCTGAAGCCTTCTCAATTGATTTGGATCCCTGTAGTAATCTCCTCTCTGGTTGACTATGTGGTTTTACTCAATGTATTGCCATTAATTTCCATATCGCAGAATATCTTATTCTCATCTCCATGGTTTGACTATTGTGCCATCTTATTCACACAAATGGGCGAAACTTGCATATCATCATCATCTTTCAATAGGAACTCAATTCACTTCATCAACATTCATTTGATACTTCAAAATAAAAGAAAACGCCCAAAAGTAACATACGGAATCTGATAAACGTTAACCAGATTTACATGTGATGCCTGCTCTATTACAATCTTGAATTTAAAGTTTGCAAGAAATAATTCGGCCGGAATGGGTTCGCAGGGCACCGCCCTTCGCACAGCTTTACCAAAATTTATTAGTGGATTTATTAGTGGTGGGTTATCCCTAGTTAATGAAGATGTAAGGAGAAGGTTCTGGTCCATGATGTGTCGGCTCTTAGTCGTATGATAGGTTTCAGGGTGATGTCAAAACGCAGGGTACCCCTACCCAACAGGGTACCCAACAGCTGTCCAGGAATGCCCAAGAGATCAACTGCAAACTAAATTTTCCAACTAATCATTCTACTTTTTAAAGTTCAACTTATTAATGTTAATTATTGATTATTAAACGTTTAAAAGATTATTGGCTATGAAAACGTTTTTTTAATAATGCAATTTTTTTTTATTTAAATAAATTTAATAAATATTTAAATTTTTATTTTATCTAAATAAATATTTAAAATTTTATTTAAATAAATTTCAATCAAAACAATTTCAATCAATACAAAGCTTATTTAAATGCAGGTAATACATATAAGGCACTTATTTTTATTTATTCAACCTTCTTTATTATTTATTACCCTTTAAAGATATAACTAAATAAAAAAAGAACGTTAACATTATGAATATATTTCTGGATTATTACGAGTTTTATAATGTAAGCTGATATTTATAAGAGAAAAGGACGAGACACAAAAACCTGGAATACAATAAATAATAGTTATTAAATAAAAATAAAAAATAAATAATAATTGCAAAGTAATTAATAAATAATAAATAAAATCAAAATAAAACTAGAAATATAAATAAAATAAAATAGAGACGTTTTGGATAGAGACTATACTTTATCAAAGCAAAAAGGATAATTTTCTAAAGGCAATTAGAATATTAGAGGATTATCCTGAAGTTATGAAAAGAATACTAAAAGACGCCTTTATATATAGTTGACATAGGCATCTATGGTAAGTTGGACACTTGTTAAGTGCATTATTTTTTATATTAAGAGAATAGAAAAACGGATAGGGATCGCTCATAAACCAGGTCGTCAATTTGGGGGGAGGGAGTCAAGAATTGACCACGTATGACAACATGGTCAAATTATTATTCAAAATTCTGCATTTTAATACTTTCATTAGGGAGGGGGGTACTAATTTCAATGAACAGGTAATTTTTAAGGGGGTGGGATTCAAATATGACCACCAATGAACAGACTATGGTTTATCAACGGTACTAAATAGAAACACGGTAATCGTTATCCGAAAATAATTATTGATTAGAGACATTCTATTTACATAGGTATATTTTCATTACATCAAAAACATACGATTTAATGCACTTAACTAGTGTCCAACTTACCATTTTCTTTCAAAATGAGCCAGTCTAGGCGCTAAGATGAAAATCTTATCGCGGGTCACGGCGCTGAAACGAAAAATGAAACGAAAACGATAATCGCTTAGGTTGGCCACTTACCGTGGGATGAGAGAAATGGCGATACGTTGATGAAACGGAAAAAAAGGTTTTCTCCAGCGATGAGTTGCTTAAAAGTGGTTTTTCTTGAGTGAGAGCATATATATTTTTACCCTCTTCATTTATTGATGAAAATTTTTATTTTAAGTATATTAATTTCTAAATCTTGTTGGGTACCCTGTTGGGTAGGGGTACCCTGCGTTTTGACATCACCCTAGGTTTCATACACCAAGGAACCTGTCCCAGGAGATCCCCTTCCCAAAACATACATTAAACCTTTGTGAGCTCAGCCATAGACTTGGGAGCTCGGGGTTATTCGACTCACACCCCCCCCCCCCGGGGCGCAGCAGCTCTATTTATCCTTTTTCAAACATCCGGCCTCACTCTCATTCTCAAAAAAGAACACAAAACGAAAGTGATAATTATTAAAATTGCATGTTTGTTCAATAAAGTCACCTTTACTCTTGATCTCATAAAAGACATTGATCATTATTCATCAAAATATGTAATCTCATCAATCATTCCACAGACCAATGTTATTCTAACTCATTAGACCATACAATGATCACTATTTCCTCTCAGTTTGAACATCCCCTCCACATGAGAGCTCATTGCAAGATTTATTTATCTAATATCAAAATGGTTTATTCTAATTGCCAAACTCTTATAAACACTACACAAATACATCAAATAAAGTCAGATAACCCTCACTTTGAGAGACCATCAAAGTAATTATCATTAACATGAATTCATTAATATTCAAATCCTCTATAGAACACGTGAAACGTTACAAAGGAATGTCTTCTCGCTTTAAGTGAGCGTCGCAGGAAAGCCAAGCAGCCGTTTCGAACAGGAGAGGAGCAGCGACCCAAGAAACGTTTGGATCCGCGACTTCCTGCTTCAATAGAGCTGTCTGAGCCCGTCGTATCGACTAATAACGGTAATGACTTTTTGCCACATTATAACTTAACGAACAATAGAGCGTTCTTAACTAGTTTGAGCTTGTCTCATATGACCTGCTGTCGTATCGCAGTAACGCGAGACAGTCAGAAAGTTTTCGTTGAATTAAAACTAATGGCCTATAGTGCACGAGTATATGAAGTATTCCCATATAGCCTAGAGGCTTTTATAGATACCGGAGTCGGCGGATTCGTGTCGGCGAACTAGAAAAAAAAATTATTAACGTGAGTTGCACAGTGAACGGTGCTTCAGTGTGCTAAGTTTTTTTTGTGTGTGTGTGTTGTGTTTGTGCAAGCCAAGAGGATAATTCAACGACAGGTCATTTACTTGCTAAAATTTATTATGCTTCAGTATATGGAATAAAAATGAAGCGGAGCTATGGGTTCAGCTATTGCGCTGTACAAGTTATTGTAATATTGCATTAGTGATTAAGCAGCCAGAAGCCTAAGAGCAATCCGCTGCTGTTGAAATAAATAGAGAAAGACACCCCCTAATTGCGTATTGGAGGGCATATTCTTATTTAATACCTAATACTTAAGAAATAAGTGGGTAACCAAGTTTTAATCATTACCGACCTTTAATTGAATGCCCGACCTATTAAATATTTTCTAGATTGGACATAATAATACAATCTGATTTATTGGAATAACTAATTGTTTATTGATAATTGCAAGATATAAGGCGAAATAGCTGACCGCCTATATACCGGGTGGGCAAGAAATAACGTGAGGTGTTCAGAGCTCGCTAGCGGGAATTCTATTAGGCCATATGCAGTACATTTTGGTGTATATACTTAGTGGAACATGCAGTTTCGATTTCTGCAAAAAAATAATACCAAAATTCGCCATAGGGGGCGCTCATTTCAAGAAAACAATGAATACCTAATTGTCAAATGAACAAATACCGTACAAACCAACTTTAGTAACAACAATAAACAATGTTTTATTTTTAATTACAAATGTGTTTCAATATGACCACCAGTGTGCTGTTCCAATAGCTGCATGCGGTACACGACATTTTCTACGGCAGCTCGCAGCATATCTGCATTAATTAGTCTGATATGCAACGTTATTTGATCCTTTAAGGTTGAGAGGTCAGGAACATGTGCTTGATACACAAAGCTTTTCAAATATCCCCATAACCAAAAATCACAAGGGTTGAGATCAGGCGACCTGGGTGGCCATACCATGGGAAATGCACGACTAATTATTCTGTTGTCTAAAAAACTTTCTCGCAAGATCTGCTGCACTTGACGTCCGATGTGCGGTGGCGCACCATCCTGCATAAAAATGGTAGAATCCAGACAACCCTTTTCCTGCAATCGTGGTATCACAAAATTCTCAACCATATCGGCAGACCTGGCAGAATTGACGAAACAAGTCACCGCTTCACGGGGACGGATTTCTTCAAAAAACTACGGGCCGATGATGAAAGAAGCAGTAAAGCCGCACCATACTGTTAGTTTCGGTGAATGCATAGGAGTTGGCAGACACACTTGTGGATTTGATGCAGCCCAAATACGGCAGTTGTGGGTACTGATATCACCCTTCAAATAATAATGTGCCTCATCACTCCATAAAATTTGCCATGGCCATACATCATCCACTTCCATACGTGCTAAAAGTCTCAACGAAAAGTTAGTTCGGGTACGTTCATCTCCAGGAAGCAATTGTTGAACAGGTGTGAGTTTATAGGGATAAAATGTCAATATCTTATGCAATATTTTCCTCACCGTCGAATATGGGATATCTATTTGGTGTGCTATTGCGTGTGCACTGCTGGTACCCTGCACAGTAGTCATCTTCTTCCACAACAGCAGTTGCAACTTCTTCAACGTGTTGCTGCCTGATTCGTTTGCGTCCCCGGCCTGGTTGCACTCCTAGAGTTCCGGTAGATTCAAATCGTTCAATCATTTTCCGTAACTTAGTTATGCTCATCGGTCCTCTTCATAACGTTTTCAATCGCCGGAATTCACGAAGGGCAGCACTTGCATTGTCGCTCTTCTGATAAAACAACTTGACTAATAACGCCCGGTCAGGCAGAGTAAGCGTCATCGTCAGGCCATTCGTTCGTGAATGATGGGAAATCCTCAGCCCTGCCTTTTATTGTCATGATTGCTGAACACGGAACGCGCTTATGCAAATGTATTCATTGTTTTCTTGAAATAAGCGCCCCCTATGGCGACTTTTGGTACTATTTTTTTTTTTTTTGCAGAAATCGAAACACCATGTTCCACTAAGTATATACACCAAAATGTAATGCATGTGGCCAAATAGAATTCCCGCTAGCGAGCTGTGAACACCTCACGTTATTTCTTGCCCACACCTCACGTTATTTCTAGGTATATATAAATAAAGACCTTTGCATTGTTGACTAATCATTGTTTATTTATTTCTTTAGATTTTCCATTGGTGGAACGTCGGGACGGCCAAGTAGAGCAACGGTTTCCTGGAAGGCTTCGACGTCGAATGAAGAAGTGAAGCATCTCGATGGATGAGCATCCTTCATTGTTGCCTGGGAGTAGCTAAGTACTCTATCGGGGTGCATATTAATGAGGTGGGCGTGGCCTTGGCACCCCGATTTCAACCAATCAGCGTGCAGTATTTGCTTTACGTGACCACCCACCCTTCCTGATGTCACAGGCGTTCAACCAATCAGCGTGCAGAATGCGACTCACGTGGCCAACCACCACCTCCACCCCTCGACTTCGTGTCACGTGAACCCCCAACGCCCTACTCCCCACCTTCCTGACGTCACTGGCGTTCAACCAATCCGCGTGCAGAATGCGACTCACGTGACCACCCAATCCACCTCCCATGTTTTGGGCGTTGGTCTTTATTTGGGCGTTGGTCGTTTTTGGGCATGGTTTTTATTTGGGTGTTGGCCCACCTGTTATGGGCGTTGGTCTTTTTTGGGCGTGGTTTTTTTTGGGGGGGGGGGTTTGACACCAGAGGGCGACACAGCTTGTTGTGCTGATGGTAAGGTAATCACGTGAAGGCAGCCATGTTCACGTGGCCTAAGGCTGAAATAAAATTAATTTCTTCATCCTCTGATGTACCAGCATGGGCGATAAGAGGGGTCCTGAGGCTCTTAGCAAAATCCACTTAGGTGATTCTGTCTTACAAGTGAACATCTGTTGACTCGCTTAAATACCCACCAAAATGGGTAAGGGTTTGTATACTGGCACACCTCGATTTTGATCACCTGATTACTAATTCATTGTTGTTTCTCGGGTAACCAAATTTTTTCCATGCTCTTTTACAGTTTTTCTAAATAAAACGACTGCTGTTTCAAGGTATATTGTTTTGTTTTTTAATTTTCAACTAATGGCTACATTGTTTCAATTGACAAGTGTGCATCTGAGTAGGGACTAATGCTGTCTGAACTCTCATATAATTGCTTATAAATACAACTAGGTCACACAAACTGATGAAAGGGTCATATTCCCTAACTTTTTAGCTTATTTTAAAGCTGGGCTGTTTGAAATTTGTTTTACGAGTTGATGACGTTCGCGCATGCGAGCATCGTGATTCCGGGGTAGGCACTCACGGCCACGTTGCTTCTCGGGCATGCTTTCTCAATGACATGTCCTCGATGGCTCGTTTTTCTGTCTAATTACACTGATTTTATTTTTAAAGTTTTGTCATGGGGGGTGTATGTTCGTTTCACGGCCCGTTTACGATGTGTTGCCATGTGATAGATGTAGCGCCATAGTGTGAACAAACGTGGTGGGGGTGGTGGGTGCTATGAGGCCACGGACGCTGGGGTGTTGTTGCTCAGCGCGTTCGTTCATGGCTGCATTGTTCGCGTGTTTGTGTTTGCTAAAAACACTGTGTCTTCAGCCAAAGATATATGTGAGATATGTTTTCTGTACTTTGTTAGGGTTACCCTGTTGTTTCATCGTTTTGTTTTTGTTTTTATCCTAATTAAATACTCTCCCGCTAACATATTTGCACACGGTTGATGTCAAAGTGCTCGCACGAAGCCTAATAGCGGTGTACAGCGAGGTCAGTCGCTGCTTTCGACGCGCAGGCTAATTCAAGCTAAAAATCTACGTATCTGACAATTCAGGGTGTTTGAAATACGTTTGTTTGTGCTGCATTGACGTTTTCACATTACTTTCAGAGTTTTTTCATCTAATTAATATCTGTCGTATTAACAAAACAAAAACGGACGTACTTGTTATCACACAATTCGTCCAGGCTAGGCTTAACGTGTTCGCGAGGAGTACAGCACCGTTTGACACTACGTTCAGTGTTCAAGCTATTCCGGGCTAAAATTCCTTGCATTTTCTAGCACAGGCATGCGATATACGTTTTGCTTATGATGCATTGGTGTTCCCACCCATTCGTTTTCGTGCTTTTTTCCCGACTAAATTAAAGCCTGTCCTATTTATAGAAGTGTACGTAATTCTTATCCCACAGGGCGTACGAAGCCTAGCGTATCCGAGCTGTGAACAGCGGCGACAACAGCTGTATTCAAGACTCACGCTAATCTAAGCTAAAAATCCTTGTCTCTTCCTTAGGGTTGCAGCCTTTTGCTAATGTAAAATGGAGTGTTTTAATTTTAATACAATAGCATTATTGTTTCACATGTCCGGTAGGACTTGTTCATTTCTTAGCTCTCGCGGTCATTCGTTACCTTGGAAAATTTATCTCCACATTTCCATAGCTCCGTTTTTTCTGTTTGCATTGATTTCTTATAAAATAATTACAAATAATATTGACGATGATGGTGAAAAGTATACAGGTTTTTCCGTTTTTAGTTACTATTTACTGATTGTTTTTTTTATTCCCTATAATTTTAACTGACAAAATAAAAATAAAATAAAATAAAATAAAACAAAATTCTGACTTTACTTTTAATGTATTTAGACTCGTGCAAATGTTAAATTTTCTAAGTTAATCTGCATTACATAATAAACGTTTAAGTGCAAATTTCGCTTTTAAGTTGTTACAAGTTTATATTTTTGAAGGGCGTAGGTTAATAGTGTTACTTATTAAAGCAGGTTTCATTACTCTTTTTTCTTTTGTTTGGTTTTTTTGGGTTGTTTTGTTTGTTGGCATGTTTGCGATGAACCGATTCAAACACTGCCCGCGTGCAGCTGTGAACACTGAAGGTTGCTTTTAGCAACACACTGCTTTGTTGACTAAGAAGGGCTAATGTAATGATAAATTCGCTATTATCTGTCTATTGGTGCTATCTTTCCATCGGTGACCCCAATCTGACTAGATGCAGTTGCATTCGTTTTGGGTTTTGTTACTCTTTCGGCTGAATTTTGTTTTAATCAAATTTTTTCGTTTCTCTTTAACATCAATTTACTCTTTGTTATTCTTTCGTTTCCGTCCACGTGAGTCTGTTTGAAAAAGAAAAATTGTCTTTCAAGGGTTCGTTTGTTAGCCGACAAGCCCTACCTCTTAGTAAGTTGTTGCTTTTATGTGAATTTAAGCTAAAACTGTGTGTTTAAAATTACAAATTTTCCTGTTTTTCAACACTATTGAGGTTATACTGGCTTCTCGTTACTAATATATGTCTGAAACGATTTGCTGTTATCATTAAAAATGCGCCATTTCTCACTGTTTCAATTCGATATGGTTAACCTTAACTTCATCTCTCTCTCTCTCTCTCTCTCTCTCTCTCTCTCTCTCTCTCAAGATTTCTTGCTCCTTAATCTTTTGTAAATGCAAATGCTAAATGACTTCTTTTCCTTGAGTATTTGTCAACGAAGAAAATTATTCAATGTTTTATGCTACAATTCCTTTTTTTTCTCTTTTTGACACACACACACGTATTTTTCTGTTTTTCTTTGCTGATTTCTCACCAGCAACAAGCCCCAGTAAAGGCGACATTGGCAGAGTTGACGTTCAAATACTCGTTTTCGGACTAATTTTAGGGTTTGCACTGGTTAAGGCAACCACCCACACCTCTTCTTTTAGGTTTCTCCGATTTTTATGATGCTTTCATTTACTTTCAGCGTTGGTAATTGTTCAAAAACGTTGATGACCGTTGATGTCGGTTACTGTTTTCCCGATGATTGCGAATGCATTTGTACTAACATTGCCTATACATTTCATCACTAGCAGATTAACCGACATTGTTAAAAAGGCTGTGCTCTTGAAATTAATTGAACAAAGTTGTTAATTCTTCAATTCAACTATTCTTTTTTACCTTTGTTATGAAACATAGTTTTTTATCTTCTATGCTGTTGTTGTTATTTACGTACAGGTGGGAGCACTGGGTTCCTATTAAGAAATTTGTACGTTACTGATATCAGCTTCTTGATCGCTGTGTTCAGTGTTTAGCATGAACAGAATTGCAGATTCCCTAATAACTGCGTTTTGCAGTAATCTGAGCTAAAAAATAGTCGTATCTGTTAGTTAGGGTACGTGAAATATGTTTCCTCATTTGTTTCATGGGTTATTCGGTTAATGAAACGAGGCCTCTTGGTAAATTTGTTGGTATATTGTTTCAGTCGACTACTGATAACCCTAAGCCGTTGAATTAGAGGGCTGGCATCGCATATACTTTATAAACACTGTTTCTCACTACGTATGTTTAATTTTCCTCTACTCTCTGTGATTTTGGTGCTCTGATTGTTCAGTTTGTTGTTTGTATTTTAAATAATTTTATCTCGCTCACTCAATGTTCACTCTTTTAAGGGCGTGCAGGGATAGTGTATTATAGTTATCATTCTATACACGCTTTAATTTAAATTTAGGTTAAGATATCACTTCCACATTTTACTGTTACTTGACTGTCTACTCCGCACAGTTCTGTGGGTAGAACATCAGGTTATCATTCACTGGTTGAGCGATGGTCTGAGTTCGATTTTATCTGACTATAGGGCCCACATTTTATTCAGTCAATCTCCGTTTTAACCTGTTAGACACTTAGTGTTAAGGTCAAAACTCGTTTATCTTTTTCCGGAGTTTTTTACAATTTTCGACGTCATTAAAAATTGTTTACGACTTTTGGTTCCAGACTGACTCACGTTTGACAGGCAGGAAATATGTTTGTTTGTGGTTCACATGACTTGCCCCCACTTTTAGTTTCACTGATTTCTCATCCCATTGAAGTGTTTCTTTTTCGAGAAATGAGTACGCAAGTTCAAGTATTACATAGGCCGCGATGGAGGTCATGTAAGACAGCATCTCATACGATAAATGTTCGCGCTAAAAAGGCACCGTGTCTTTCAAAACCGCGTACGTGAAATACGTTTGTTTGTTTGAGGTTCGTATTAAGTGTGTCATTAAGTCACATTGACGGTGTGAGGTGTGTCATTAAGTTTGCAGTTGTTACAATAAGTGTACGTGCTAGCTGCACTAAAAAGGTATTTGCGTTTTTCTGTCAGGGTACATGAAATACGTTGCTTTGTACACGAGTGAAGTTTGACTATTAGTTTCACAGCTTTTTTATCTCATTAAAGTGTTTCCTTTTCGATAAATATGCGTACGCAACGATTACCTCGTAACTCAAGTATAACATTGACCGCGTTAGATGTCACCAACTCGGCTGTTGTTATGCTTATCGTACGTGTTAGCCTCACTAAAAAGCCAACGCGTTTTTCAAGCAGGGGTACATGAAATGCATTGCTTTGTACTCCATTGAAGTTCCCCTATTAGTTTCAAGGTTTGTTTTTTTTTACCTCTTTGAACGGTTTATTCCGGACAACTGAGTAGTCAAAAACTTCTTCATGGTGATACGAGTTAATGACATTATTATTATAAATCTTATCTTGAACAGTCATTCCAACACTAAAGTTTTAAATTTGTTTGACACTTTCATTCTCCAATTCACCTTCAGTCACACAAATTCATTAATGGTGCGTAAACTACAAGCATTCAACTCACACGTACTAATATTATTTTTTGACGAACCGAATTTGTGCTGATTCTGCACGCGTGCATATACTGAATTTTTCAGCCAAAATTTCATTCATTAAATCACAGTGTTCTAAAAAATTAAAGTTTCGCACGGTTGGTCGGCTGGTTGGTTGGTTGGGTGGTTGATTGGGTGGTTGATTGGTTGGTTGATTGGGTGGTTTGTTATCTAAAGTTTGAAAACATTACATGCAATTCACTAAATTACGAAACACTGTCACACATTACTGTTATGGTGTTGCACGGTTGTAATTTTGCAACCAAGTGTGAATCTACTCACGATGGGATGGTAGTATTCACTTTGCTACAATCTCTCTAATCTGGCCGCGTTATGATGTAGTCAAGTGTGCGTGTATGTGACAAAGTAAATATCTTGTTTTGACAGCCCGGGAACAAACGTTCCCCAAAGTCAAACGGCTCAACATATTTACACAACAGCATAGTTAAGGTTTAACAGCCACTATGTCAGAGATACAGTTGAAAAACACGATTTCGTTCACAACACCAAACACTAGTGTATGGACAGTAAGAAATACGACAGGTTTTCATTTTATGGTACATTTCACAATTAAGCTCGAATTAAAAATACAAACAAAAAAGGTCTTTTTAACGGACACGCAAAATACTAGCTTCTATGGCCTACATCTTTAGTACAAACTATTCTTAGGGGCCGTCATCTTGTGCAATTTTCGCACAAATTCAGGTTTCATACGTTCAAATATGGGTGCAATTGTTCAGGCGTAGTGAAGGATTGAAATGTGATACAGGAAATCCATACCCCCAAATTTATCTTACTTTTATACGCTAAATTCGTTAGCAACAATTCAAATCTGACCATGGTCCAATTGGGATTAAGAGTTTTAATAGTTTAAAAGTTGCAATTTCAATCACTCATCCAAACACCAAACAAACAAATTCAACAGGCAACACTTTCATATACAAATCAAAGTACTTGCGATAATCACGATGTTGTCCAAGTCATTTTTTATCAACTGTAAGGATCAGAACTCAACAGTCATAAATTATTTCTAAGGGATAAGGCGCCAACATTTGACACACTGTGTAACAGCTCACGACGATAATAAAAATAATCATAATATTCAACAACTCATCTGAACGCAGCGATAGTAACTATGTCATGGTATATAAGATCTGTAGTGACTGGTAAAGAGACAGCGATACAATGTGACCTGTGTGTGAAAACAGAGGTTCAGGTGTAATTCTGTGAAAACAAATATTAACTGAAATGTAAGTCTGTGAATAAAATTTCTTGTCCGTGTCGAGATAGAGAAAATTTTCGCAAGAGTTTACAAAACCTATGTTGAATGTTGAATGATGCAAATCTCTTTTAGTAGAACCTTTAGTTCAAAATCATAACACACAGTTTTTGTGAATGTGGAATTTCTCCATAGACGGGTTTTTGTGAATGCGGAATTTCTCCATGACGGTTTTTGTGATGCAGAATTTCTCCGCAGACAGTTTTTGTAAATGCGAAATTTCTCCGCTGACAGTTTTTGCGATTGCGGAATTTCTCCGCAGACAGTTTTTGCGAATGCGGAATATCGCTGCAGACAGTTTTATGAACATGGAATCTCCCGGTAGACAGTTTTACGATTACGGTATTTCTCTGTAGACGCTTTAGTGATGTCGATATTTACCGTTAAGTCGTTTTATCTTACGTGAAATAACACCCAAATAAAACTTGTCCCCATACCACTTTTTAATCCCCAGCCCCAAATGATTTATTTCGAGGATAATTATCCATTTGTGCGGGGATTTTATTATCAATGGAATGCCCTATTTTTAAAATTTCCTCATATCCGTTCATACAATGCAAGGCAATCAGCAACAATAATATACATGCAGTAGAAAGTCGTAGCAAAGATCCTTTCTGTATGTGGGGTGACGATCACTCCATTATCGTTGTTAAAGAAATTTCAATGAGCAAAAGACTTCGAGGTATTTATGGTGACATCGGACAATAGCTTTTTTATTTACGTGTTTACGGGATGAATGTAGACTCTAAACTGAAACATCAGAGGTTTTTAGAAATTGAGGTCTTTCCATAATTTACCA
Organism: Rhysida immarginata; assembly: GCA_023313115.1. NCBI lineage: Eukaryota > Metazoa > Arthropoda > Chilopoda > Scolopendromorpha > Scolopendridae > Rhysida > Rhysida immarginata. The sequence continues at coordinate 14 of JAHWFO010031634.1, read as the reverse complement.
ACACACCAACTCAA
>JAHWFO010031632.1:0-16292 GCA_023313115.1 Rhysida immarginata | reverse complement strand
TGGTCTCTTAGACCTTAATGACGCAATAATAGTTGAATTATTGTAAAATACTCTTATCTTGGTCGGAATAACTTTATTCTACACACACTCAAAGTAGATTAATACGACCAAATAAACACACAGCACAACACTTGGTCCCTTAGACCTTAATGACGCAATAATAGACGAATTATTATAAAACACTCTTATCTTGGTCGGAATAACGTTATTCTGAATGCACTAAAATAGATAGAGATGAACAATTAACCATATATAGCCATGTGAGATAAATGCAGAAAAGGAGCATAGCACTTGCTGCTTTGCTTTTGGCTAAGAAAGTAAAATAAGCCACTCTGACAAATACTTCTGCGTACGTGCATAAAACTCAATCGCACACTCAAAGAAGACACAGTACTCGGCACTTAAATTTCTCCTGCTAAGAAAACTCTCACCATATGCGCCGGGATAAATCCTCCCGTTCCATGAGTACAGTATGCACTTAATGAGAAAGGTTAAATTCCTACTGCGTCTTCCCCTTCGTCGAGTTCAACCAACTCCGGCTGAAATAATCTTTGAAAAATTTCTTGGCGGCGGAACTGCCCGGCTACATACAGTAACGTCAGTGTTCTGCTGAAGCTACTATGTAGACTCCGATAAATGTCAATTAAAATAAAGCTCTTACCGTCTCGTAGAGCAACTTGTCGGGTAGCCGCTATTTCTCCTTCTCCTGACGGGGACTGTCCAACAGCATCTTTCGTCGTTGCCGGGGTAGAGGGAAGTGCGTCGGTCTTTCCTTCTCCGTTCCAATTAGTAATTTCTCCCGCGACGAAAATGATAGCCCGCTCGATAACGGTTCTCAGGCGGCTCTCCCATTCGGTGGAAAAGATTAAGGTAATTATGTAGATGACGGCCTCCACCCCAACTTGCGTTTTTTCCTACCTTGCGTTGTTTTTTAACATGCATCTTGGGTTGCTTAGTGTTTTTGGGGGGGTGGACGAAAAGTTTAGTTTTTATTTTTGGTGGGAATGTGGTTTTCTTTCACTCGAAAGCGGTCTCCTTTAGATTTAATGGCGCCGATTTCCTTCTTCCAGATACTAGATGCGCAACGCCATCTGGTGGTAGCGGTTGAAGTCAGGCACGGAAACGCAGACGATGGTGAAAATGGTCAATAGAAAAATACTAACCATTGGCCTCCTGTAACCGGCCGGGGGGAAACCAACTGCCCCCTGTGACCAAACAAGTTGGGGTATATATCATTAACTTACCCCCGGAGGGGGACGTCGTAGACAGAACGCCGGAGGCGTTCGAGTAACGGAAAACAGTGACCAATAGGCATTATTGAACGAGGCCCGCAGGGCCGATGTGAGGCGCGGAGCGCCGAGAGTGGTACAAGTTTGCTGAAATTTAAAGCTAGTTTGCACCATAAATAAAAACTAAATCTTTCGTCCACCCCCCCAAAAACACTAAGCAACCCAAGATGTATGTTAAAAAACAACGCAAAGTAGGAAAAAACGCAAGTTGGGGTGGAGGCCGTCATCTACATAATTACCAAGATGAATTCTAGACCAGCTTCTTGCCTCGGAAATTCCGGTTCTCCAACGCCGAATTCGTTTTGCTCGCCGGCTGCGTTCCTCGTTCCTCCGTCGTCGCGTCCGTAGCTCTCCAAAGATCTTGTCGTCGTCTCCTGTAAAACGCAGTTCGGCGAAAACTCCTTTCTGGCCTTAAAGTCGCTACGGAGCCTTTGACGAGGGCCTTGAATCTGCGCCTTATCGCGCTGAACCCGAGCACACGACCTTTCCGGTCGCCCACGATAGCTTTTCTGTCTTTTCCTTTCCTTCACGCTCACGTGTTTCGGAGCGACTCGCTCGACGTCATCGTCGTCACCTACGTCGTTTCTCCCCGACGTCCTTGTCGGCCGTCGACGATATCCACGTGACAATTTATGTGTATCTCTCACAGGAACCGAGTCAATAAAGAGGACAGACAGCACTTGAATTTATTAATAGTGGATGGGTGGATTATTATTTATTATTTTGTATATTAATATTTATTCTTATTTAATATTACAACTGGTATGATTAATTCTGTCAATTTTCAAATTTTCTGCGTTTTATTTTTATTTTTTTGTGTGCTCTTTGTTAAAGTTTCGTTTGCAACTGTTTTACTTCATACTTAAAATAAAAAAAAACGTAAATTTAATTTTTTTAATTATTATTATGTTAATTAATAATTAATTTATTAATAAAAAACTGGGCTTTTTTGCGGATATTTTTACTTTTTTTCAAACGGGAAAAAACGGAAACAAAAATTTTTTGAGTTCTTTTTTAGTGGACATTTCTTACATGTGACGATGCCAATAGAAATGTAGCTAGGAGGGGAAAAACCTTATTTTGAGAAAAATGCGTTTTAATTTTCCCTTTTTTATTTGCAGACAGCTGATTTGCCGAGGGGTGGTAAATTCAATATGGAGTTGCCCATTATTTCTATTTAATCTAACAGGGATTCTTTATTTTTTAAATGAACATTCAGATTATTGTACAGTAATAAAGAATTTTCGCCTCTAAAGAAAACGAAGGCGGAAAAAAAAATATTTCAAAAAATTTGTTGAGTCTCTTAAAATTTGAATTTTTAAATAATTTTTTGCTAGATTTATAACAATAAAAAGAATATAGCTAAATAAAAATTCAAAAAAACTCAAATTTATTCCCCAGGCTGTGTTTTTATTGGCGCTGTCACATATAATTATTATGACACGTCTGAGGACAATGAAAAGAACTTTTAATCAAGAACCATAACCTCTTGATTTTTAAATGGTTTCTCATTGTCAGGAATGTCAATTTCTCTTCTACTGCTAAAAGCAATTCCATCCTCATTGCATTAAAATAGACTATAATTTCTGCCATGACTATCCTTCTAAAAAGGAGTAAAGCCACATACTGATTGCCACAAACGTGTAAAACCTTAACTGGTGTCTCTCTGTCGCATTGAAAACTCCATGATGGTCTCTGAACTTTATATTTATTAGGAAATACAGATAGGCCATATACATGAATGGGAGGGTTTTACTATAGACAACACCAGGGATAAATCCCGTTTGAAAAATGGGGATTATATTTTCAAGGAATATAAATGAAAATAAAAGAAAACTTTATTGAATGATTTTGTGTCTGAAATATTTCTTATTGAATTATACGTGAGCACGCGTTTTTCCATCTCACAATTCTTATTTATATTATTTCTTGTCTTAGAAATAATCTTATTGGCAAAACAAACTCTGACGAAAAAAAACCTCATAGAAATGCTGATAAAATTAGAAAAATATTTTTTGAGGAAGAAAATCGAAATAGGAATAAAAAAACCCGCTATCGATTAAAAAAGGTGGTTCCGAGGTATCTCTTGCAGGGGCCATTGTTGAGGTTGTCTCGTCAGTAGTACTTATTGGATGGCCACTGCGTGCCTTGTCAACCACAGTCCCAGTTTCTCGGAATTTCTTAATTAAGCACCTGACAATGTTGTGTGAAATTTGATGTCTTTCTGGGTGCCAGTTGTTAAAATCTGCAGCTATGACACGGAAACTTCGTTCTCCAGACATCAAAATTCTCTCCTCCTTGGTCAAACCCATTTTCAGTTACCTACAACAAAATGAAACAAAATGTGTTGTAACTTTTGAACCATAACTGCTACTTCAAATCTGTTTACAGGAATAAAATTAGCAGAAAACGCTGATGTTATTTGATATATCATACGACCCTCTTTCCATTTAAAAAAATTGACTTAGATTCAAGATGACCGATTTCGAGATGGCGGCCATGTTCGGTACATACCGTAGAACATAGACCACCTCACCCATACCTTACTGAAATATTCAAATTTCCTAATTCCTGCAAGGTTTTCGAAAAAAAACAGGGTGTACTACGACTTTTGACTCACCCTGTACAATGAATTCTGAATCACGCTGTATATAGAGTTTTAAGTTCCAAGAGTGATTCTTGCAACAGTTCGTTGTGAAAACCACTGAATCGATAAACTTCATTTTGGTCATAAATGAAAGGTCTGTAGATTCGTGAAATTTAATTTTGGTGTCCATAATTACTATTAATTAGCGCTAATTTACAATTCCAAATTGCTTTAAGCCCAAGCGTAATGATTGGATAAAAACTGAAATAGTTTTGCATTGTTGTTGCACGTTCAACCATTGTTGACGACGGCTTGTAGCACACGACAGAACTGAAACGTCATCTAATCTTTGTCGTCTGCACAACATCTATATATTTAAGTCCAAGAGTGATTCTTTCTACAGTTCTATGGAGAAAACTACTGCATCTCTAAACTTCATTTTGGTCTTAAATGAAAGGTCTTGGTCGGTAGATGTATCTCAGTTAGCTTTTGTATCCAGTTTTTCTATTAATTAGCGGTCATTTACAATTCAGAATGTTTACGCTGGTAAATCAAATTCCTCTCCACAATGATGTCTCAATCAACAATTTTGCTTCCACTGATGATTAATTCAACAATAATTACATAAACAATTACTAACGAAAAAAATACAACAATACAGGCTAAAACGGGTAGAGACAACGCCTCCTAAAGATAATGCCTGAGCCAACACCACCTCTACTCAAAGCCTGAGCGTAAAAATTTCATTCATTGTTACATCATCAAATTAGTCATAATTTAGGGCTTATTATTGGTAGAAATGCGATTAAAGATGACTACCTATGACGTTTTAACAATGTATGACGTTTCCGCACTCAGGCTTTCTGTTTAGTGATGAGCTAAGTCGTGATTCTACGTTCACAGGTATAACTGTGACTGCTACTTTTTGATATCAGTGATTTTTACCTGTGAACGTGAAATCACGACTTGTTTTTTTCCTTTTCCTTAGACAAACGGAGATGATGATTCACTACTATTAATCATTAAAGAGAACGTGGTGGCGAAGTAAACATTGTTTGATTGGTATAAACAGGAGTTTATTAAAGAGTATATAATCTATAACGACGCCTTGGTGAAATAAAATGGAGAGTAGTATATTATTTAGTTTTTGTAAACTTGTATTATCATGATTAATTCACTCCCCTTTAAAAAATAAATTAGTTGTTTACTTGTGAATTTACCCCCCCCCCTCCTTCATCCGCTAAGAAATTTAAATACACACTAAGTTTGTTTATTCAAATTTCGAAAATTAAATAATATAATTCTCGAAAAAATTATCACCCGTTTATTACTTATTTAATTTAGCAAACAGGTATTACTTATTTGCCCTAAACAATAGGTCACTATCAGTGGCATAGCAAAGGTAAATGACGTGCATTTTTTGACCTCGCCCATTGTTAAAGTCAAATAAGTAATATTGTTTGCATAATTTTTCCAAGAAATATACGGAGTGATCCAGAAGTCAGTTCACGCAGTAACTTGAAAACAGTAACTTCGGGTGAAATGGCTTTTGGATCACCCTGTAGCGCATGTAATTTTATTTTCAATTATTCTCAGTATATTTGAATACAAAATTTATTGGAGTAAAACGGTAATTTCTTAGCGCGTAGATGGTGATATTCTAATAAACGAGTAATTTATATTTTTAAACAGAAGTGAACTTCTATACATAACAAGAAATTAATCCTCCCGAGAAATGTATAGGAAAGTAGCGGAAGCGCTGAGGTCATCTATTTTTACCCTTTTATCTGCACTTTTTAATTCGCCCCCCCCCCCTCTTTTTTTAATCGAAAAATTGATTTTCTCGAACGTATTATTTAGAAGATGAAAGAGAGCTCTATCTTCTTTCGTTTCTCATCATTTCCGATCGAATGATATATCACACGCCATATGCTGCAATGCTGCCATAGTTCTAAAGACCAAGTGAATGCCACCCCACAACTCCGACCCTATTGGAACCATTTGGCTCAAACTTCACAATAATGTTGATCGTGCTTAGAGGAATCTGCATTCCGAATTTCACTCCTTTATATGCATAAGTACGCATAGACCTTTATGTCCCCTTTAACTTCCGCCCCCGAAACTCCGACCCCAGTAGGCCAATCAAAACCAAACTAAATAGTGAAGGTGCTCATACCCATAGTAAGCTACATTCCAAATTTCAACCTTCTACCTCAAAAAATGCGGAAATTATGAAGGGGACGGACAGACAGACGGACATTGTGAAAACAATAAGTAGCTCCATTCTTCCGCTACTTAATTATATACAGCATTTTATTGTGAAAGTATACTCTTCCATTCTGTTGATTTTCCATTTCCCTGGGATAATATACCAGGTCAATGTAAGCAATAGCATACCCAGAAATTCCTTTGGGGATTGGGGGGGGGGCATATCACAGACAATTCTTTCATTGCAATTTTCGATCCCTAAAGCAATGAAAATGCGGGAGAAATGTAGCTCCTTACCCCCCCCCCCCTCCTCACTTTGACTACGCCTCTGTGGTTAACTATATGATATCATATAATTGTTGTTATACAGTTTTATATTCAGCTTTTTATCATTGTATTAACAAAATGCCTGTAGCGAGTATATATAGGATGACGTCACGGTTTTGTGGGATTGTCCCGTTTTTCTTATTTGGATTTATTAATTACATGTAATTCAATTAAAAATTATCGATGCCATCGATATTTGACCAAGTTCTCCCGCTCCCCCATATATATCGTTTCATGTTTGATCATTGCATAATTAATGAATCGACAATAAAATTAGTTGCTATCCCTCTGAGTATGCAAATGTCTACAAGTAAAGACATCACGGTACTAGAATTAGATATCACATCTATTGTTTATCAATTGCAGATACATGTATGAGTAAAATAAATATATCAGGAGCCTTTACATGCTCTTCCTTATGTTTTTATGAAAAGAAACTTTATGTACGAAATATTATCGATAAACGACATATAAACAAGCACTAGTACGAAGTGCTTGGTCAATTAATCAACGATCGCTAGAAAACATCACGGAAAAAGCGAATGCTCTCTTTCCTGTGCATTCTGATTGGTTAAAAGAGTTGTAATTGTTAACGCATGCGTCAGTTTCCTCGATTGACCGTGAAACAGTGAAAATCACACGTAAAATCACTACTGGTAACGATAACAGGTTCGAGAGTAGCGTTCGTGAAAATCACTGGTAACGGTTTCGAATGTTCGAGAGTAGCAGTGATTACCTGTGAAATATCACTATCAGTGAAAAAGTCACAGGTAGTGAAATCACGCTCATCACTATTTCTGTTTAGGTGGTGTTGCCTGAGCGCGAAAACGTCTTATATTGTTACATCATCATCCGAAGATACATTTAATTGCATTTCACGGCTTATTATTGGTAGTAATGCGATTAAACGTATCTTCGGATGATGATGTAACAATGTATCACGTTTTCGCGCTCAGGCCTTATCTTTAGGAGGTGTTGGTAGAGACGTAGCCACCGATAAAAAAGGTCTGCCCAATTCGCTCTGAGGCAGGGCTTGGAGGCTGACAATAAATGGCGACTTCAACTTCTCGAGCATGCAACGCCACTGGCGTCAGTTAAGAGAATCATACTATTGCTTAAGCTGGAGCCTCCACGAAAAATTTTATCTAAGAGCTAATTTCACTAAAAAAAATAAATTTCTTTTTCAAACTTGACAATTCTTAATAAATGGTAATTGTTTAATTATAAAATTCATTATAAATGAATTGAAAATGCTTCCCTCGCTTCAGTTTCGCTTCTCAGGTACAGAGCGCCACTCGATTGCAGTGGAAATTCGAGAAGCGGAAATTAAAATTTTTAGTGAAATTAGCTCTTAGATAAAATTTTTCGTGGAGGCTCCAGCTTAAGCAATACTTTGATTTTCTTAACTGACGCCAGTGGCACTGCATGCCCGAGAAGTTGAAGTCGCCATTTATTGTCAGCCTCCTCAGCCCGAATTGGGCAGGCTTTTCTTATCGGTGGCTACGGTAGAGATGACTTGTTTCGTGACCACCTCCGCAATGAAACTGAATACACTGTTGCATCCCATAAATAGTGCATTGTTATTCGTATTTCTACCAATAATAAACCCTGAATTTGCACTATCTATGATGATGTAACAATGTATTCAGTCTCATTGCGGAGGCCTTCTCTCTCGGTGGTCACGGTCGTTTACCGTCAAGTTTTGAGGGGATCTATATAGTTTTTATTTAAATTTTTATTACCCATCACAGACAGGATCTATTGACAGGGTTGTTTGTTTTAAAAAAGTATTTTAAAACAATTGTTTTAAACATGTTTTAAAAAATCACTCATGTTTTAAAACAAAATGTTATAAATCAAATGTTTTAAAACAAAGAAAAATGATTTAAAACAATTGTTGCCCCATCTATAATATCTGTAATATCTTAACATTTGTTTAGTTTTTCCTATTTACTAACCCTTTCGGTTATTTTGATGTTTCTGTAAAGGTGCGCTTGAGGCCTGACTCGTTGGTTTTTAACCATTGGGCACTATTATTCTGTTTTCTAACCTTTAAATAAATTAATAAAATAAATAATAAATAAAATAAGTAAAAAAAAAACTGGTTCAAAACATGTTTCAAAACAAAAAAGTTTATTCGGAAACAAAAACCATTAACTAAACTTGTGAAATTAAAAAAACTGTTTCTGACAGGAATATATATTATGTCTACAAAGTAAAAAAAGGCTGGAATGAATTTTGGTGTTTGAAATCAAACACTACTGACAAAAAAACACCGACGCTTAAAGTTATTTAAACATTACCACACAAAGTTTCGTTATTTTTTTCATTGATATTATATTACTATTTTTATAAATTAATCATTATTATATTATTTTATTATTATATATGTTAGAAATTCATCTTTTCCCCAGGCCTGCTTTTCCCTCTTTTCTGTTTGTGTGAGGGAATTACGGTTTCCTCACTTGAGAGCATAATTTATATATGGATAGCAAAACTTAAAATGTGAACTTTAAGTTGCCATTGCCAAAAGAGAAAGACCATCAGAAGTTATAAAAACCAACTCAAAGGAAATAAAACTCCTAAGGAAGAATTGTTGCCACAGTACATGGCATGTCTATGTAAAATATTTAAACTTTTTTGTGTAAAAAAAATCTTAAGGCATTGCCAACTTTAAACACTGAAACTGAAAATGTGATCTAACTTAAGTGGTGTAGCTTTTTTGCAGTGTTATTGTTTTGACGAATAAGAAAATTTTTTGTTAACACTTTATACTAAGATTTGTATATTGAGACCTGAACACTACCTTTATTTTATTTAACAAAATTATTTTATAAATTTTTTAAATTATTATTTGAAAAATCAACATTTCAAAAACTATTATTTCATAATTTATTACTTTATTAATCAAAATATAAGTTTAAAAATTATAGTGTTTGTTCAGGTCAGCAAATAAACTGATTTGAATCTAATGCCGCAACATATTTAAAAGCATTATATATTTCTTCAACAAGAAGTTAATCCTCCCGAGGAAGATATAGGAAAGTAGCGGAAGCCCTGAGATCATCTACTTTTACCCTTTTATCTCACTTTATACCCCCTCCCCAATTTTTTAAATCGAAAAATTGATTTTCTCGAACGTGTAAAAGTATTTAGAAAGTGTAAAAGAGTTCTACTGTATATTCTTTCGTTTCTCATCATTTCCGAACGAAGGATATATGACATGCCATATGTTGCCATAGTTGAAAAGACCAAGTAACTGCCACCCCCACAATTTCGACCCCTTAGGACAATTTGGCCTGAAGTTCATAGTAAATATTGATATTGTTATAAGGAAACTGAATACCAAATATCACTCTTTTATACGCATAAATACACGTAGAACTTTTGGTCCCGTCTAATTTCCGCCCCCGAAACTCCGACCCCACTGGGCCAATCAAAACCGAACTAAAGAGTGAAGATGCACATGCCCATAGTAGGCTACATTCCGAATTTCAACCTTCTATCTCAAAAAATGCGGAAATTATGAAAGACACGGACGCACATTGTAAAAACAGAAAATAGCTCCATTCTTCCGCTACTTAATATGTTCGAAACAGTTGTTTTAAAACAAAAAATTTGATTTAAAACAAAAAAACGTTTTTTTGCCTTTTATTCCAAAAAATGCTTTTTTTTAACCCTGTCTTTAGATCGTGCTACGCATATGCCGGATTTTGCGAAAGTTCTGTTACACTAACAGATGCGTCGATATGGGGGGGGGGGACATCCACAGAGCAGATGCTATTGAAGACGTGGGCAACACCATAATGAAAACGTATATAGGTGGAATGAATGCGATTCAGATGCAAGGATATTGCGATGGAACGTAAAATAATCGAGATCTCTGTGCTCCTTCGCGCGGGCCACAAGTCTGACATCGCTAAGCAGCTCAACGTCAGCCGGATGACTGTCTACAGAGTCGCAGAAAGGCAGAAGAAAGGGGAAGACCTGAGAAATCGTCCACGTGTAGGCAGACTTCGCGTTATCAATCGTGTGGGCGCCAGAAAAGCCTTCGAACGTTTACCCACTCTCAATATGGCACAGTTCGCAAAGAAAAAGATTTATGTGGCCACGGTGTCAGAGTCATCAAGGAAGAAGGTGGAAAGAGTTTGAGACGCGTAGCAAGACTTTTCCTGACGGATAGCATCCGAGATAAACGTTGGGTGCGCTGTCGTCGCCTTCTAAACGACTTGAAGGGCCATGGCAATCGCATGGTCATCTTTTCTGATGAAAAAACCTTCACGGTCGACCCGGTCTTCAACAATCAGAATGACGGGATATCTTGATCATGGACATCTTGACCAAGAAAGTTCTGCCCTGGGGGAAAAAGGTGGCGAGGAATGCGGACTACGTCTTTCAACAGGGCGGTGTTCCGGCCCACAGTGTCAAGACCGTTTAAGAGCGGTTGGGTTCGAACATGAACTTTTGTCTTAAGGAATTTTGGCCTCCTCAGTCGCCCGAACTCAACCCTCTTGACTGCAGCGTGTGGGCGCATATCGAGAGCAAGGCGTGTAAGATCCGTCATAGCAACGTCGACCAGCTGAAAGCATCTGTGAACTGCGCGTGGACCGCCATGACGAAAGCTACATCCGTAACGTTTGTAGGGCCTTAGCATTCCAAACATTCCAAGGAGGAGCTTTAGCAATGAAGCAGAGATATATTTATACATTTATTAAAAAGAAATTACCCCCCCCCCTGAGTAGGGTAAGGCAAATAACAGATCCTGCAGTGATCTATTTTTACCTCTTTTGCACTTCTTACCTCTCCCCAAGTTTTTAACTCAAAAAATTAATTTTCTCGAACGTAATCTGGAGGAATCTGGATACTGAATTTCACGCCTTTACGTACATAAATAGCACATAGATATGTTGTCCTCTCTAAATCCCACCCCCGAAATTCCGACCCCAGTGTACCAATCAAAACCAAATTAAATAGTGCAGATGGACATGCCCATAGGAAGCTACATTCCGAATTTTAACCTTCTACCTCAAAAAATGTAGAAATTATGAAGGACTGACGTTATAAAACCAATAACTTGCTCCGTTTTTCCACTACTTAATAATTTAGACTATGAGCACTTGAGCAATCGTGCGTCGACCAAGCGATTTCACGTGCTCGCGCCGATATCAATAATGCTTTAAAGATGAACAGAAATTAACAATGTATTACTTCTTGACAATCGATTGTTATATGACATGCCGTTATCTTGGTATTCATTACACTCATTGTTTTAGCACGTGAATTCGACATGAAGGGATCTACGAAAAATTCTGAAAAGTTGTTATGGACGAGCTAAGACTTTGATGGTCATATTTCTGAAAACAGAATTTGAAAAAGTTTATCCGTTTTCAAGTTATCGTGCAAACGGCAGACGGACGGACGGCCGTATAAACGTACAGACCAAGAGCGCATTCTTATAAGAAGCTTTTATGCAAAAGCTCCTAATAAAGAAGAACATTTGAGTTCGTCACACGAAACAGTTTGAATATGCAAGCTTTGCAACAATATGAATTTAACTTGAAACTAATTACGGCTCAGACTGCGCGTGGATAAAATCTTGCAATACAATAATATAATTAAAACGAAAACAATTTCTTATAAAGGAATGATAAAGATTCAAATCACTTTAACAGAAACGCGCACAATATAAGTCATTTTTAACAGATTAGTTTCAATCTGCAAGGAAGTTAGTGGAGAATAGTAATTTTAGTTAGATCTAATGCACTAAGGTACGAGTCAAAATGATGGCACCACAGAGGAAAACCACAATTATTCAAAAATGAAAAATATGTAATAATCTCTATTTTTTATTATAATTTTGGTTAACAAAATTTTTATATGTAAATTTCAAAGTCACACTATTGTTCTTTTAGACAAATTCATATATTTGTATGAATTCGCTATTTGAAAACTGAGTCAAAATGATTGCACCACCAACCCCACTGTACCCATTTGCACCAATTTGAATACAAGCTTTGAAATTATCATGAGAAACATTAAAACCAAATCATTCTTCACTTCTGTGAGAAATACTTAATTTTGCATTATTTCGTGTTAAACAACTGACATAGTTTGAAAGAGAAAGAATAACAGAATTACACGAAGCTGTAAATCCTCACATAGAAATTGGCACAAAGTTGTCAGCAATTTCATTGCCCAGAAAAATGCTTAAGGGACGAAAAAATCAATTGGTCGCCATTCTCCTCTTTTAATACGACACAAAAGATTTGTCATAAAAGGTCTTACGAACTCTCATTTTAGCACACGATCTGTTACGTCGCATCTCGTAGTTCAGGTATCACAGTCCACAGCTGTAAGAACTGCAAAAGTATGTACTTGGCTAGTACACAGAAAAGTGATGATGCCTGCACCGAAACCAAAACACAAGACTAAACGAGTGGCCTGGGCACATGACCTGGACAACACCGTGGGACACAGTCATCTGCATGGATGAGAAGATTAATTTAAATGTTTCGGATGGCTGGTCGTAGTACTGGCATGGTGTCAGAATAAAAGAGTCGCTGTTTTCAAAACGTCAACAAGGAAATTGATCATTGGTGGTGTAGGGAGGATTTAGATCTTGTAGTAAACAACCCTTGCATTTTCCTCTGAGAGAGTAGAGGCTGCGGAGTACCAGAAGTTATTGGGAGTTCATCTTGTGCCTGTTGCAGAAAATCTTGGTGGACCATTCTTCCTGTATCAACAAGATAACGCTTCTATTCATACTGCGAAAAGACCCGGGAATAGTTTCTGCAGAATGGGGTATGTGCATGGATTGGACTCCACTTTCTCCAGAGATTAATCATATGGAAAATTGTGTGGGGAATCATGGCAAGAGCCGTCTACAAGGATGGAAGGCAGTTTCAATCCATTGCAGAACCGAAGCAAGCAATTCTATTGTCTTGGGATCCAATTAACTGTCAACAGGTTCACAATCTTGTTGCAACATTTTAGGCTAATCTTAAAACAGGGAAACAACATCGGTTGCTAGTAATTTATTATTCTTTTTGTTTCAATACTGGTACTATCATTTTGACTCCGTTTACAAAGAGTGAATTCATGCAATTATTTGATTTTGTCGATAAAAATGATAATATGACTTGAAATTTACATATTATAAAACTTCATTTAACCAGAAATGTAATAAAGATAAAAAAGATCATTACATTTTTTATGTTTTGAGTAATTGTTGTCTTCCTGTTTGGTGCTATCATTTTGACTCGCACCTTATGTTACTTTTCTGCTTTAATTTCTTCAAGGTTTTTTAATTTCGAACAACACTCACTAGGCGCAAATTCGCTAATAGACTCTTGATTCTTACGAATATTTATACATGAAGAACATATTAACACGGTTGTGACTCCAAACGATGAGATGCACTCACACTATAATGAAGATGCTTTTCTGATCTGGCATACTGCTCACTTTTCAGTGATGTAAACACAGGTGAGAGGATACTGATGGTTCATAGAAGCACTTCTGTTCTCCTGTTATTTCGTCTTCCTATGTGGTTGGTGACTGCATAAGCTCACTGTGATGCGTGAGATTTCACATCCTTTCAGCAAACGAAGGTCAGTCTCTGCTGCTCCTATTATTCGCCCGTTCCCGACCAAGTTCGGATCGCTTCACCGACGGGCAAATTTGACCTTTAGGAACTGCGAGCACTGCATGCACTGCAGAGAAGCATCCCTCAAAGACACCCAAATGAATAACTCTTTCATAGCAACTACATATTTCGTATCCGCCCTGCAGTGAAGCATCACTTAAAGATGCCACTGTTGACCCATAATTTTGCAGCATTTACTCTGAAGTTATTAATTACTATTAGAAATTAATAAAATTTATATTAATTCGTAAACATTTAACAATAATCATTTAATTTTATTGAAACGCTTAGTATAAGAATTTACAAAATTATTACTAATTAATAAGTGATTTAAACATTTGACATATTAAAAAAATTACTAAATTGTAAAAAAAAAAAAAATACAATATTACATAAATGAATTCTGTACATACACTGTCGCGATCTGTATATCTAAGGTAATACTAGGTCGCGATCTGTTTGATTGTGATTTGTTTGAAGTAGGAACCTGCAAAAACCCCACCGGTCAAAACTCCTAGAGTAATAGCACAAATGAGGACATATCCCAGAAATAAACCTTAATTTTTATCTGATTTTTTATAATTTATACATTATTTTATTGAACTATTTGAAAAAATCTGGATTTTTTTATCAGAATTTACTAGATTTTTTATTTTCATATTTGGAGAGGGGGGTCTTTTTTTAAATTTATTTTCTAATATTAATTTACCGAATTAATTATTTGGTGATGATGTTGGCCAGAAAATTTATACTACATATTTTCATTATTGTCGTGCATCCGGGGGAATATGACATCAAATTTAAGTGATAAATGAAAAATTAAGCCACGAGCCTACATTATAGTCCACAATGACTTAATTGCTTAGAGCGTCGCGACCCCAGACTGGAATTTTCTTTTTCCTTCCTATGTTCATTTATTATTTATTTAAACGCATTTAACATCTGTATTGTAACATTTTAACATCTGAGGCATCGTGTTTAAATAATCCATCAGCTTTTCTTTAATAAATTTGATACTTGGGGTCTTTGTTACTGTTTACATATACGGTGGCTACGCTATGACCTATCCATTATCAGAATTATTTTTATATTTGCGGCGTAAGACCATGTAGCGAATGTACGAATAACTCCCGTAATAAGAAAAATAACCAGATTTACTACTACTCCAAAAGAAAGGATCGACATGCTATAACTACTATCACTACCTCTGCTGGTCTTACCATTACTGATGGATTGGATATTAGTAACTGTTTTGCCCAGCATTTCAGTGAAACTGTCTCTACTTCTTTCAACACATTCTCTGAGAACACATTCTCTGTCTACCTATTGTCCCCCTATTGATAACCTGTAACGTGACTGTATAGTGGGGTATTGTGGTTGAAATGAGGTAGCAAAGTTGGCTTTGAAGAAAATGTTTATTTACAAGTTCTGCGATAAATTTCAACCATAAACGGAAAATTACTACAAGCTGCGCCTCACGTGACCTTAATGAGAAAGTTAAATAACAAAAATAACATAGTTATTAAATACGAATGAATTATATCTTCTGATAACATACACAAACTAATGATGGAGCGTTAACTGTAAAGAGAGGCTCACGGCCCCTGAACTGACCCTTAAACAATTATGACAATTAAAAACTAGTTTAAACTTAACCGACAATATCTCTTGCCGAAAATCCCATCCAGGACATTATCTTCAGAAATGTCAAATTCGAATTGGAATCGTTCTCTGCCTATGTCGAGCAGTGGCTTCCCTGGCCTATCGAGTCTGCTGACTTGAAAACGAACTCGGAGAATCCGTCGTGCAATCCCTTTGGCGGGAGGATTGCTGGAACCCGGTAATCGAATACGACGTCCCGAACGAGCGACGTAAGCGGTATCTCTGTCAAAAATAAAACCTTTAAACGCACTTCGCGCAGTGTCCGCCCGAAAGCTCGCACCGTCATAAACTAAACCACCTGAACGCACGGGTTACAAGGGGCACTCACTCGCTAATGAAGGATAAAAGGTTTCACAGCGCGCTACGCTACAAACTCCGGAGCCATGCGCGCGTACGCTGCTAAAGCCTCGGTCAGTTAGTTTCTCTGACACTATTTCTGGAACGCAATGTCCACCGCTGTTGTCCTGGCCGGTCTTATGACTTACCACGACCTCTTCCTCGACGCACACCGAAAACTGCCTATTTAGTACGTCCTCTCGTGCTTCTCTACTGCTCGGACTCGCTGAAGACTCTC
>JAHWFO010031630.1:0-16049 GCA_023313115.1 Rhysida immarginata | reverse complement strand
CATATGGATTAGACCATTCCATCAGGGTGTTGCCATTTTTATAAACACTAGTGTATACAACTTGAGAACTGGGCGTGTATGAAAGAGTATTTATTGCTACCAAAGTTCACTGAGGAAAATTTGAAATTTTTAGGAGGCGTGTCTAGTTTGAATGCATGCGTTCGTGTTCCGATTGACAATGTACAGGGTCAGGACACATTAATATGACCACCTCTCCTCGAACATGTTGCATATCATTGAAAGCTGACAACAGGAGACGTGTAGTAGCATCCCTTAACACAGCAATTGTCGCCGTCATGGGCAGAGCAAGTGACCTGTCGGACCTCCAAAAGGGGATGATTATTGGCTATCGGGCCAAGGGGGGCAGCATTTCAGAAACAACCACCTTTGTGAACTGCTCTAGGCCTGCCGTTGTGAAGGTGTACCGCGACTGGATGAACCAGACAGTTTTGAGCAACCGAAGAAGTAATTGTGGGGCCCCACGGGCTATCGATCCTAGAGGCGAGCCACTGTTGAGCAACTGACACAGCAAACGAACAGTGGGGCCACTAGGCGTGTCAGCACTAAGACAGTGCAACGATCCCTCTTGAGGTTGGGGCTCCGGAGCAGGCGTATGATAACAGCACCCATGTTGACGCCTGTGCATCGCCGAAAACTCCTCCAATTCGCAATGGACTATCGCCATTTGACCTCGGCCGAGTGGCAAAGGGTTGCTTTCTCTGACGAGTCGCGGTTTCTGGTGAACAGAGTGGACAGACGATGGAGAATTCGCCGGGAAGCATCTGAGAACAGGCATCCCGACACCACCGTTGGCAGACGACAGGCTGGTGGGGAAGGTGTGACTGTTTGGGGGATGTTTTCGTGGTATGGTCTGAGTCCACTGATACCGCTGGAGGGTACACCCCAGACCAGGTACACCCCTTCATGTCGACAGTGTTTCCTCAGGGTGATGGCACCTTTCAACAGGACAATGCTCCCTGCCATACTGCCAAAATTGTCCACACTGGTTCGAGGAGCATGAGGATGAATTCAAGCTACTCCCATGGCCCCCAAACTCCCCGGACTTCAACCCCATTGAACATTTGTGGGGCCATCTCGATCGCCATGTCCGCAAGCTGGACCCTCCACCACGCACGGTGATGGAATTACGGGATGCACTGATCGCCGAATGGTCCCAGATACCTGCAACACCTTCCGAGGACTTATTGACTCTCTGCCACGTCGACTAGCTGCTGTGCTTGCCGGCAAAGGTGGATATTCCGGATACTAGCAGGTGGTCATATTAAAGTGTCCCAACCCTGTAGATGCATGGCAAAGGGCCCCATGAAAGCAGAGACTTTCAAATTCTTGAAAGCAAAGAGTACCTTACACCATAGCACTTGGAGGAAATTTGACTCTGTGAGCAATGTAGGCTAGGTGATACTTTTGGTCTTTCTTCCGAATGACTCTTTCTTGCCCATCATTTCGACTCGTCACTAAAAATGACATTTTTCTATTCATCAATTGTCCAAAATTGATGGTCTTCAGTTCATTGCTAGCGTTTTGTCGACAGTGGTATCTTTACTGCAACGTAAGGTCATTGATTTTAATCTTCGTGCGAATAGAAACGTCACGACTCGTCAACTCACCGTGGAGTACAACATCTCTGAACGCACTACACGCCCTACATTGGCAAGGATGGGCTACAACAGCCGACGGCCAGCCCAGGTACCTTTGATCTCCACCCAAAACCACAAAAAAAACGTCTCCAATTTGCTCATGATCACCAATACTGGACCATCGACGACTGGAAGAAGGTCTCTGGTCGGATGAATCCCGTTTCCTATTGCACCATGCAGATGGCCGACGCCGAATTTGGAGACAACAGCACGAAGCGATGGACCCCTCCTGTCTGGATTCCACTGTTCAGGCTGGTGGGGGCTGTGTAATGATCTGGGGAATGTTTTCCTGGCCTGCTCTTGGTCCGCTTATACCTGTAGAACAGCGCTTTAATGGTCGCCGACCGCGTTCATCCCTTCAAGGCTACTGTGTTTATCCCTTCCAGCAGGACAATGCTCCGTGTCACAAGGCTTGTATCGTCATAGAATGGTTCCAGGAGCACGATAATGAATTCAACTTACTCTTCTGGCCACCGCAGTTCCCGAATTTGAACCCAATCGAACATCTTCGGGATGAGCTGGAACGGGTTATTCCGAGGCATGGACCCACCATCATCACAATAAGCTTCAACTCGGAACATCATGGAACAGTGCTTCCAGTCGCTAATTGAATCCATGCAACGGCGAATTTGTGCTGTTATAGCTGCTAGAGGCGGCATAACACAGTATAAAGGGGGGGGGGGTTCTAATAAACTGGCCACTCAGTGTACACTGAGTTAGCAAAACTCATGGGATAGTTACTTAATATCTGGTCGGGCCACCTCTGGCCCTGTGGAGTGCAGCAATAGTGAGTCTGCAAGTCCCTGGTACACTTCTGGAGGCAGTTGACACCAGATAGTCTGCAGAGCCGAAGATAGTTGCTGCCCGTTCGTGGGCGGACGATCCAGTGCCCGGAGCCTGACTTCAACAGCATCCCAGATAGGCTCGATGGGATTCATGTCAGGGCTCCGGGCTGGCCAGCTCAGTCGTTGGACCTCTCCTGCATGCTCCTCGAACCATTCGCGGACGACATTGCAGCGAAGTGGTGGAGCATTGTCATCTTGAAAGACTGCTACGTCGTCAGGGTGTTGAAATGTCAAAAACGGGTGCAGATGGTCTCCGATGAGTTGACGATACCGTGGACCGTTCAACGTTTGGTCCAGGATAACCAGAGGACCCATTCCAAACCAGGAAAATGCATCCCAGACCATCACTGACGCTCCACCGTTTCGTGAGGTCTGCGCCACACACGATGCCTCCCATCAGCGTGGTAGAGTTGATATGGTGACTTATCTGACCATATGACGTTACGCCACTGTTGCAGAGTCTAGCCAAGATGGTTGGTGGCAAATGCACGCCGGAGTGTCCGATGACGCTGGGTAAGCATTGGCACCCGTGTAGGGCGACGGCTGCCAAACCCGAGGGCATGCACATTCCGACGGATTGTCCACCGAGAGACGTTTCTAGTGCGGCCAGTATTGAACTGGTCTGTGATTTGCTGCACTGTTGCGCTCCTGTCTCTCTGAATCATTCGTCCCAGGTATATTAGGATGACTTTAAACCAATATTTTGTTTTATTGAACAATTTCCACTATTTGTTTGACTGAAGGTATGATTTTGAAATTTTGTTTTTTTATATGCAAAAGGCGAACTTGTATGAAGAAGCTATTGGTTTTTGCAGTGCTGCATCGTCTGAATGGTCAGTGGTTTTTGCAGTGCATTATCAATTTTGATTTAAGTGCCCACACCACCACGAATTTGCATGTAAATGTCGACAACGAATGACTTCTTATTGATTTGCCTTTAAAAGACTGGTTCAGTCTGAAGCCCGATCCCGTGAGCTGTATCACGGAGGAAGTTCGGTTTCAATAGCTGCAAACAGATTAAGCTTCATTAGTGTCGATGTTCATTTGCAGAATCCTCTCGCGTTATAGACTTGCGCGTACTTTGTTTCGAATATTGTTGCTGAGAAGGTTACATTACAGGACTGAGACGTTATAGGAATAAGTAAAGATATAGTAGATGCGGGGGGGGGGGGGGGTCGAGTGTGAAGGAGAGAGGTAATCAAAAGCGCATCAACGGCCACTCAACACTCTCCATTACAATTGAATATTTGCTCGTTGTGCTCATTTGGTTTCATGAGCTGAAGGGGAGGGAAACTGCTCATTTCGTTTCATTCTGGTCATGCGTCCGCCAATCGGCTTTCGCTTGCTGTAAACTATACAAAGGACGCGTGACACTGTGCCGTAATTCGGACCGCTCCGGACGGTGATTCAGTGCTAAGCTTCCTCTTAAAACAGCGGGGGGGACATTCTCGAGCGAGGCACGTTCCACAGGACCCCGGCTTCACCTAATCCTCCCCCGGCGTGGACTGCACACAGATTGAGCCGCTGAATCGAAGAGACGATTGTCGCCATTGAAAAATGAAGCATTTCTCTTTTGAGCTTCTTATTTGAACTTTTTATTTATTTATTTATTTTTACTCTTGTTTGTTGGTGGACCCCTTGTTTGTGTGGTGGTGTGGCTCTTGAAGCTTGCGTTCGTAGTCGTCGTCGATTTTAATGAAGCTCTAGAACGGGTTAACTGAACGCGTGTCCATAAATTATTGTTTGCCCCCATAAACGTCGTGGAAACAGATGTAAGCGGGCGAATGGGCAGCGTATAAAATTTCCCTCAATTACCAAATCAGTTTTAATTGCTAAATAGACTCGCACAATTTCCAGGCAATGAGAGGCGTCCATCATTTCGTCTTCACTGCGCTGGAAAAAAATGTTCTACCGCGCGATGCGAGGGCTATATCAGTGGTGTTCAACTTTTTTTTTATCATCACAAAGGGCCACTTTCACCTTTAAGAAGAAAATTGGGGCCCGCTTTATTCTATCACGTGATATTAAACATGTTTTTGAATTTCTGCCCTGGGCAAGTGCACCTTCACTATTTAATTTGGTTTTGATTAGTGCACTGGGGTCGGAATTACGGGGGTGGGCATTCAGAGAGGACAAAATATCTAGGAGCTATTTAGATACGTAAAGCAGTGAAATTCAGTAAACAGATTTCTCTAGGCAAGATCTACATTGCTATGAAATTTAGGTCCAATTGTTCCAGTGGGGTCGGAGTTGCGAGGTTGGCAGTCACTTGTTCTTTAGAACTATTGTTCAAGTGGTGTCATTCCATCGGAAATGATGATGAGAAAGGAAAGGAAATACGAACTTTTTTTTACATTTTCTAGACACTACGTTCGAGAAAAATCAATATTTTGATTAAAATACTTGGGGGAGGTAAAAAGTACAGATAAAAATACAGTGCGACCAAAAATGAAAAGGACACCATGCTATCTTTGTATTGTACAAAAGAATTTGCTGAAAGATAAACCTCAGTACATTTGAAAGATACACTTCAATGAGATCTTTGAATACATGAGAAAAAAGTGGTCAATTTTTGCCATTACTTGAAATTAACTGCCACTCTGTGTTGCCTGCTAAAAAGAGAGACCAAAAATGAAAAGGACATGTCAGCACTTTTGACTTTATGAAACAAAATACACTGAGCACTTGAGGTTAATAATCTATTGATCCTCCTCTATGTATTAACCTATCACCAACTCGTTTTTTCATGGAATCAACTCTTCAGAAATCTTCTCCCAGCTTAACAGAATTGGATTTTTTAAATCCTGGACTGATTTAAATTGTCGTCCACGGTGATACACATCTCTTGCCAGGATGCCCCACAAGTTCTCCGTGGGATTAAGGTCGGGTGACCTTGCTGGCCAATCTAACAGTGGTTTGTTGTTTTGTTCCAACCAGAGTAGTGTTGTTCTTGCTTTATGAATTGGGGCATTATCCTGCATAAAAATGCCATTTCCTCCCCCACAATTATCCCAACATGGTAGCAAGCTGTTTTGCAGAATAGCTTGGTAGTCTCTTGCATTCATTCTTGATTTTGTGAAGACTATTGGTGTTTTTCCATAAAAGGAGAAACCAGCCCATGTCATCACACTTGCTGTCGTTTGGAAAGTAATACGTCATCTTTTCTCAAATCATGCCAATAATAAACACCACGATCCGGTCCATGTAAATTCCACTTCTTTTCGTCGCTGAATATTACTTGTCCACTGCAGATCCCATCCAACTTTGTCCTTTCCCCACTCCAGTCTCTTGGTTTTGTGCGCTAACGTCAGTGGCGGCGTTTTCTTCATGTGTTGAAATTTCAGATGTCCACTTTGGTTCAAGACGTTGCGTATTGTTTGTTTACATACGCTTTGACTTAATTCATGTTTGATTTCACCTGCTGAGATAATTTTATTTGAAGCTAACCTACAGATCTGTCTTTTTGTCCTACTGGAAACTTTAGGTTTCTTCCGTATGTTTCACCTTTCTTCAAATAATTATGCACTGAGGTCTTCGACTTTTTTATAAGTTTTGCAATTTCTCTTAACGATTTTCCTTGGGAGTGCAATATCTCTATTTGTCCCTTCTCAAACTCTGTTTGGCAAAGCAGCGGAAGTCCGGATTTCATCTGCACTTTTTAACCTCCTTTTTTTTTTTTTAATCAAAACATTGATTTTCTCGAACCTAATATTTAGAAAATATCAAAGAGCTCTATCTTCTTTCCTTTCTCATCGTTTCCGATCGAATGATATATCACATGCCGTAGTTCTAAACACCAAGTGACTAGCACCCCACAACTCCGGCCTGCTGGGATAATTTGGCGTAAATTTCATAGCAAATTAGATCTTACCTAGGGGAATCTGCATAATTGTGTCCTCGTAATTTTAAAATTTGAATTGAGAAAGGAAAATGTAGTCTTCAAATAGAAGAACGCTACGCTTCCTTGCATTTATGAGTCCTGATTGACTGCAACGGCGCCACCGCTCCCATTTGTGGAGCCTGAAATCGAGAACCGTTCAGAATATCGAACTCGTATTTGCTTCTTCCGGCGACTGCAAATGCTCTTTTCGGGTCTGTCGGGGGTTTCCATTCCCGGGGCCGTCCAGGCGCGGGTTGCACGCTTCAGTTGCGACACGGTTCAAAGAGAGGGCGGTGACATTAGCCAACGTCGACGGCGCTGCCCAACTACCCGCCCTCGGACTTCCAAAACAAATAAATAATTTTAATAAAAAAAAAATAAAGAAACCCAAATCTGATTCTCTTGGAAGAGGAGGAACCGAGTGGAGTTGGTTAATTTATTTATTTTTGCTTCGTTTTCCACAAAAGGAACTTTTCGCGAAAGTCGAATAAAAACTTTGGAAGAACCGAAATTTTGTTTTCTTGGCGCGGCGCGGGTCAAAGGTCGCTCTAACTCCAGACTCGTGCAGAGAAAGCGAATTAAAATGCGCAGAAGGTTGGTTGAAGCAGCGCCTGTTGTTGTAGGAAAATAAATGGTGTGCTCAAAAACAAAATCAATATTCGGAAATTCTTAAAAGATTTTTAAGGCTTAGGTTGCCTCGTGTTTTCCATTTCCATTTACTTTGGAGCGAGCTCATTTTCAAAACGTCAAAGAAAGGCCTGCGCGACATTTCTTATTTCAAATCTACTTTGGGGGGTTCTTTGGATATAAATACATATACGCCCACCCACCCGAAATGAACTTAAGATGGTATAAAAAAAGAATTCTTTTTTTTGTTGGCTAATGGTAAATCAATAACGCTTTGATCTTGCGCACTTCTTCATACAAGGACGATGGTGGGGTTACATAAAGAAGATTGCTTCATGAATTTTTCAAAGTAAATCTCAGGTAGAGGTCACGGATTGAATCGTATTTTTTCTGAACCCATAACATATGGGCAAAAAATATGGAAACACCTGGTTAAAAGAAAAGAAATTTTTTTTTTTTGGAGTGACTGCCTTTTAGCATCCAAGATGGCCCTAATTCTGTCATGCTTGGTGGATCATGGAATCTGATAGCACTTTTCATTGCAAAATTTGCTCCAGTTCTCGAGGCAGAAATGGTGTAGACCAAAAACGAGGCCAGAGTACTGGCTCTATTACAAGGAGAAATTAGTAAGTAAATTTCAAATGGCGATTTAAAATAATACTAATTGGGATAGGAGTCTGAAACACAGCTAGATTTACACGTTATCTTCATAACAAGGTGCGACAATTAGTAAACGAGACTGGGGCAATTTAACAAATACAAGACATTATTATTATTATTATTGTGCGTCCAAGGAGGACAAAATATTTAGTTGTTCAGGTTTTGGCAGGTGAATATATAATTCGTTAATATCGTCTTTGTATGATAGGTATGGTTGCCACATTTATGTACGTTACAATTCAAAATGCTTTGTCGTTGAATCAAAGGCATATCATTCCATATTTTAATGCAATTCCGTGGGAAATATTTGTCAGAAAAATTAGAACTAATTCTGGGAGGCTGAATTAAAAGTTGTTTAGATGTCCTACAATCCCTTGTGAGGTTTAACCATCCATTTATGTAATGTGCCGGGTGTGAGTCATGAGTTATTGCTTTGACTAATTCTTTAAGTTTGGTCATCCTTAAAATAGATTGAAAGGTAAAGAGTTTTGTTTCGTTGCAGATCAGGGTGATGGATTGGAATCTGGTTATATTTAATGCTGCTCTTAATATTCTATTATAGGCCACTTTTAACTTTCTTAAGGAAAAGGCATTGTCAATGGCTCAAGTAGGTAAACCATACGTAATTTTCGGTCAATATAATATCGTCGACGAAGGCTTTCAGATTAAAATGAAGCGGTAAAGTAGAGACCGGGGCCAGGATAGTAGCGAAAAGGATGTTGCTTATCCCTGACCCTTGAGGTATTCCCCGAGTTGATGACAGTAAATGATTTTATGTTGGTCTCTTATTCCATTTAATCGGTTTGTGAATAAGTCCCGCATTAGGGCTAAAATCCGCCCCGAGATGCCATAAGCTTCTAGTTGTTTAAAGAGTTGCCCTCGTGGCACTGTATTAAATGCTTTCGCGATGTCAACCATGACAATTACATATGTATGGTTTTTTTCCATGACATATTTCTACACTACTGTTTATAAAAATCGCAACACCCTGATGGAATGGTTTAATCCATATGCAATTTGCAATATTTGTATACAATGGGTCAGAGTATAAATGATTAGATTTTCAGAGTAATTGCTTGAAAGAACGACGAAGGGTACCATATCAACAGCTGACAGACTTTGAAAGAGGACGCATAATTGGTCTGCGTGAAGCGGGATGGTCGTATCGTGACATTGCTGCTCGTGTAGGACGTAATGCAACGACAATTATGCGTGCATGGAGGCAGTGGAGCGAAGAGAACAGGGCACACCGAAGACCAGGCTCAGGAAGACCCAGCACGACGACACCGCGAGATGTGTGTAGCAGATCGTACAGCCACTTCCACAGTGTTAGCACAACAGTGGGGTGCTACAGTAGGTTTGATTGATGGCACGAGTACCATTGTTGCGGATTCCTTTGACTCAAAACCACCGGCGCCTCAGGTTGCAATGGACCCATCGACACCAACAGTGGCAAGCTGAATGGCAACGAGTTGTGTTTTCGGATGAGTCGAGGTTTAACTTGTAGCACCGTGACGGCAGGATACGAGTCAGAAGACATCGTGGCGAGCGCGACCTTCCAGAACGCATCCTGCAGCGTCATTCAGGACAAACGCCAGGGGTGATGGTGTGGGGTGCAATCGGTTACCATGGCCGTTCCCGTCTGATCAGAATCCATGGCAATCTGAACAGTGACCGGTACATCAGGGAAGTTGTGCAACCCGAGGTCATCCCCTTCCAGGCGCTGTATTTCAACAGGACAATGCCCGACCGCACGTGGCCAGAAATGTCCTCGCCTTTTTCCAAGCACATCAGACGCCCTTGTTCCCCTGGCCTGCTCGTTCACCAGACATGTCCCCAATCGAACATGGGTAGGTAAGCGTACCTTGTGTTTTTTGGGTAAGCGCTTGTTACTATTGTTGGAAGTCTTTTTCTAATAGGGGGCCTCCAGTTTGGTAAGTCTTTCAAAATTTACAGACTTACTTTTGCCTCATTTCTTTCTCTTTTCTCTTGTTGCCATTGTCTTTTCGCGTTGTAATCGATTCACGAGAGAGCGTTGTTGCTTGTTCCCTTTTATTTGTTCTTATCACGCCGAATGGAGCCTCTTTTTTGTTCCAATTAACACGGCATCCGCCTGCTTTCAATGCTGCCTTAATGAATTTTTTGAAAACTCGTTTGGCGGAATGGAGAGATAGAAAGAAGCAAGGCGAGGCTGTGAATACGGAGGAACTCACTCAAATAGGTATTCTCTCTTTTGCAGAGGCACACAGACACGTGGAAGCCGGAAGTGCTAGGAAGAGACCGGAAACAGATGTTTCTTTAATGACGTTTCTTTCTAGATAAGGGGGTTCCATTTATGTAAAAAAAAAAAAAAAAAAAAAAAAAAAATCTCGTGAGCATGATTCTTTCTTTTGTTACAATTAGACTCCCCCCAGTCCTGGTTGAACATAAAACACTGACGGTTTAATGGAGAAGCGCTATTCTGCTTTTTCCCGCCTTTATTCTGCTTGGTTGTTGTCCGTTTCGGCTTATCTGATTTCCAAGGGACTTGTCAGGACGAAAATGGACGATCGCTGTAAAGATTAGGAAACGATCCTGTTTTTGTTTCGGTCTCCTTCTCTTTTACATTTCTATCCATCTAAAGCGCTCTCTGTTCTGTGTCCCTTTTCAAAAGGAGGCGTCAAGTGCGACGTCGTTTAAGAGACAAAAGGGTCTGGAGGAGTGCTCGTGTACTTTTTAATCTTTTTTCTCTTTTTACTGCGCCACTTGCACCATTGTGGGACGCTTCTCGGGTTTAATGACCGATTCATGTTCATGGCTAATAAAATTAGATGAGGATCTCTTCTTTTCGTTGGAGCTGAAATAAAGAAAAAGGAATTTCGAACTGAAAAGGAATGGCGGTCGTCATCTTTTAAGTGCTGTTTCAAGCATTTTGTTGTCACCGGATAATTAAACAGAATCTTTTGAAATGAATGTTTTGAAGGAAAAAAAAATGAATCTTCTTCGTTTTGCGTTTCTTTGGATCCCATTATGGCAAATGATCTCCATTAGCGTGGTTTTGCTGAAATTGAGCTGAAGCGATTCGTTTTTCTTTTTCTTACTTTTCAATTTTTTTGGTGGGTGATTATTAAATAGGAAAGTTAATGAGGTTCTGCTTAATTTCAAAATTTCAAAAAATGAAATTTAGAACCCGATATCTTAGAAGGTTTCAGTTCATTAAGGAACTTACACTCGGATGCGGCGGATAAGAATATCGAACCATAAATGCATCCTGCTACTGTGACATTTTGAGGACGTCCCTGAAGCCGGCACTAAGGAAAAAGCGACCAGGGCTCCTTACCAGTGGTGTTTGTTTTCTGCAAGACAATGCCAGACCACACGCAGCCAAACTGACTATGGACACACTGACGGAACTCAAATGGGAGATCTTACCACATCCTCCATTCAGCCCGGATCTCTCCCCTTGCGAGTATCACCTTCTTTAGTTCTTTGAAAGTTCTTGGGAGGGCAGAGGAGTTTTGATCTAGCTCTTTAAGAATGTGGAAGTAACATACTTGTACTTTTTGATTATTAAACATTTGAATACATCATTAAACAGAATACATCAAGATACTCAAGTTTCTGCAAAATCTATAAAAATGATTTCATTGTTCAGCTCTACCTTCCCCGTCCTGTTTGGGATTGCTTTTGATTTTTTCGCGATTTCACTTTGATTTGTTTGCGATTGCTTGTTTGGACGAAGCAAACACTCGCAGAGCTTCGAAGCGCGAGCTATCGTCCGTTCTCACGTGATGCAACACTTGCAATTGATTGTTCAATTTGCACGTGGGGTTTCGCAATTGTTGAAAACAAAAACTTACGATCCTACACGTCGTCTCCCCCCCCCCCCCCCACACCAACTTTCGTTTTCATTTGTACGACCCTTATACAATGTATGTATTAAGTAAGCAAAACTAAGAAATGTAGATAGCAAAACTTTTTTAGTAAGAAATGTAGATAGCAAAAAATGTAAGCAAAACTTTTCACGTGTGTCATCTCTTTGGGGGGGGGGTTCTTTGAATCCCGAAGAATCGCGTTTTTTGAATGCCGGATTTTCGAAATAAAATCTTTTATCCTTATACATAAGTCTGTCCCCCAGTAATTTGCATATTTGGGATGATGAAAAGTGCACCATGGGATAGGCCACCCACAACTTCCTATTCATTGGATTCATCAAAATTGACATATCTGCTTCGGTTCAAAAAATAAAAGGGGGGGACAGACTTATGGACCACCCTGTATAACACCTGTTGCTCTAGAACCATACCATGTGATGATGTGTTATTTTTATTTAAACAAAACTTCCCTTGAATCAAAGCTAGGATCTTTTAAATCTTTATAAATTAATATTACCTTTAAAATAAATTAGTTTAAAACACATTAACCTGTCAACTATTAATATTATATAAAATTATAATGTTATATACCTCAATGGCACCTATCTCTCGATTGTTAATCTTTTTATGGTTTATCTTATGAATCATAATTGTTATTTATACCTTAGAATTCTCTTGATATCTAATTTTAAAATATGCGATCTTCATTTCTATTTCTATTATCAGTTTAATTTAATTATTCAGTAAGTTATATTCCAGTTGTTCCTGATTAGTTTCTGACTTAGCTCTGATCTTACAGTT
Organism: Rhysida immarginata; assembly: GCA_023313115.1. NCBI lineage: Eukaryota > Metazoa > Arthropoda > Chilopoda > Scolopendromorpha > Scolopendridae > Rhysida > Rhysida immarginata. The sequence goes on along the minus strand of JAHWFO010031630.1, from coordinate 3,724 downwards.
TGACTGTATCTTAGTATTGAAAGTTACAACACGTACCATTGAACGAATTTCGACACTCATTAATTGTACGTTATATTCATTCATGACACGGCATTACACAGTAGTTTCATATATTCCATGCCAGAATCTTAGCATTGAAAGTTCCCAATAGTACCATTATAACACGTACCATTGAACTAATTTTGACCACCAAGGAAGATCATTCACAAGCCTTCTCTCTGCCTTAACTATCAAATGGCAAAGAGAAATGCATTGACTAATGCATAGGCCAATTACACATGTAATTTTATACTGAAAAATGGGGTCCCTGAAAAACATGTTATTTGTGATGTTTTGAACCGGAGGTAGTTCAGATTTTTTCTTACATTTTAATGGTCACCTCCTTCCTCCTTAAAATGTTATCTTCACCAAATACTTACTTGGCATTGAATAATGAACTCAAAGAGTTCGAAATACGTATATGCGGAATAAGATCCAGTTCGTCTTATTAAGTTGTGGAATGGCGAAAACGTAAGTACCTTTCGGTTCTAATACATTTTTTGTTGAAGAGAACTCAAATATTACATGTTGTGCAGACGTTTTCTTTTTTTTACAATTCTGTATCTAATTTCCCTTTAATAAGTAAAGGATAAAATCTGTCCCTGCGGTATTAAGTTATTGAGTCAAGTTGGGAAAATGTTTTCGAATAGTAAAGTTTGCAGCTTAGGGAGAAATTAAAAAGAAGCTGAACCTAATTTTTCCCTCCTGGTTTCTTCTCGGAACGAGCTTGAACTTTTTGAACCAGGAAGACATTTTATTGGATTATGGTTGGTTAGCGTATAAATATATATATACTGGAAGAAGGAAATTGTATCATAGAAATCGAATATGTTGCTTTTTTTCCAGCCGCTTTCTGTGTTTTTTTTGCTAGAGAACTTGAGCTCATGATTCGTAGATGATAAACAAACCAAGTAAAAACCCTTAACTTTTTGGAATCCAACGCACAACAAATTTCTTGAGGTTTTTTATTTTCTTTTGGGGCTTGGAGTTCCTCAATGATATCTTAATGAAATTGGTTGCTTCCATTAAGAGAGAAAAGAGACTGGAGTCACAATCAGAGAGTTTGGGGTCAGTTTTTTTTTTCTTCTTTCTTTTTCACTCACTCACTCACTGACTTCTTTTTTCTTTCTTTCTGACTTTCTTCTTCTTCTGTCCGTCTCGGTTCTGAGTGTGGTGGTGGTGGTGGCGGCGGTGTTGTAAAGTCCTCAGGTGCATTAGTCGGGCGTCGGGCAATTGAGAGCTTTGCCCCGGGGACGCGACCGTCACGAGAACTGATTACAAGTGGATCAGAAGTTCCATTTCGAAGGCAGAACGAGTTCCGAATGGGGGATTGTTGGGCGAAACGACTTGATTCCTGTTTCTTGAAAACGTTCAACCATTTTTAAGCCTCTGCTCCTTCTTCACAACAACAAACTTCGTCCCTTCCTCCTTAAGCATTCCTTTCTTCTTCTTTACTTCTTTTAACCCTACACACAGACACACATACACGTTCTTTTATTTTTTTATATACATTCTCTATTGTTTAGTTTTATCGAAGTTTTGTATTATAATTATGGATATTTATTTTAATATTTTTTTTTTAAAGGAGGCTACTTGGTTTATGAACCTTTTAACTTTAAGAAGCTTCTTCTGGAGAAAGATCTTTATAAAGTAAGACGATTATATACTATATAATAATAAGCTTGATAATTAATAAAAAATCCATTTATAACCAGACTTTTCATTATATATATATACAGTACGGGGTCTTTATAATTAAAGTTCCATTTTGACATGGCCATAAAAAAAAACTACTGGACCAAAAGCTATAATACTTGGTAATATTATACAAGAGGGCATGGGGAGTTCATACCCACCAAAAAAAAAATTAGTTCAAAAGGTCGCCACCAGCATGGAATGGCGCTCTATGCAATATTCGTATACGAAATTAAACACGAAGACACAGGTTAACTAAATTCGTAGTTTTTTTTTTATAAAAATTAAAATTTGATAAAAATTTATAAAATTATATTTTTGACCAAAAATAATAATTTGAGAAATCATATTTTGATAAAATACAAAAAAAAAAAAAAACTTATACAAAAGAATTTTACACACGAATTGTATCATGCAAAGTAATAATTTAAACAATTACTGTGTGCTTATTATCCTGCTAACACGTTTCGGTTTTCATCATTAAAGCTAGACTCGAGAAAGGGATAAGAAAACTACACAGGGTGTCGGAAAGTCCCGCACCATAGACGAAATTCTAATATTTCTATTGTCTGGGCTCCTTATTCTAGGAGTATCTAAAATCACGGCTAGACAGGGTTAAATCTCGGAATAAATCACCCCCGCCTCCTACGCCCCAGGATATAGGAGGAATGCCGTGCCATCGTCAATCATTATGGCTCCCAGGTGTTAACTGAAATTTCGCCTACATTTGATTTCGGCGAAGGACATGACATATTGATTTTGCTTATGGTTCGGGACTTTTTGGACATACTGTAAGTAGTTTTCGGGTAGCCAATTGGATGGACAGTATTCCTGATAAGCTACCATTGAACAGAACATAGGAAAGTATGATATTTTCTATGTAATAAAATGTACAGTTGGAATGCCCCTAAGTTCGATGAAAGTGGATTTGACCACTCGGATGTTAAAACTCATGATGATGACTTGTAAATCCAAACGTTGGAGGCTTTTCCTAAAAGAAATAAAATAACCAAGTACCGAGAGGAACCATATATTTAACCGCCCGTGTTTTTCGATAACTTCTTTACAAGCTGTGATTTGTTGACTGAACTTTCAGAGAAAGGAGTTCTTGCCTGTGGAACTATTCGGGATAACAGAACCAACCACGAAGTGGCAATGAAATGAGAAAAGAAGATCGTGGATATTTTGATTATCAGTCCGACGCAAAAGTTACTTGCGTTCGCTGGAATCACAATGCAATTGTGACTGCTGCCAGTAATCAATATAAAGTGCATCCTCTGTATAAAGCGCAACAGCAAAAAGACAAGGAAGTCCACCAGCCACTACTGATCCGAAAATATAATGAATGAATGGGCGGCGTGGATTTATTAGACCGTCTACTGTCAAGTTATCGACCACGTCTTCGTTCCAAAAAATGGTGGTGGAAACATTTCAGCAACGTACAGAACATTGCTGTTGTAGAAATTTTCATATTTTTTCAACACATTCACCCTAATTATCATAGAGGAGTTGTTGCGATGTCTCTTCGGAAGACAGAAGCTGGACCACGGCAACGTCTTGAGGACCAACATTCCGAACTTGCAAGGCAGCTAGATATGATGGTAAAAATCATTTCTTAGAAAACTGTTCTCAAGGTAGATGCATAATTTGCCAAAAAAATTACGTGATTACAATGCACAAAATGTGAGAAGCGACTACATACATGAAATGAACTGAAAAGTTATCCAGAAGCATGCCAACGTTCCCATTTTGGGAACATATTTTTTCGAGCTGATTTTTTTACCTCAATATACACTGAGTTAGCAAAACTCAAGGGATAGTTACTTAATATCTGGTCGGGCCACCTCTGGCCCTGTGGAGTGCACTTCCTGGTACACTTCTGGAGGCAGTTGACACCAGATAGTCTGCAGAGCCGAAGATAGTTGCTGCCCGTTCGTGGGCAGATGATCCAGTGCCCGGAGCCTGACTTCAACAGCATCCCAGATATGCT
>JAHWFO010031628.1:0-29170 GCA_023313115.1 Rhysida immarginata | reverse complement strand
TTTCATAGGCTATCTGTACTCTTATTTTAGTGACCTTTTTATTATGCAATACTATTTTACAGGGTGACTAGCGACCAGGCTTTTGTCAAAATAATTGTGTAACCAGGAACAGTCAGGGATTTATTCAGGGATTTATTGTGTAACTAGCGACCTTTTAATTTTAATTTTGTATGTGTTATCCTATTGCATTATTTTTCGTCGCCCTCTTATTTGTCTTCCTTCCTGGCCTATCCCAACACGTCTTCAAATTCCTCTTCTGCTTTTTCAGCCAATACAGTCTTACTGTTCCCTATGCCAACTATATATAAAGGCGTCCTTTAGTACTTTTTTCATAACTTCAGGATAATTCTCTAATATTCTAATTGCCTTTAGCGAATTATCCTTTTTGCTTTGATAAAGGATAGTCTCTATCCGAAACGTCAGCTTTTTATTTGATTTTATAGTTTTATTTTGATTTTACTTATTATTTTATTTTTCATTTTTATTTAATAACTATTATTTAATGATGATAACAGTCGTATTTGTCCAGGAAAAAAAGATTGCGCATATCTGTTGCTAGTGAAAATGGTAGAGTATTAAAACAAAAGAGATTGATATTGTATAACTTAAAAGAATTATATGTTGCATTTAAAGAACAACATAAAGATTTAAAGATTGGACTATCTAAATTTTGCTCATTACGCCCAAGAGAATGTGTGACTGCTGGAAGTAAAGGTATTCATTCTGTGTGTGTTTGCATTTATCATCAAAACCTGAAACTCATGCTTCATGCTCTTCATATTCCTGACTATATATCACTGTTAAGAAAACTAGTTTGTTCCACTGAATCCAAAAAGCGCATGGTACACAGATGTGATAACTGTCCATCTGTGGAAATTCTGAAAGAAGAATTAATGCTTTCTAATGAATTAGAAATGATTAATGAAATTTCTTACAAACAGTGGGTGAAAACTGATGGTGCAGAACTGAAAACAATTATTACATCAGTTGATGAATTTGTTGAAAATTTAGTCGAAAAACTGTCTGCATTATGCACCCATCACTTCTTTACAAAAGCTCAGAGTAAGTACTTTAGCAAAACAAAGGATGACTCGAGTGAAGGTACTGCTATTATTCTAGCAGATTTTTCTGAAAACTATACTTGTATCATGCAGGATGCTACCCACAGTGTTCATTGGAAGAAAGAGCAGGTGACAATTCATCCTTTTCTAGCATATGTAAAGGTCACTGCTAATGAGTTGAAAGCTATTCCTATGTGTGTAATTAGTGACCATTTAGTCCATTTGAACTTTCCAAAAAGTAATTGTTCAAGATTTAATTAAAGAAGTGCCACAAATTAAATATATAAAGTATTTCAGTGATGGATCATCAACTCAGTATAAAAATTTTAAAAACTTTATCAATCTCTGTCACCACGAAAAAGATCATGGTGTGAAAGCTGAATGGCATTTTTTTGCATCTTGCCATGGAAAGGGAGCTTGTGATGGTATAGGTGGTACCGTAAAACGCATGGCAACCAAAGCAAGCCTTCAGCGACCATATAAAGACCTCATATTAAATGCATCTGATTTGTATAAATTTACGAAAGATTCTATTAAAGGAATCAAAACTTTTTTTGTAAAAAAATCTGAAATTGAGATTTCCCACCGTCATTTAGCAGTGAGGTATCAAATCGCAGATACTATTAAAGGAACAAGGTCAAATCACAGCTTTTTCCTATAAACGAAACACAATTATTGGTTTCCAGGGTATCAGATTCCACCACAACTTCATTCATTGCTACTTTAGGAAGCAAGACCATACCACTGACACTCCAGAATGAACAATATGTTGCCTGCACATATGGAATGAACTCGTGGATTGGAAAAATTGTGGAATGCTGTGAGGAATATAATGACTATAAAATTATGTTTATGCATCCTCATGGTCCAAGTGCATCATATATGTGGCCTAAACCTTTGGATGTGTGTTGGATTCCATACGAACACATAATGAAAATTGTGTCTGCTCCCTCAACTAACACAGGAAGAACATATAAAATAACACCTGATGAAAATAACTCTATTAAACTATTATTCACAAATTTTAAAGTGGATTAAATTCATTTATTTTTTCAAAATGTTCAAAATAGTATGTATAGATGCCATTTTTGCTTTTTAAAAAATTATTTTGCATTATGTCCATTTATAGTAATTACCCAGCTAGCACTCATATGTTATATTTCCGTTGGAAACTGGTATTTAGGTTGGTAAACCGTAAGAGCTGAGAATGGAAATGTTCAGATCTTGTTATTAAAGTGTTCGGTTAGATAACGGTTAGATGTTAAGTAATTCCTACGTTTGGTACTCGTTGGGAAATCGTAATATAATTTCACTCATGGCTCGTATAAAATGGCGATCCATTATTGGATGTTCACTAATTGACGTATGTGCTCAGTAAAAATGCGCAGAAGAGCAATGCAGCATCTAATTCAGAGACCGTTAAAGTAAGCGCCTCTCATCTAATTTGACTGAAAGCGCGCCTTTTACAAATGTCTCTGATCGACTATTGAAGATTGACATCTACGCTCGCTTCCTGCTTTTTTGTTTCTCCAAGAAAAAAAGTAAGTTATAACTTACTATTATATATGTTTCAATATAATTATTTGTATTTTGGTGTAACTTTTTAACACTTATTTTGTGGGATTCTATTTTCACATCATATTAACAATATTTATTTCTCTTTAAGAAATTGCTGTTTTCTTATTCCTACGGAATAATCATATAAGGTATGCAATCTTTTTTGATCTGAAATTCATATTACCTTGTGTTTGCTTGAGTACAAATAGAAATAACAATTTTACTTGTATTTTAACAAGTAGGATAAACTGTACATACCTAAAAGACTATTATTACTTGTCCAGAGTCATTAATAATGATCGTATTATTAGAAAACGACGTTTATTTATTTAATAATAATGGAAGCTGTTCGTTTAATATGAGATTATTTTTTATAGCTTATTTAATTCATCGTCACCACGATCAATACTTTTGGGACACTATGAATTTTGGCCATTCTGAATTATTATTATTATTTTGCATGCTTTTGTAATTTTTAGTGTATAGTTTCAAATTATTATATGTATATTTTTTTTTCCTACAGATGCTGCTATAAAGGACCCCGACCTGAGACGTTGGAGATAGGGTTTTTCCAAACTAATCGAATAAATCGTGAAAAAAATTCGACTAAATAACCGATATTTTTTTTTCGAATAAAAAATCGAGTAATCAAATTTTCAAATTACTTTGAGGGGGATGAAAATATGACAACCATCCAGGAACGGTTAGGCATAGGCTTTGGAATTCATCTATCCCAATGTTTATAGTATTGCAAAAAAATATATTAGCTTAATTTCAACCTGTGTTCCGTCAGAATGTTTATTTTCTCAAGCAGGAAGAATTATTTCACCGTCAAGGAATCGAATTTCTGGCATTTTTTACAGAGCTTAGATGTTAAATACTGGAATTTGTAAACAATAGTTTTTAAAATTTAGATTTTGTAATTTGTTCTCTTTAAAATTCGTGTAATTGATGATTTTGTTCAATAAAATAAAAAACTATTAGCGAATTTGTATTTTTATTCGATATTTACTTATATCGAATTATCGAATAAAAAGTATCGACAGATTAAAAAAATCGAGTATTCATTTGTTCGAATAATTTTTCCTAGGAAAAACACTAGTTGGAGATTTCCAAGAAGGACCCCGACCTATTATTAAACGGAGACGCAGGCCCGATAGGTGATTCAACACTTATCAAATTGCTTAAAGAGTCAAGTTAATTTTCTATATTTCTTAATTTTGTATCATCGTTTATCTTTTACTTTCTTTGATTTTATTCATTGTAATTTTAATAATCGGCATTCGGTATCGATTGTAACGATTGTTCGCGACCAGGAGGAAGTATCTCTACTAGGTCCGCGCTTCTGATGTTAAGAGACTGTTTTTCCCCCATTCGTCTTTTTTTTTATTTTGTAATTTACATTTGTACCTTTTTATTGGATAATGGCCACTCTGGCCCTTATATATATTCTCTGTAATTCAACCAAACTTTGTATCGGCATTGAATAATGAACTCAATGAGTTCGAAATACGTATATGCTTAATAAAATTCTTTTGTGGACAAGAGGTTGTTGTCAGTTGGTCATGTCGTTATCCACAGTCCTTTCCAGTTTCTCATATTAATGTTGGGATCACGTTAGGAAATCATTGGGAATATATTCTATAAAATTCTATATAATATATTAATGTTGGGGTTATGTTAGAAAATTGATGGAAATACGTTATATTAATGTCAGGGCTATGTTAGAAAATTGTTGGAAATACGTTATATTAATGTTGGGATTATCTTAGAAAATTGTTAGAAATACGTTATATTAATGTCAGGGCTATGTTAGAAAATTGATGGAAATACGTTATATTAATGTCAGGGCTATGTTAGAAAATTGTTGGAAATACGTTATATAAATGTTGGGATTATCTTAGAAAATTGTTGGAAATACGTTATATTAATGTTGGGATTATGTTAAAAATAACCCAGATCTAACGGTTAACCAACCATCAGACAGCGTACCATTTCTGCGTTAGTCTAACGTATGGACCTAACGTTGGAATTACGTATTGGAATTTACATTGGAATTACGTAAGCATGCTAGCTGGGTATATATATTGAATATATATTTGATAAAATATTTACCATTCCTATATTTTTTTTAATATTTCAAATATGTATATTATTGTTCCTCATACATAAGCTTAACAGAGCTATTTGCTAATTTCTTAACAGTTCATTAAAGCGAAACTGAAGGTATTTTTTCACTTCTCATGTAATAGAAATATTAAAATATTAATTAAAATTAAGATAATGAAATATAAGAATGATAAATTATTTTTTAGAAAGCAATTTACTAGCATATTCCAGCAACAAGGAGTTTCATACCTCGATATCCTGGGTTTAAGAAAAAAATTTTTTTTAGTTATTAACAAATATTACCTTCCTAAATTTTTTTTATACTTAAAGGGGACATATTTATTGTAGTTTCTACCAAGTTTCAGAAAAAAATATGATGGGCCATTTTTTTGACAGCCCATTCAATTTGACTAAATTTTGAAAATGATTTTTTTCTTTTTCCATGTAATAATGTAGTAAAACATATATTTACTTTTATTTCAACACTGATTTTATATTCCTCATATAAATAGCTTCAAATTGGTACCAGAATTGTTGAATTTGAACCATTATTTCTCAAGTTTTTGCAGTTTTTCACAGCAGTGGCAAATCCAAGATGGCCGACATTTGGTAAAAATGGCCGTTTTTCAAATGTCCATATTTCAGCCAATAATGGACAAAATGCTTTACAAATTGATATATGAGGGTTTCACCACCATAAGTTTTAGTGGTAATTTTTTGACAAAATTCTGTTACTATGGAGCAACACTCATTGGGTGATTTCACATGGAATGATTGTTTTCCATTAGCTGTTTGATATTTAGGTTATCCAAATGGCTGATCCATTTACTTATCCATTTAGCTGATCCAAATGGTTGATCCATTTAGGTTCTCCCAATGACTGATCTATTTAGCTTATCCCAAGTGGCTGGTCCAGTTGTCCGATTCAAACCGCTGATCCATTCGGCTGATTTGTTTAGCTCGTCCAAATAGCTGATTCATTCGGCTGATCTATTTAGCTTATCCAAATGGCTGATTCAAATTACTGTTCCAAATGGTTGATCCATTTAGCTTCTCCCAATGACTGGTCTATTTAGCTTATCCCCAAGTGGCTGATCCAGTTGTCCGAATCAAACTACTGATCCATTTGGCTAACTTAAATTGCTGATCCAAGTGGTTGATCCATTTAGCTTATCCTATGGCTGATCAAGTTGTCTCATTCAAACTGCTGATCCAAAGAGTTAATCCATTTAGCTGGTCCAGTAGGCCGATTCAAACCGCTGATCCAGTTGGTTGATCCATTTGGCCGATTCAAACCTCTGATCTATTTAGTTTATAAAAATGGCTGATCCATTTGCTGTTTGATAATTAGTTTATCCAATTACAGTAAATAATCAATATATTTCTGTTTAAGAATGCCATTTAGTTTCGTTAACCATGGACTTGAACTGTGGTCATCGAGCGTTTAAGTTAAACTGCTACTTAACGACTGGTTAAGTCCTAACTTCGTTTGGTGCAACGCAAAAAACTTTTACCGGCACTTTAACGATTAGTTAGTTTTAACCCAGATTGTTGCAACCAGCCGCAAGTCCATTTTGTTTCATAAATTTGTGGACCCAATTTACTCTACTGCAAAATTGCAAAGAAATGTTGTATTAATTTTCTGCTTTAAATAATATTACCCTGAAGATTTTTGAGTCCTGTATATTGGATACTTCATGGGCTGCGGGGTATACAAGTTTGTGCCATAAAAATGGAATAATGGAAGTTATCATAAAAATGACACAAACACAAGACGTGTTAAACCAAATGCAACTAAAGCACCTGGCAAATTTAATTTACAAAATTCAAGGCTATTTAGCTATATCACACACAAACAAATATTTTAAACAACGGAAAATTAATAAAGATAAACTATCTTCAAAAATGACAAAAAAATAGAATACTTCCTTTCTACCGACAAAAAAAATGGAATATTTCTGTAGAAACAATTTTTATGCAAATTGACCGGGCAAGTATAAGTTTCTATTTGTTATTCCATTTGTACTTCTCAACATGGGAGGTTCTAGAGATATGTCATCATCCGTTCGCAAACAAATTCTGGCATTACGAGAACATGGCCTTACCCAGAAACAAATAGCAATTACAGCCAAGTGCTCGCAGTCAGCAATTTCTAAGATATTGGCAAGAAATGCTCAAGGATATGTAGTTTAAACACAACATGCAAACTGCGGAAGAAAAAGGAAAACCAACCCCCCAGAGATGAAAGGTTTTTGCAGAAGATTGTTAGGAAAACCCCATTTCAGTATTCCAAGCACTTTCATCGACAGTGGCTGCAGTACGTGAACGAATCTCACCGGCGACAGTTCGACGTCTTCATGATCTGAAGTTTTCATGCCGTATTCCAAAAACCAAGCCCCTCTTAACTCCGAAGCAAAGAAATAAGAAATTGCAGTGGTGCAAACAGCACGTCGACTGGACTGTTGATGAGTAGCGAAGAGTGGTGTTCAACGACGAGTCGCGATTGGAATTAGTTTATGATAAAGATTGTCGAATTTGGCACCGTAAGAATGAGGCACATGAACTGCAACATCTGAAGAAAAGTGTTAAATTCCCACCCTCTGTTTTGGTGTGGGGGTGCATGTCAAGATAGGGCACTGGATGCTTGGGGTTCATCAACAGTTCCATCAATGCAGCTGTTTACCAAGATATTCCGGATGCTTTTCCGATACCTGCACTTGAAGACCTACCAGTGGATGATGAAGACATAATTTTCCAGCATGATTTTGCACCTTCTCATGCTGCCAAGTCAACCAGCAAGTGCTTATAAAACCATCATGTCCCAGTTCTCTCATGGCCGTCGAACTCACCCGATCTCAACCCCATCGAGAACCTTTGGAGAAATGTGAAACAACGTCTATACCTCGAGAAACCAGCAAGCATAGCAGATTTGAAAGTGAAATTGAAGTCAATTTGGGCTGAAGTTACTCCGGAGGAATGTGACAAGCTCATATCATTCACGCTGTCATTCTCGCAAAAGGACGGCCAACGAAATATTAAGCAGAAACGTTGTTGTAAAAATAAACTTCAGCTAGTTTGAATTGTTTATTTGCGTAAGTTTGTAAATTATTCCATTTTTTTGTCATTTTTGAAGATAGGTTATCTTTATTAATTTTCCATTGTTTAAAATATTTGTTTGTGTGTGATATAGCTAAATAGCCTTGAATTTTGTAAATTAAATTCGCCAGGTGTTGTAGCTGCATTTTGGCTTAACACGTCTTGTGTTTGTGTCATTTTTATGATAACTTCCATTATTCCATTTTTATGGCACAAAGTTGTATTCGCAAAAATATGTTATATGGAAAAGTGATCGGCAAGTATGCCCCTTAATTCAGTTTTGTATTTTCTGTCTATTGTGAATAAATTTTTTATTACCCTTGTAACCATTTTTTGGATCCATCCTCAAAATTTATTAAATTACATGTACTGAAAACATCAGGTTCATTTAAAAAATAACGTAACGTACCGACACTTCAGCATTCTCGGATAAAATTTCTTGGTCTCCCCTGAAAATATACAAAATAAGATCACGCTAATGAATTCTTAAAACCTTCAAAACATCAAGTAACAAACAATGCAGAAGAGCCAAGTTACGTTACTACATTCACTAATACACTGCTTACATTTTTATTAATTCCGACAGCTGCTGAGGATTCAATTCAGATTTCGGAGAAAGCGTTGTCAAATCTTGCATAGACCGACACATTCTGTTAAGCTAAAAAAAAAAAAATAAAAAAAATAAATAAAAATAGTTTTATGACGATAATGTGCCTTTGGAAAGAAAAAAAATAAAATTCAAATTTCAAATTATATATACAAGGGAACATCAGAAAGTAAGATCATTTAGTTTTTTTAACAGATGAGATACACTACCCTATCAAAAGTCATGGGACACCGATATCAATATACATATACATATTTTACTATCTTGTTGGTCCACCTTTTGCTGCTATTGCAGCTTCTACTCTCTGGGGCATACTGTCCACAAGTTTTTGATACGTTTCGACAGGTCATTTTCACCATTCTGCCAAAGTGTCTTGGACAGTTCAATCACGGATTTCGGGCATTCCGTGCAAGTGCACAATCGACGTTCCAACACGTCCCACAGATGTTCGATGGGGTTCAGATCGGGGCTCTGGGTAGGCCAGTCAAGTTCTCGAACCCCCTTTTCATCAAACCATGTGCCTACAACCAGAAAAGGACCAGATGGGAGTGCTGCGTTGTCCAGAACGTCTTGGTAACGCTCTGCATTTACATTTCCGTCCACAGAAACGATTGCACTCAACCCATTCCGTGAAAAGCACCCCTACACCATCACTGACCCTCCGCCGAACTTCACCGTGGGCACAACACAGCTTGGCAGATAACGTTCACTGGACGTTCGCCATACCCAAACCCGTCCATCCGATTGCCAGCCGGTGTAGCGGGACTCATCACTCCATTCAACCATTCGCCATTGATCCAGAGTCCAATGTGACGACATCAGCTCCTTGCACCATTGCAATCTCCTCGCCTGGTGCTGATGTCAGGTTTGTGGGCTGCCACTTTGCCACAAATCCCATTACATGCAGTTCCCTGCGAACAGTCAGGGTGCTCACAGCTGTTCCTGTCGACTCTATGAACGATCTTGTCAGTCCATCAAGCAATGTGTGACGGTTTACAGTGACCACTTTACGAAGAGCCCTTTGGTCTCTAGCACACATGATCTTGGGTCTTCCAGTCCTAGGCGGAACACTTGTGGTGCCTTTCTCTTTCCATGCCCAAATGACATTGTGAACGGTCGATTTCGGGATGTTTAGGAGGGTTGACGTCTCTCTAACAGTTTTGCCTGCAAGATGGCACCCAACAATTGTACCTCTTTGGAAGTCTGAAAGCTCTTTTCTTTGAGACATTCTTACAGCATTCATGCAAGCATCGTCTCATAATAGCATACTCTGGGAAGAATGCCAACAGTGAAATTGCAAAAGAATGTCTCACTTTCATTCAAATCAGGGCTGTCCCATGACTTTTGATAGGGTAGTGTATAGTCACTGTGTAAAAGTTAACGTAGCCAAAAAAGAAGGCTGAATATACATGCACAGGCATTACATAAAAATTGTTCCTGGCCATGCGCATTACGTGCTACCAGTCGTTTTACAAATGGCTGCCGCTATCACATCATCTACAGCGGATGTTTACGGTGCAGACTGTCTGGACTAGTCCAAAGTGTGCCAATGGTCTAAAATGTTTCTGGAAAGATTTTTTGGCAGCCTGCATTAGTGGCAATACCAGCCATTATCGAGGGCATTAGCAACACAATCGGAGAAAACCACCACATTTCCTTGAAAAAGAGAAGCTTAGACACCCTATAGTCTGTTCGTGTTGGGATCAAAAACGTGACACCAGAATAGACTGGCAACAGAATGGCGTACAGTCTGCAACAACCAGGAGAAAAATGCGTTTCTGAATGGCCTTGTCACAAGAGATGAGTCCTGGGTCTTGCACTTCACACCAGAGCCTAAAACAGCAAGCATAGTGTGAAAACATCCACATTCTCCAGTTCGCAAAAGATTCAAAGTTTCTCCTTCAGCTCGGAAGATTATGTTTACAGATTTTCGAGATATGCAAGGCATCCTACTCGCAGAGTTGCTGCCTCGTGGATCAACTGCCAACGCCGCTACCTACTGTGAAGCATTGACCAAGCTGTGGCGCTATTCGGGATAAGCGACCAGAAAGAGGAAACGATGTTCGACTTCTTCGTGACAATGCACGCCCGCATATGGCCAAGGTCATCAAAACAAAATTCATCTATTTTGGTTGGGAAGTTCTGGACCACCCAGCCTACAGTCCATACCTGGCACCCTCAGACTGCCACCTCCTTGGTCCCATGAAGAGATTTCTGGATTAGAGGTTGAGACTGATGAGAAACTCAAATCTGCCGTAACGTAACCTTCATGTAGCCCTGCAGAGGAAACAGAGCGTCTCTTTCTCAAAACTCCATCCATTGTCATTTCTTGGTGTTGTCTGTGCCTGCTCACAAGATGGGGTTGGGAAGTAATGTACCACCCTATACCTCCAGTTCTTAGCTGCACTGACTCTGATTTATTCCCAAAACTTAAAGGAACCCCTGCACAGCATTTGTTTCCACACGGTTCCCGACGTTGCGTGTGCAATCTACAGCTCCATCCGTGACAACAGATCTTGGGTGGCTGATGGAATTATGAAGCTACCATGACAATGGAAAAAGGTCATGGACAATGTTGGGAACTATGGAGGGTCATTTTTCCTTAACTTTTACTCAATTTTGGATGATTGTCACTTTACGTGAAGCCCTTTCTCCAGCACCGATTATGTTCACACCATGTTCGGCTATTGACAGCGTTTCTCCTGATTCCTGGCAATAGCCCAGCAGCATAATTTCCATGCTAGCAGACATCTTTGCAAGACAGCAAGGGTAATTTAGTTCCATACCTCCTTGCACACTGTCCAAAGTCCAGTAACGGTTTTGGAGTGACCCCTTCCGAGAAGTCCAAAGCCACAAAAGTCCATGGGGGAGATGTCAGGTGACTTGATGGGGATAGCAAAGAAGGGTATTGCACAAATGTCGCTGTCTTCTTCCATTGGGCGCACAATGTGGCTGGACATCTTATCTTAATGAACACAAACTTGGTAGCTCTCCTTTCTGTACAATGCTGGGATGGATCCCCTCCATGTAAAGAGGTTTCAAAATGTTCTCCTGGTAGTAACTTGCATTCACCTTAGCGTTTTTCTCCACCCGACAAAGTTGCAACTGTCCTTTGAGCCATACTGCCACTGCCATGAAGCCTTTCGGAAAACTTTCACAACATTTGTGCACCCAGCCTTTCGCATGTACTGGACAGTAGGCAATTACACTAAAGTTACTACAATCTGTGAGGTAAACTGCCATTTCTCACCTGCAAGGTCGCCTTTGTAGAGTTTGCAGGCGTTGGTCTTGCGTTAACGGATGTGACGTTCAGAGCATGAACCCTGGCTTTATGGAACTTGCGCAGGCCTAAGTTGCATTTAATTATGCGGTTTACCATTGATGCAGATGTTCCTTCCTTCTAAGCCATGGTCTTCTGTGTCAAAAGGTTTTCCTGTGCTACCATCCTCCTGATCTTTTTGAAAGTTTCAGGTGAACGGCTGGGGTGGGGGTCTCTTCCAAGGTAGCTTTTCTTGGGTGAACTTGTCAGGAACACCCGAATTACGTATCTCAGCCAGAATAAGTTAACCTCTCCAAAAATCATTAATTTTTCTAGTCATGCAGTGAATTTTCTGTGCTCGTTTTCGGAATAAATATTTATGGAAGGATGGATCATAATAAGTTACAAGATTCTGATGGCCTCGTCGTCAAGGCCGATAAAGGTAACGTGTCTGTTATCATTTACCGTTCTACGTACATTGATAAAGTTAACGATTTCATCACCGCCAACAATTTTGTCACCCTCCCATCCGACCCCACCTCTAAATACCACAAATCTATTATTTCCGTCATCAACAAATCCTCACGCTTCAGATACCTCTGATGCCTCATTCCCCCAACCTTAACGCCCTAGTCAAGATCCATAAACCTAACACGCCTATACGTCCCTTCGTGAACTATTCCCCTGCTCCTGCCCACCTCGTCGCCAAAAGCCTTTTCACCTTCCTCTTTAAACTGAAAATCCTTCCTAATACTTACAATGTACGCAACTCCCTCACCCTTACTGAGTCCCTTTCTTCCCTCCACACTGATGGGCACCTCTCCCTTATGTCCCTTGACATCACCAACTTATACACTAATGTCCCCGTCACCCCCACCCTTTCTATCCTTGAGTGTCTGTTACATACTAAGTCTTTCCCTAAACCCGATTCTATTGACCTACTAGCTATCCTCTCTGTTATTTCCTCACAGAACTACTTCTCCTTTAACAACTCTTACTATTCCCAACCCACAGGGCTAGGAATGGGATTCCCACTCAGCAGTTTTCTGTCTGAGGTTTTCCTACAGCACCTGGAATTAACACACGTCACCCCCCCCCCCTCAATAATTCCTCTGTCATCGCATATTTCCGCTATGTCGATGACATCCTTATCCTTTTTGACTCCCGATCCACTACCCCCACTAATATTGTTAACACCTTTAACTCCTTTTCTCCACATATCCAATTCACTTTTGAACTAGAAACTAACCGGTCCATCCCTTTCCTTGATATCCTCATCACCAACAACCCCCACATTAACTGCTTCTCCTTTTCTGTCTTCTGTAAACCGACTACATCCTCCAACTTAATACACCATTCCTCCTCACACCCCACCACCCACAAACAAGCCTCACTAAGATTCCTAATCGACCGTGCCCTGAAGCTCCCCGTCTGCCCCCTATCCAGATCTTCAGAACTCCGCATAATCCGACACCTCGCCCACTCCAATGGATATTCGACCTCCATGTTCTCCCGCATCCTTCACCGCCGCAGACGGACCCTTCTCTCCCCCCTCCCCCTGATTTGCCCCATACTAAAAAATGGACGTCCTTACTATATCTGGGACCTAATTTCTCCCAGCTTTCCGATTTCTTATCGTCCTTCGGCCTCCAAATATCGTTTCGTACTCCCACCCCAGCTGCTCACACCCTGAACCCGCCCACCTCCATCATCTCCGACAAACATTCCCAGTCCGGAGTTTATCGCCTGAATTGTGCGTTTTGCGATATGTTCTATGTGGGATTATCGACTCGCAATCTTGCATTGCGTTTCAAAGAACACCATGACTCGTATAAGAAACAGGACCGTGTCTCTCACTATGCCAACCATCTCGCAGATTCCGGACACACTTTGAAGACACAAGAAGAGGTTATGTCTGTCTTGCACATCTGCAATAAACCAGAAAAAATTGCCACCCTCTAAGCGATCGAAATATTCAAGGCCAAGAGATCCACTCCCTACTTGCTTCTCAATTGCCAGACGGACTTTAATGTGTATGCAATACTTACCCCTTTATTTTATTTTGTTGTTTTTATGTAAATCCTCTTGTCTTCGGACAACCGGATATGTTCTCTTTTCGGTCCGCGTTAAACGCGCACCATCTCTGTACAATTTTTTTTTTTGTATTTTTCAAAAAAAATTTTGTATTTATTTTATTTTATTCTACTGGCCATTACATCCTTTTTGAACTCATTGGCCCCCTTGCTTTATATCCTATTGGTTCTTGTATGTATTTACGCTCATTGCTTAACTTGTACCACTGTTCTGAATATATAAAGGCTTGCATGCCTCTTGCTGTATATCCTTGACAAAGCCGGGAATAAATGGCGAAACTAGTTGGAACTCCTGATGTCCCTCTGTTATACTGTAAGGCCACCACCTGTTTAGTAAATATTTATGGAATGCCCACTGACATGCCACCTGTTTACATAGGCTCGGGTGCATTCTATTGCCATCTTTCTTTCTCTAAAGTCTGATGTGGTGCACGAGGCGGAACTAACAACAATTGTTCATTCTGCATTGTTAACACCTCCTAGTCAGAAGGCCTGATAACGGAAACGTCATACATTGTTACAGCATCTTTAGTAGACCATTGTTAATTTTATTTCTACCAATAATAAGTCCTACATTTGGTCGACTAATGATGATATAACAATGCAATTCAGGAGCACTGAAGCAATTGAAGTTAATATGTTAGCCTTCTACTCCTACAAACAGTACAAAAGGCCAAGACTGTTTAAACCGGTGTTGCACGCGGGGAAACTTACTCAGCAGTATATTGTGGACAAGTTTTAAAAATTGAAGGAGACCGGCTACAATGGGTGAAAGACAATAAGAAGACTTTCAGACTGGAGGCTTACCACTTGGCTCAATGGATTTCATTCACAATCAGGCTGTTAACTTTAATATGAAATCAGGAAAGGTCTATATTCTACCTACGACATTTACTGGGAGCAAATGCGCATTGCAGCAAAACTACCAGGATGCAATGGCCATGGTGCCCAAGTTCGGGAAACCAGATCTTTTTATCACATTTACATGCAATCCAAATTGGACTGAAATGACAGAACAGCTGGCTCCATACAGAACTTCGATGCATAGACCCGATATCGTCGCGACAGTCTTTAGTTGAAATTGAGGGCATTTGTCGACAATCTGACTAAAAACTCTGTGCTGGGAAGGTGGCGGCACGGATGAACGTCATTGAGTTCCAGAAAAGAGGTAATGAATTAGTTAAGACAAACCAATAAAAAATAGAATGATTCTCAAAGGTAATTATTTGAATGTATCCATTTCTTCCGAGAATACCTATAATCCTCAAAACAAATTTCACAGGCTGCAAGCCTGCCTGCCTTGCCTCTAGTATGTTCTTAATCAGCTAAGTTAAGGAGAAATGACCCTTTGTATATTGAGGGATTGTAATGGGGAATCTGTGGTACGCCTGTGCTACTCTCTATCATCATGATCACTATAAAATTTCCAACCCTCGTACATAAATTGTCCGATGAAAAAGCTTTCAGTTTAAAAAAAAAAAAAAAAATTGAAAAATTTAACACCTCTGAAAATCTAATAAGAAAAAAAACAACAAAAAGTAAATCTATTACCTTAGTTTCATTCTTCAAAATATCTACGTTTTCCAAACTATCTTCAGTGGTAAATAACTGATGTTGACAACTGTCACCAACACAAAACTGGCAATCAGGAATTCTAAATAATGGAGGCAGAGATGAAGGTCTTCGGAATTTTGGTTGCATTTCCTGTAGTGAGGTTTCAGACTACAAAAAAACAACAAATAACTTTAACAGGATTTGCGTTCTTACACCATGTACTGCATATCCTAAAAAGGATCGACCGTTTTTAAAAAGGAATAACAGGCAAACAGTTACTAAAGTTATTCTTTCAGGAGATTCACGTGTCAGGTCAGGAATTTGTTTTGGCACGTTTTTTTTGTGTTTTGTGGACTGATCTTTTCAGATGCAGTCATAGCTAGTCATAGACTTCCAAAGATGCCCACCAACTTATCCGCATCCGAGAAAATTACATGAACTGGTAGTGTTGTAGATGAGCTGGCAGGCATTGTTGGGCGTTTGGGGTCGACTATGATGGCACCAAATGTGCAGTCCGTTAAGAATGTCATTTAGGCAGTTCGAAAAGAATGATCCACAAAGCACGTGGAAACTTACCATAATAAATTCCTAATCTCACACATTAATCTCCTGCAAGAATAACTTTAATAACCATCACCATTGCCAGCTATTCCATTTTAAAAAAACTTCGGTCCTTTTTATGACACATTGTATGTAATATACCATTTGAAGCACTGTATATACGAGGGCATTTTGAAAAGTAATGCCTTCATGGCTGTAGCTTTTTTATTTGGTAACCGATTTTCAAAATTCTTTTTGTACTTGATATTTACATTTGTCTTCTATGTAATGCACAATTCACTTTTCAACATAATCCCCAACCCTTTCCAAGCATTGTGCCAATGCGTGACTAGTTGGATGAACCAGTCGGAGAGGAATTCTGGGAGTGTTGTCGACACCAGGATTGAATGGAAGCTTTGGACTCTCTTCTGGAGTACGATAACGTCCACCCGCACACGAGTCGCCACACACAAGAGGTGTTGCAGCGCCTACAGTTCAAAGATGAAAGACTTTTCACCTTGCCACTTTCACCGCTTCCCAAAGAAGAAACACCACCTTAAGGGACATGAGTTGGTCTGACGGCGAGGTAAATGCTGCCATTCAATTCTGGTGTCGACAACAACTCCGGAATTCCTCTCTGACGGGTTCACCCAACTAGTCACGCGTTAGTGCAATGCGTGGAAAGGGATGGGGACTATGTCAAAGAGCGAATAGTGCATTACATAGAGGATAAATATAAGGTGCGTCCAATAAATATAGAACCACCCATGAAAATGCAAATAACTCTTACATTTTTTAACACAATTAAATACCAATTTATTTATTGTTTATAAATGACAATGTGAGCATGTTGACACAATGTAATGATAAAATAAGAAATAGAAAGAAAAATAAACTGAAAAAGGTAGATTTTGTCTGTCCAAAAATTATAAAACCACAGTCAAAAAAAAAAAAAAAAAAATTAACTGGACCAAAAATTACACATACCCCTTTATTGCAATGGTTTTCCCCATTCAAATTTGTCATAAAAATATGTGAAAGCTGACATTGTAAAACGTCTTGAACCACTTTTTTAACAATGCCCAAAGCCAAATCTCTATCGGATTTTGAGAAGGGTCAAATTCGTGCTTTACATGATTGTGGCAATTCTGCAAATGCGTTAGGTAGATCACACAATGTGGTGCTGAATTATTTGCGTTTAGGTGATCACTATGGAGTAAAGAAGTCAACAGGCAGGCCGCAGAAACTTACACAACGCCAGAAAAGAATCATTGTGCGCGAAATAAGTGGAAACGATGCTTCTTTGCGATCTCTTGCGAATTCTCCAAACTTTCCTGTTTGCAAATCTACAATTGCCAATGTAGTACATCAGTCTGGCAATGTGGTATTCAAGAAGAGGAAGCCACGACCTATACTGAAATCTTGTCACAAAGAAAAGTGCCTTATTTGGGCAAGGGAAAAAGTGCAATGGGGGAAAAAGTTCAGGAACGTGGTGTGGAGTGATGAAAAAAGATTTAATCTAGACGGGCCGGATGGATTCCAGTACTACTGGCATGACATTCGCAAAGAGGAACAATTCTTCTCTAAAAGGCAACAAGGTGGTGGCAGTCTAATGGTGTGGGGTGCATTTGGATTTTATGGAAGATCAAATTTGGCTTTTGTCGATGGACGAATGAATGCAATTAAATACCAACAAATGCTTGAAACGAATTTATTGCCATTCGGGGAGAGAATGGGAGGACGTTACTGGGACTTCCAGCAAGACAACGCTCCTGTTCACAATGCAAAAAGCACTCAACAACGGTTTCAACAAAAAGGGATCAAAGTGATGAACCGGCCACCACTTTCTCCCGACCTAAACCCAATGGAGAATTTGGGGTCAGGGTTCGCGCTTACTCGCAATTTACGCGTCAAATAGGCATATTTGCTAAACATTGACTCGTGATTTTTTGATCAGCGAGTCAAAATTGACTTGGTAAATTTGAATATCATCAGCCCATATCTTTCTCATCACATTTTAAAGTCACTTTATTTTGTCACATGTGGTCTTGTTTACATTTCTAATTAAATATGGCAGCAATTATAGAGATTTGTGGATGCATGTAAAAATATGGAAGTTAGAAAGAATCTAAATTTTGACTCGCATCTTCTGAAATTTGACTCGCAGTTTTCAAGGTTGGGAGTCAAATTGATTTGTAGATATTTTGTCCTAGCGCGAACCCTGTGGGGTAGCTTGGCACGAGCAGTTTACAAGGGTGGAAAACAATATGCAAATGTTGACGATTTGAAGAGGTCTGTTGTTGAAGAATGGGAAAAATTGGACGAAGAAGTGTTCTAAAAACTTGTTGAGACAATGCCAACCCGAGCTATAAAAGTTCTGGAAGCTCAAGGAAAATTTATTGGATATTAAGCTTTGTGGTTTTATAATTTTTGGACAGACAAAATCTACCTTTTTCAGTTTACTTTTCTTTCTATTTCTTATTTTATCATTACATTGTGTCAACATGCTCACATTGCCATTTATAAACAATAAATAAATTGGTATTTAATTGTGTTAAAAAATGTAAGAGTTATTTGCATTTTCATGGGTGGTTCTATATTTATTGGATGCACCTTAAGTATCATATGCAAAATGAATTTTAAAAAATTGGTTACCAAATAAAAAAGCTACAGCCATGAAGGCATTACTTTTCAAAACGCCCTCGTATATTAAAATAAAGTTTACAATATACTGTCCTGTTTACACATAGCGATTCATATTACAGTATACAATAATTATTAAAAAATTTGTCTAACAAATATTTTTTAGAGTTACCGCTGGATTGTTTCACATTTGTTGGCATTTATGACATTAACACAGCTGGCATCCTATAAACACTTTCGATAACTTTTATTGTACAATACGTAAGTTTTCCCTTTAATTTTCTTGAGATAAAACTAATATGCAGAACTTTCTGTTTTCTTAGGGAAAAAAAGGTCTTCTTTCTAACAAGGAGACTCTACACGGACTTGCCGAATTTGACGAAAAAAAAAATTGTTCGAATAGTTTTCTTCCAATTAAATTCTCATGCAAAGCCATTTGATGCACTTCTCAAAATTTGCAGAGGAAAAAATTCATTTATTACCAATACGGACGCAGTAAAAATACCCACAATGCTGCAGTTTAACACTGTAAGACACTGGGTTCTGCCGAGAATGATCCGAGTTTGATTCCTGTGGACGGCACGACATTCAACCCCCTCCCCCCTCCTAAAATTTTCCTTAATATGCATAGGAATCATACAGAGGGGTGTTAGGGATCTATGATAATAATTAGCATATTTAAGTGTGGCGAGCACATTCATTTCAGGTGAGCTATCATGTGGAGAATTGTTAGGGCAGGTATTAAAATACTTAGTATTCGAACAGCGAGGTAAAAACAGAGTTATGCCACCGAAAATTGACAGGTATTGGGAGGGCTACATAACACCCTTTCAGACGTCAAATTCAGCCATTCCGAAATTATGAAAGCATGCAAGAAACGAGGCTTTGTAGTTTCCAAGAAAGGGATATCAAGTATACTAATTAACATTGGCACAACCAGAAGTGGTGCCATTCCCAAGCGCAAAAAGCAGGCCAATCCGAGATCATTCACTAGCCGTACTCCTAACGTCGTCCGAAAAGTTCAGGCTCTCATAACCGAATGTAATCACCAACGCAACGGGCCAGTGCAGAGAAGATAGGGACCTCTGTGTACGTGGTCAACACAATTATCAACCATGATTTACAACTGGAGAACCAACACAAGAGCCACGTTCATGAGTTGTTGCCGTGCCACATTCAAGAGTGACGGATCAACACGATGTTTTTTTCCCCAGCATTGTTCATTTGGTGTTGATTTCGTTTATAAATCATTCACAAAGATTGGTCCTGTCTCTTGGTGGTTTTTCTTGGAAGTTTCCAGACAACTGATATTTTTTCCACATACAGGAAACTACACATTGTGAACATCCTAGCTGGTTAGCAACTGTTCTTTGCGACAAACCTGATTGTATCAACTTGATAATTTGCAGTTTAAATTTCTCAGGGTAGTATTGTGTTGGAGCCATATTCGCTGATGGTTTTGGAACGATTGATTGACACTTATTTTACACAGGGGAGAGAAATATCTTCACTAATTTAAATATGGGATGATTCCATTATTTTTCAGTTGTTAGGATTGGTTAAGAGCAGGTGAACTAAGACTTATTTCTCCGTTGAAGGATGATCAATTACTTTTTTCCCAAAGGGGAGGACGCTATTTAATTTCTTACAGTGAAAAATTAATTATTCGAAATTAGGATTGTGTTTACAGAATGTACAGGCTCGAGTCACATTATTATGACCACCTCCTACATTTGTCTTCGGGGTTGTCCAGCCGAGGAACTATGTCGCGTGTTGGGAATTGGTTAGGTGACTATATAAAGTAGGTTTCCACTATGTTAAAAGCATATCACTCATTGCTGCAATGGTAAGAAACGTGATTTATCAGATCTGGAAAAGGGGATGACGATCAGCTTTCGGGCCAAGGGTGGCAGTATTTCGGAAACCACGCAGTTTGTGAACTGTTCTGCTGCTGTAGTTAAAGTGTACTATGACTGGCTAGGAAAATGGGACCGTTCAGAATAAACGGTAGGGGAACTGTGGAGCACCACGTGCCATTGACGAGAGAGGTGAGCGTCAGCTGCAAAGGTGTGTGAAGGGCAACCGAAGAGCTACAGTGGACCAACTTACCACTCAAACCAACGAGGGTGCTACCAGACATGTCTCTAAAACCACAGTACAGAGGACCCTGCTACGTACAGGCCTCTGCAACAGACAGATGGTCACTGCACCCATACTGACGAAGGTTCATCTCCAAAAACGGCTTCAATTTGCCCAACAGTACTGAAACTGGACCACTTCTGACAGAAAAAAGCATGCCTTCTCTGACGAGTCACGATTTCTGCTCCACAGAAGTGATGGCCATTGGAGGGTGAGGCGAGAAACCTCCGAGAACAAGCATCCTGCAACCACTGTTGGACAAATCCAGGCTGGTGGTGGCAGCGTCATGATGTTCGGAGTGTTCTCATGGCACTGTCTGGGTCCACTGATACCTGTAGAAGGCACTCTCAACCGATTCGGTTATTTATCCATAATTGCAGATCAAGTACACCCCTATATGGCGAGTGTCTTTCCAGAGGAGGATGGCACGTTCCAGCAAAACACTGCAACGTGTCATACGGCTGCAATTGTTCGGGGGTGGTTTGAGGAACACGACCAAGAGTTCCAAGTACTACCCTGGCCCCTTAAATCCCCAGACCTCAACCCAATCGAGAACCTTTGGATCACCTCGATCGTCATGTGCTTGCTATGGAATAACCACCGCGTACCCTTCAGCAGCTATCGGATGCTTTACAGTCTGCATGGCAACAGCTACCAGTAGAAACCTACCAGAATCTTACTCACTCACTCCCACACCGTCTAGCTGCTGTCCGTGCCGCTAAAGGCGGTTATTCGGGATATTAGCTGGTGGTCGTAATAATGTGACTCGACTCTGTATATAATATTACCAAACAACTTAATGAAAATTTTAGAAGGAAAAAAAACCCTGCTTTGCAATGTTGACGAACAATAGATGCCAATGTTGATGAGCAACAGGTTTAATAAAATGTTCATGGTGCAAGCAGCATTTGTTTTGTGTGCTTTTATGATAATTATCATTCTACAAGTTGTGATATTTATAAAAATACTTAACTGTAATATTAAATATAGTTTTTAACGTTCAATTTACGAGGCCTGTGAGAAAAGTATCCGACCTCACCAGAAAATCTGGTGAAAAGTCTTCCCAGACACGTGCAGGCTATGAATGACGCAAAAGGTGACTACTGGCCAATTTGGCTGGCTGCTCCCAGGGACCACATGGATTGCCCTAGTTAGGTAATCAATTTGAATGAGAGCATCAATGGAGTTGGAACAGTTGAACAGAATTTTTTTTGCTCCAAACACATGTAGGGACAGAAGCCAATGGCAACTGGTCAGACATATTCATCAAACTTTAAGTGGAAATATATCTCTTTTCACAGTCTTTGTAATTTCTTTTTGCCAGTTTCAAATGTTGAACCAATATCAAAGTCAAAACTTCGTCTTCATTGGAAGAACTGTCAAATGAAAAGTTATCCAACAATTTACGAGGGCAAATCAATAAGTCGGTTTCACAAATTTTTTTCACACCATTTCCAATTTATTGGTCAAACGAGACAACATTAGGTGTGCAGGAGTTCATTACTTATTTTTCCACGACCGACGGAGCTGCATAAAACATCGTCGGGAGCTGGTGTAACCAAAGCTGCACACGTGTTGCAGTTCACGATTAGACGAGAAGTGCTGGTCAGCCAATGGCTTCATTGGGCTGAAGAGACAATAATCCTAGGATGCCGATCTGGACTGTATGCAGTGATGGCTACAGAAACAAAGGGCAGCATGGCGTGCTCGAAGGCAATGGGGCACTGAATGCAGCTAAATTCTTACTTTAAAGTTAATAAAAGTACATGCATTTCAGTGACCTGCATTTATATTTTTAAGGCATAATGCTAGCTTCGGAATCTGTGTGCGATTAGGGCACGTTAAGGCTTTCTAATTTCTTCTAGGCTAATCTCTTCTTTACTTTGTGATGCCACAAAAAGACGTCATCTGGTGGTACATTCCTCAATAGTTTTTAAAGTATATTTTTCAATAATTTATGCACTATTTTTGCAGGATAAAATTGCAAATAATGATTGCATTAAGATTTTTAAACTTTATACCTCATACAATAGATCTGTATTATCCCTCAACGTTTTATCAATGCTAATTTAAACGTGAAAGCTTATTGAGGAATACTTCTTCTCATGGACGAAGCGGTTTGTTTTGACAGTAAAGCGACCACACAAAACCAATGCACACGAATACAAAAGAATCGACTTGTCAGCACGGAGGATAAAAAAAGCATAAGGAGTAATGCGATGAACAGCTCGTCACAGCTACCAACTAAACTAATGCAGTTAGTTAATACTTTAAATGAATGTACATAGCAGTTTAATTAAATCACCCACGCCACAATGATAAGCTCCACAATGATCACTTAAGCCGCACATTGTTGGCATTTATTGAATTCAGTTTCTTGCGTTTGTGCAGCGCCGAGAGGGAGCGTGGGTGGGCCGGCGGATGGTCCATGATTTC
Source organism: Rhysida immarginata (assembly GCA_023313115.1). Lineage (NCBI taxonomy): Eukaryota > Metazoa > Arthropoda > Chilopoda > Scolopendromorpha > Scolopendridae > Rhysida > Rhysida immarginata. The sequence continues at coordinate 6,076 of JAHWFO010031628.1, read as the reverse complement.
CCAGTCGTACCTAGTGATTTTTTCCTTGACCGCCATAGCAACGTGTGGCCTTGCGTTGCCATGAAGGAGGCGGACGTTATCACTCTGTTGCTTATCACGCAAGGCACGGCGTAGCTTGGTAAGCATGGCAGTGTAGGATATTGCGTTGATTGTTCCACATGCTGTGCGGCAGTGAATACACCAGCAGCTGATGACGTTTTATGCAGGTGGCATATCCAACTTGGTGTCATGGTGGCGAAAATGCATTGCCATCAGTGATGGCTATCTGGAGATGTGCTCAGGAAAATATGAATGTGGGTTGTCCGACTCTACCCCCCCCCCCCCAAATAATTCCAGTTGGACTTTTAGCACATTACTTGACAAAATGAGAAACAGTAGGTCACACCGGAGTCAGAAACTAGTAGGCCCATGTCCATATTTTGTTTAGACTTTGTCCTCGTGTTTGTTTCCTTCATTAGAACTGTCCACTGAAAGCTTTTGCCATAATTAAAACTGTCCATAATTATTTGGTAACCCAGAGGCCTTTTCTGACCAGGCATTGTAAAACACAGTACCACTAATGCACATTTGCTTGTACCGCATCCACATAAAGTGGTCAGCGAAATAACGATCCCCAGCGCGGAAAAGTCACCTGACTATATTTGTCTGGCCAACAATCCAACCTAAATTATTTCCAACAAATGAAAAATTACGAATTGTTAAAATCCAAGATGAAAACAATGAAGATTACATTGTTACTCAAACTACTATGGTCAAGCGACTTTCCCACACTGAGGCCCGTTATTTCGCTGGTCCCGTTCACATCACAAATGACAAAAACTTCCTTGATGATGAAAGAAACACGTGAGTTTTTTTTAATCTATGGTATGACACAATTGATCGATGTGCCACTAATGCTCCAAACAGTATCGCTGGGAAAATCAGATGGCAGAGAATTCAAAATTATGCTACAAGCATACAATTTCATATTTTGCGTGTAGGCTACACGGTGAATTGCTTGCGAGCGTCGGCGGTTTTTTTATGGGCCGCATATAACCTGCTCCTGCCCTCGTGGGCACATCCTTGGATATACAGGATGATTATAATTAAAGTTTAAGTTTCAAAACGCTATAAAAAAAGAACCACTTAGTAGAATGACGTCCAATTGGAACGAAATGTTATTGAATAAGGGGGGAAGCTTATGGCATAAGAAAAAAAAGTAGGTTCAAATTTTAGCAACAGATGGCGCTGTAAGAGTCAGAATTTCGACTACAAATGACAAAGGAATCGTAAAACAAAGGCTAAGGTGCAAGTTACACGTTAAGACAACTGTACTGTTCAGTGTGCAAAGCATCCATCAAATTGGTTTTTAAGTTGCGAGAGACTGGCGCAAAACATGTTCAATTTGCTGTCCAGTGTTGTGTGCAACAAGTTGAAATCGAGAAATAGCATGTTCCACAACTGATCGAAGTGTCTCTGGCGTCACGTTCAGAATGAGGAAAAGCCGTATACCTGGCGTTTTTATAACAAATTAAATGAGTGGTGCGCATGGCAGGTATTTTCATTTACATATTCTGATGCTTACAGCGCCATCTGTTGCTAATATTTGGACCTACTTTTTTATCTTATGCCATAAGCTTTCCCCCTTCTTCAATAACATTCCGTTCCAATTGGACGCCATTCTTTTTTTATAGCGTTTTGAAACTTAAACTTTAATTATAATCACCCTGTACATAAAAATAAGTAATGAACTGCTACTCCTGCACACCTAATGTCGTCTTGTTTGACAAATGAGTTGCTGTGAAAGAAATTCGTAGAACTGGCTTTTTGATTTTGCAGATGACCAGAGGGAAGCCTGGCCCAAGGTGCGGCCCAGCCAGCCGAATTCACTAAGTCAAAAGGTGGATCAACACCCTATTTGTGCCTCAGGAGTCTCTGATTCTACAACAGGGAGTGTGTGGATACTTTGGCCATAGCGTTATTGCAAAATTCGTTTTTTTTTTGTTTTATTTTTATCATTTTTCTTTTATGGCAAGGTTATCATTAGATTAATACAACTCATCAACTACGTCAATGGTGGATAAGACTAAGTGTATTTCAATGATGAAAAAAACGCACAAACCTTATTAGATCGCAATCTTTTTTTATCTCTTCCAATAATTTGGTCAACAATCACCAAATTGCATCTTGTTTCCTGAAATATTAAAAATGGTCCTTTGATGAGGTAGGGGAAGCTGATCAATTGCTAGACAATGAATTGTGTGTGCTAAGCAACTAATTAAACTAAGCTAAACTAACCTTCAACGTTTTAATGAGCGAATTGAATTTGACGAGAATTTTCTTGTCGATCATAGCATTGGAATCACTTTTGACGAGTCGAGGCTTCACATTAGTCACCGTCGATTCCGACTGAGAATCTATTAATGATTTATCTGAGCTTATTGGATCTTCGCTTGATTCATAATCACTAGCCAACTGATATTGTTTATCCATTTTAAATTAAAAAAATAATAATTACTCGAAATGAAGGAGAAGGAGAAGAAGAAGACTCTTGCCGATGATGTTGTTGTTGTTAATGTTGTTCAAAATTAAGTGTTCAAACTCTTTTTCTTAGCGTATGAAAAATATAAAGCAGTGAAATCTCATATTACTTTGTTATTTTTTCATAAATCAGAATGAAAACAGCTGTTAAAATAAAATATGAAAATAAAACACAAAATCCCAAAGCAGGCTGCTATATCCCCAGCTTCAATTTCCCCGCCATCTTCTTAGACTCGTTCGAAAGGAGATTCAGCATTTAAAATAAACGGCGCTTCCACCTTTTCACTTTTCTGAATAACAGCGTTAGTTTTTAATTTATTTTTTTTAAGTAACAATATTATATAATTATGCAAAAATAAAAGATATAATTTCTATCTAATGTAGATTATAGAGAAAATATCTTAAAATTAAATTTTTCTTAATCATTATTTCTTCCGTTTTCGTTTTCGATCTTGAGATTCCCAAACAACTGGATTCATTCATTGGCTGTGGTCAAAAACCCTCACCGGTGAGAGAATGATGACGTAATTTCTCACTGGGCTAACCGTCTTTTTCTCGGTGAGGACGGTGAGACTAACCGGTTAGACATAGCAGCACTAACTCGCGTTTCTGACCGCGTTAAACCGACGTCACAGTTTTCTCACCAGGATTTCTGACCGACAAAGCGCTAACTCTTCTCACCGGTGAGAGTTTTTGACCTTAGCCTCTGGCAGTCAGAGCATAGCCTAATAATACTATGGTGGCTAGAAGAATAGTGTGGCAGCGAGCGTTCAAATCTGATTCCTCGAATGATGATGCCGCCAGATGGCAGCTACATCAACATAGTAGCTAAACATCCAGAGCTTTACATCAATAAGGCTCCATTAATTTCTTCGTAAAATTTATTATTCTTGATTTATTATTTCATTTTCATTCCAGAACATTAAATAATATACCATTTTAATACTATTTCGATCTTCCCCCCTTTTTGTTTTTAATTTAGAGATGATTTTTGCAGTATTTTTTAATTTCAAATGATTTTATTCTTTTTCAGTTATCGCATAGTGAAATACACGACCGTTTCACACGGAGTTATTTTCTTTAGATAAGTTTTTTGATTTCTTCATCCGATTTTAGTTTTGCAATAAAATAGCAGCCCTTCCCTTCGTATTGTTGCATTTTAAAATTTCAAGAACCACTTTTCTGTCTATATTTCTCAATTATTTTTTTTCTTTACGTAAAATCTAAGAAATTCAGAATAATTTCTAAAAAGTCCTTATTTTTAAATAACGAAATGCAATCAAAACAACTTTAAATACAAATTTATTATAAATCTTCCTTTTTTTAAAAATAATAAGAAATTTTTTTTCAAAACTATTAACCTAAAATATCTGATATTTAATATTTTATCATCACATAAAAAAGTAATTGGTGGTTATTCATGTGATAAATGAATTTTATATGAAAAAAGATATTCTCTTTGTATATCTATATATTTTTCAATATTGTGCATTCCACATATGAGAACTTCCGAGTTACAGGGGCGAACGCCTCATCTCTTGAATTTTTTCTCCTGAAACATCTGTGAAAATTCCTTTTTTATCATGTGTACGGTAGCCAGCTGTGTACAGCATTATATTATTATTAGATTTTATGTTGATATTTTATTAGACTTAATTTAGCAGATCTTTGTTTAATGATTAATTACACAAAATGTAATTTCTCTGGCTCGGAAGGGCTCATGTTCCATGCTTTATCTTATTAAGGATGGATACCTTCATCCATCTCTGATCTTATATTTCAACTTATTTATAACAGCAGATTTTTTCATTTATTTTAACGTTAAAAGGTATTCTCAATTCTGTGGAAGACAATTACCTGAAATATACAGAATTTTTATAAATAAACTTAAGTCACCCGAAATACAGCTGAAAAAACCCTCCTTTTTAATCCTAAGATTTCCATTTCATCTCCCAGGTAACTCGCATCTATGTCGATTGCAGCGCCACCGCTACTATCATCAAATCGGGAATCAACCATGTAGCATTGCGAGTAGTAGCCATTGCCACACTATTCTTCTAGCCACTATAGTCATAGTATTAGAGTACTCTAATACTATGCTATAGTTAAGGGTAAAGCTCTATATATACGTGTTTATAGAGCTTCAGTTAAGGGGTTTACGTGGCGCTCCTAGTGACTAAATCATGAAACTGCCCTAAACCGCATTCCTGTGCGCTTAAAACAGGTCTGTTTTAGTTTCAATGTTAGATTGAAAGACCGTGGTAATAACTCACCTTCAAAGAAAAAAAAAGTGGAATAAAGCGAACAATAAAAGAGTTGCATTCTAAAAAATATTCAGTGTAGCCTAAGAGGAAACGATAAAAATTTAAAACGCTTTCACACTTTCAGGGACGCTTGCTTCTGTAAAAACAGAATCTGATAACACAGTTGAAAGTGAAAGATGAGGATCCGACGAAAAAAATAAAATAAAAAAATAAAGAAATGGAAAACAAAAACTGCTTTCGCAGAAAACCCGTAAGGGTTTTTTTCCATAGTTACAGAGTAATCACATCTCAGAACAATAATGGCCTCACAGCTGACGCTGGCCAGCGGCTGGATTCGAACCCGCGGTTATTCGTTTCCAGCGCGGCACCATACCCGGTTGGCCACCCGAGCAGGCGTTAATTTGCTTACTTTATAAGTATTATAAAGGAAACGTGGTCATGTTAGTCATGTGACCTTAATGGCAAGGACGTGGGATAAAGGCAGAATGCAGGGGCGTAACCAGGATTTTACATGGGGGGGTTCGGCGAGGGAAGGGGGAAATAAAATGTGGAATAGATTTTTAGTAGAAACAAAGAAAAACAAATGAACCTAAACAGATCAGGGAAATAGACAATATTCTCCTGTAACGATATTGTGCTATTGTTTTGTTGTCCTTTAAAAGCTCATATTCATAAATGGTCTCGGGATATTCATGCAATTTCTTTCTCCTGTACGTTTCCAAAGAAGTCGATAATCTTCGAAAAGACGTCGAACACCGACATCTATTTAAAGCTAGGAAAACTTCATTAACAACTATCGATGATTGAATTATAGTACTTTTTTGGAGAAATTTTTAGAAATTTAATTTTTAAAATATTAATAGTGATTCAGTCTAGCGCCCGCTTATATAAAAGTTAGTTTGCTGATTACAGTAGACATGTGTGCACTTTCTTGTGCTTATGTATTGAAATTGTTTTCATGGATTGTAGAGACCGAGTGACAAGAAGGGAGACTGTTTTTGATAAGCTGAAAAGATTCATATCTAGTCAATATCTAGTCATAGTGAACATTGTTTCGATTTACGCATTCGTAACCTGTTATCAAGTGGCCAAAATCTATATATGACATCCTGCTCCCCTCCGCTCTTACTGCACCCATCTTCTTTATTTCATGATAACTAGGCTGCATTTGAAATTCTGAAACTGAGACATGTTGGAATGGACTTTAAAGAAAAAACTAGCCCGAATATGGCTGCCTCTGAAAAATCGGTTGCCTCCACAATCTATCGCCGCTAAGAATGAAATAATTCAAA
>JAHWFO010031626.1:42094-75127 GCA_023313115.1 Rhysida immarginata | reverse complement strand
TGAGTAATATATCAAACAAATCGTAATGACGAGATAGATGCGGTTATTCATTACTATTTTCGTCAGTCAATGAATATGGTACATGCCATGAAAAAATCATAAATTTTATCTATATCGGTTCATCAGCACGTCCACAAATGGTACCATCACGACCCCACCTAGCAATTTTCAATGGACAGATATATTAAGTAATATGTCAAACAAATCTTAATGACGAGATACAAGCGAATATAAATTACTATTTCGGCCAATAAATATGGTGCAGGAAATGAACCATTTTGAAAATTGTTGCAATCGAAACATTGGCACGTGCACTAATGGTACCTTTATGACACCTTCAAAAATTTTCAATGATAACATATGGCATGTAATACATCAAACAAATTGTGATGATGTATCATAAATGAATATCACGTAAAAGTAATGATAGTCCAAATTGGTTTCAAGGAACCTGGTTTAGTGGAACCATTCTGGTTTAGTGGAACTTTCAATACCAAAATATGGCATGTAATATATCAAACGATTTTGAATAAGGTGCCATGAATGATTATAACGTAAAATTCATGATAATCCAAATTGGTTTCAAGGAACCTGGTTTAGTGGAACCATTATGGTTCATTGGACCTATCACTGCTAAAATATGGCATGTAATATATCAAACGACTTGGAATGATGTGTCAAGAATGAATGTAACGTAAAATTAACGATAGTCGAAATTGGTTTCAAGGTACCTGGTTTAGTGGAACCATTATGGTTCATTGGAACATTCAATGCTAAAATATTGCATGTAATATATCAAACAACTTGGAATGATGTGTCATGAATGAATATAACGTAAAATTAATGATAGTTGAAATTATTTACGGGGTACGGGGTTTAATGGTATCATAATGGTCCATTAAACTTCCAATGTTAACATAGGGCGGTTTAAAAATATAGTTCCGCGAATGGTTTAGTTTAATTTTTCGGTACTTGGTTATGTCATTCCTTAATGGTTTATTTCGAAAGACTCCGGCTCAGAGAACCTTAGAGAACATCGTTTGAGTGTTCTTCCAAACAGATTCTGGATCTCCGACACCTAATGCTGAGGAAAAGAGGAAGGGAACCACCTCTTTCTTTACTCTTTCCTGTGCGTGAATGTAGAAATAATAAACACGATTGCCCGTACCGAAGATGCTTTGCGTAATTCCTTAATAGGTGAGCAAAACTGATGCCATCTAGGAGAGAAACAGGGGACTTTAAAAATGACAGCCATGTTTCAAAATTATAGCCAGATTGGGAAAACCCAGCACCACCCATCGATGCTGGAGAAATACAGCACTGTCTCAGAGCCAAATATGGAAACTTTTCAAAATGGGAGCTAGACTGAAAGCTTAGTATCCTCAACTAAATCTAATCATCAGTTTATGATATTTTTATATCTAATCTGCGAATTAACTATCAGCCACCATGCACCTTCGGATGTGAAGGTGAACAGAAGTCCTTGTGCGAGGGGTAATACGAGGGATGCTCAAAAAGTAATGTCGTGTATTTTTTTCTCTAAAATCGTGACCGGGAAAAAAATTAACACATGTACATTCGATAAAACAATTCAACTTTTATTTTACTACATTATCTCCAAGCCAGTTGAGGCAATGATCTCAGCAGTGGACAAGTTTTTCCAGTGTGGAACCAGTTGGGAACTGCCGATTTCACCTCGTCGTCTTCACGGAAATGTTGACCGGCCAGTGACTTCTTCAACGGTCTAAAGATATGGTAGCCACTGAGTACGAGGTCCGGGCTGTATGGAGGATGCAGCATTGTTCCCCAGTTCCATCACTGCAACAGGTCGTAACCCGTTCGCTGTGTGGAACGTGCGTTGTCGTGCTGCAGTACGATGTCCTCCATTGCCAAGTCAGGTCTTTTCCTGCGTATGGCCGCTCGAAAATTTCCCAATGTGCCTCTGTAGCGTTCGGAATTAATAGTGGTATGCAGTGGAAGTAACTCAAGCAGTATCGGACCACGACAATTCCAAAAACATGTCAAAATCAACTTACTGGCTGATGGCACAGTTTTGAACTTTTTAGGTGTGGGAGATGAGGTGTGCTTCCAAACTGACGATTGCATCTTGAAATATTGGACCCATGATTCATCGCCTGTGATGATTTGATACAAAAAATCCTGACTCTCCTGGTGATATCGGGTGAGATGCAGCAAACAAGCATCGAAATGAGCACCTTGATGCTCGGCCGTCAAATGTTGTGGCACCCATCTGCATAACACTTTGTGAAAGCCGAGCTATTCGTGAACAATGTCGTACGCCGTCCCATATGAAATGTCTAACGTTGCTGCAATTTCTCTCACGGTAATCCACCCGTTCTCCCGCACCTGCGCTTCAACAGCGGCAATATTGCTAAGTCATGGATTCCCACAGTCGGCCAGAGCGATGTTCGTCCACCAGGTCCTCTCGTCCTGCTTGAAGAGCCTCGCACTAACGTTGTACTGTTCGGAGCAGCACGATATCACCTCCGTACACCGACACAAATTTTCTTATGGATATCGACTGCTTTTAGTCCTTTTGCACAAAGAAAACGCATAACACTCCGCCACTCAAGAGTACTGGACGATGAAATGAGAGCCGCCATCTTTTTTTGACTGTCACGTAACTAGTGCTTGGCGGATGCAGACGACACTACCTACTACTACTTTTCAAACCCGCTTATCCGTTAGGGTCGCGGGGGCAGCGGCCCTATGGAGGATCTCCAGTGACCGCGATCTTCCGCCATCAGGCGCATGTCCTCCCTGGTAATATCCAAGCGACTCGAGCCCATATTCTCCATGTAGTCTAGCCAACTGTTTCTAAGCCGACCCCTTGGTCTCTTACCCACCGGCTTGGCAAATAACAACTGCCTCGGAAGACCAGTTTGCGGCATCCGTATCACGTGGCCGTACCAGCGCAACTGAGATCTCTCAATGCGGAGAAGTAGCGGCTCAACACCTAAAGACTCCCTTTCTTGTGCTGCTGTGCACTCTATCTAGTAGGGTAACACCTGCCACACTTCTCAGAAATCTCATTTCGGCCGCTTGTACCCGCGATCGCATTCTTTTGGTCATTACCCAAGCCTCATGACCATGGTGAGAATGGGGACAAAGATAGATTTGAAGACTGAGAGCTTGGCTTTGTTACCCAGCTCGCCACAGTTCACGTATGACACAGCTTGCTGCACCGATCCGAACATCCAATTCTTTCTCCTGCCATCCATCACTCGTGAATGCAATCCCGAGATACTTGAATTTCTCCACCTGTCTCAATGAGGCTCCCCTAACATGGAGAACGCACTGAGCAGGCTCTCTTGAAAAGACCAGAATCTCGGTTTAGCCACACTGATCTTCATTCCAGCTTCTTCACATTTGGCTGCAAAACGGTCTTGTGCATGCTGAAGGTTCGTGCGAGAAGACCCAAGGAGGACAAGGTCGTCAGCAAAGAGCAACCTCTCCATCAGGCAGTCGACCACACAAACACGCTCATCACCTCGGCTGCCCCTGTCTATCCAGTCCATGAAGATAATGAACAAGAGGGGCGACAGTACGCATACTTGGCGGAGTTCAACACCCACGGTGAATGGTCTTGACTTAATGCCATTTATCCGGACACACATCTCAGAGCTTTCGTACAGAGACATGATAGTGTAGCGTCCCCTCCCCCGCAATACCAATTATGTGGTACTTAAGACTGAGCGTCCAAGTACCTGGGGAGGGAAAAGCTAAAGTTCGAGACCGATAAAAGAAAACTCCTTACACCACTGTGGCAGACTAAACACCAATTTATTATTTCCAAACATATATTTATTTAACAAAATATCCTTCCCTTCTAACTATAAACTTATCCCTAGGGGCCCCTTCTTTCTAGCATATGTATAAGTTAAGATTTACAAAACGTGACCTATTAAATCAAAATGATCAACACAGCTGGCACTCTTGTCATAGTAAAAGGAAAATCCTCAGCTAATAACGGTTTACTTGAGGCGGTGACGGCCGCTTGACATTGAAATTGGGTGATACTGATAACTCACACTGCCGAATCAAATATTCCCTATACACCAGCGCCTGAAAGCGCAATGCTCTCCTTTAATGCGTAGAAAAGGGGGGAGGAACAGTGACCCCTCTTGGTCATTGTGAGCTATCAATTAAATCACCCACTGGCAGCACTTGCTCAGTGACTTACATCTTGCACTGTATGAGCATGCATACGCTAGTGCTTCCATTTCAATATTCAAAACTAATGCGCCGAATTACTACTCATACCTCAAAACCTTGCTGAACTGATATCCAATTTTATTGACAAGGTGCTTAATAAAATTAGATTTCTTATTTAATGCTCTATTTTTAAACAGCTGTCGACATTGATAAAACTTAATCTAACATATACCAATAAAACTCGTGTGCTACTATTCATTTAGTCTTTCTTAATCTTTTTTCTGACTATTATCCGTTGCTTCGTTGTACAGTTTATGCTCGGGTCCATGGTTTTACCGCGAAGGAATCGAACGAACTCACCATATTTTCGTCATCTGGGCAATTACAAATGGCGGTTGAGGACTTGCCATGCTCCACTTAGCTATCTCTTTTAAACAGGGTCGTTGAGTCAATAATCACTTCTACTGCCGTAATCAGGGTCCTTCATGAATTCACTTATGTCGCACATCTCCGTTCAGTCAGTAAGGCGAGCCGAATAATCATGTTGGAAAAGAATTACAACATATATCAAATCAATAAATTCAGTTTCAGAACTATGAATGCATATTTACTTGGTTCCAGGTTAATTGTAATTTACCCTTTTTACGACCTGCAGTTATTTCTTAGCATAAAGTTCCAAAAAGTCTCGATCTTGCACAAAACAACTTTCTTCAGCTTAAATCAGTCATCAATTTTGTCTTCCGTAATGTTCCGCAGAACAGCAAATATTTTATATAAGAACCTCTCTCAACAGCGACAAGACAAGAAAAAAAAAATATATATATACAGAAGACAGAAGAAATTTTTACAACAAACGAAAACACACGTTCCTCCAATTCGCCGAAAACGATCGCAACAATCCTCTGCTGGAAGCTGTGCTATCTTCTCCGAAATCCCATTAACAATGCAGCTCCAACAGAGGACCATGACGATCGCTCACGGCATATCAATCTCTCAGAAAAGACAATACAATACACAAATTATTTCTAACGCACCACAAACAATAACCTCACACAACAAACAACCCTCACTACTATTACATAACCAACAAATATAACAAAACACTACGAATAACACACCTTATTTGCTATTGTCTCACTCCTCCCACCATCAGACACACGTGACTCATAAAACGGCACGTCACAATAGCAACCAGTAATTGCCCATCCACTCCATACTCTTGCAACACTTGCCAGAGCTTCTCCCGAGGAACTCTGTCATATGCTTTTTCGAGGTCCACAAAGCAAGCGTAGACCTCTTTTGCATACTCCCATGATTTCTCAAAGATTTGCCTTAGAGCAAAGATGTGATCCGTCGTGCTTCGGCCAGGTCGGAAACCACACTGCTCCCCCGACAGTTTGGAGTCGACTATTTCCCGACTTCTCTTCTCCAGACACTTAGCGTACACTTTCCCAGGAATGCTGAGTAAAGAGATGCCTCGATAGTTGTTGCAATCTCTCTGATCTCCCTTTTTGAAGATAGGGATCACAGTTCCTGTCTGCCATTGCTTTGGGGCCTGTCCAGATATCCAAGCAACCTGACACACTCGAGTCAGCCACAGGATACCATCCTGATTTAAAACCTTTAACATCTAGGAAAGGATTTCATCATCACCTACAGCTTTGCCAGTCTTCAGGGACTTAATTGCCCATCTGACTTCTATTTCAGTGATACTACCGTGACTATTCTCCGCTCCAAGGTGCACGTCATGTGCCTCAGTTGTTGCTGTCACCGGATTAAAAAGAGATGAAAAGTATTCCTTCCACCTATGCAATACGCTCTCCTCCGTTTTCAGAAGCCTCCCATCTGAACTCTTAATAGTTTGTGATGAAAGAGACTTCTTTCCACGGAGGCGGTGCACGGTCTGCCAGAACACCTTGTTTGCCGAACCATAGTCTGCCTCCAATTTCTCCCCGAACTTCTCCCAGGCCTTGGCTTTAGCTGTTGATACTGTTTTTGCTGCTGCTTTTCGCGCCTCAGTGTACTGCACTCGACTCAAAGTTGACTTATTTGCAAGCCATAGCAAATAGACTTTCTTCTTTGCCTTGACAGCTTCTTGGACTTCACCGTTCCACCATGCAGTCCTTTTCTCACCGCCCTGCGCCACACTCAGCCGCTTACGACCACAGCACAATGCAGCCGAAGTAATCATGGCAGTTTTAAACAACTACCACTCCTCTTCAACAGTACCACGATCACTGGGTAGTTCTTTGAAACTTGAAGATATGTTATCTGCAAAGGTTTTCCTCACAGCTCTGTCCTTCAATGCCTTTCATTTGATGCGCCAAGTTTGTCTGAACCTAGTATTTCGCTTGGTTGGCATGGATTCAGAGAACCGCAAAGTGCAGACAACAAGGTGGTGATCAGTTGATAGTTCTGCCCCTCTTCTCACACGAGTATCCAACACTGATCGGAATAAGTCGGCTGAAACGATTACAAAATCAATCAGTGACTTCTGGTCCATTGCATCCCTGTACCAGGTATATTTATGGACATCCCTGTGCTGGAAGGTGTTTGTGATGGAAAATCCATTGTTGCAACAGAAATCCAACAAGCACCTCTCATTCGCATTTAAATCGGGGTCACCATTCCTCCCAATGACGCCTTTCCAGGTTTGGTCATTAGCCCCTACGTGTGCATTGAAGTCGCCCACCAGGATGACAGAATCTGCACTCCCTCTCCTGCTAAAAGCAGCATCAACTTCATCTAGAAAAAATGGGTACTCAATGACTGCATTCGGAGCATATGCAACGAATATATAGAGAGACCGTTTCCCTATCTGAAGCCTCAGGAGACACAGTTTTCCACCTGAGGGGGTCCAATCTGTAACATAATCTGCCAGCCGGGGACTTGTGAGTATCCCCACTCCTGCCCGGGCAGTCATGTTATGGTCGACACCAGAGTAGAAAAGCTTCCACCCTCCTTCTAAGTCCACAGTTCCTGAACTCGGACGTTTCGTAGAGGTAATACCTATGATATCCAGTCGATACCGTTTGGCTTCCTCTACTAACTCTGATTCCTTTCCTGTCATGGAGAATACGTTCCAAGTGCCGATTGACAGCACCCGATCCCTTTGTCGCTTTACCCTTTCCTCCTCCTGGGTAAAGGCATGCGCTGCCCCCGACCGTTTCCCCAAGTTCATAGCGAGTGCACTGGTGGGGCTTCTCGGAGGCATTGCTCCGAGATAACAGCCGGGAGACTGTCGACTATTTTTCGAATGAGAGCGTCTGCCTAACTCCCGAAAGCGGGTGACTTTAACCTGCGCCACACACGATGCATTATGAATTCTCTCATTCGTCGACATCATGAGATATATGTTTGTTTGGATACTCTTCGTCTCACTTCTCACCATGACCTTTTTGGTAAGGGTGACCCTAAAGTAGTAGTGCTACAACCAGCATAGCTCACAGAATGCTTGAAGCAACCAAACCCCTAACCCACGGTAAGGGGGCATCCACTCAGGGGCAGACGACACTAAAGGAAACTTTAACAATGAACCACACTAACTTTTATATATCGCAATTTTCTCATATCTGCTGTCATTTTCAAGGGAAAAAATACGCGACATTACTTTTTGATCACCCCTCGTATATAGAGAGTGTGCTCTGAGATATGAACATGCGAGCTATTTTTTTCCTCATCATTCTACAGGTTTGAGATAATAAAAAAATCTCTTAAATGAAAGGTGAAGTTTTTTGTGGCCATGAAATCTCAATGCTGAGAAATCTTAAATGAACATAACTTCTATTTTATTCAGTTTTAATGTAATAATGAGACAAATGATATCCAGGAACGTCCTAATATTTACTAAAAGATAGGGTTGATGCAAATCAAAATTATCACTTGTTTTTCACCTGTATCTTCAAGATATATCACCCCTCCACCATCTATTCTGCTCTAAATTGAGTGGCCTAAAGTCACGAGAAGGAACTGGATGTGATGTTAATAGCGAATCACTCCTCTGTGAGCCCTGAAAACTGCAGTAACGCGTCGAAGCATGAACTCTGAGGTGTTCGAATCGTACTCGAGAAATAATGACCACGCATCTTGCAGCGCTATCCGCTGAATTTATCGAGCTTACACAGGTATCTACAGTATCCCATAAATGCTTGACTGCATTAAGATCGGGTGATCTGGGAGGACAAGCCATGGTCATGAATTCACTGGTGTTCATCAAACCACCTGCGTGCAACGGAAGAGCGGTGATATGTCGCATTATGTTATTGAAACAGGGCATCCCTATCAGGGTACTCTAATGCCAAAAAGGGATACAGATACTGTGAAATAATGCCCACATAACATGGACCTGTCATTGTTCCCTGCAGCCAGACAATGGGGCCTAATTCCGACCATGTGAACGCAGCCCAGAACATAACTGAGCCACCTCCTGCCTGGACACAAACTTGTTGACAAGCAGGATCCATAGCTTGATGGGGCATATGCCATACTCTCACACGCCCATCAGCTCTTTACACCAGCATTCAACTGTTCATGGTACATGTCACCATTGTTCCATGGTCCAGTGACGACGTTCGCGAGCCCATGCCGGTCATGAGCCCTGTGTCGCAGTGTCAGCAATGGAACACCAGTCGGTCGTTGGCTGCTGAAGCCTACGCGATGCATTTGTCTCCATACAGTCCTGGTAGATATGGATTCCTGATGCCCCACATTCAAATTGGTGGTGATTTCACTCACAGTAGCTCCTCAATCGCCTCGTATGGCTCTGCTGAGGTGATTTGACATCCATTCATCAAACACTTATGGTCGTCCTGTGAGGTGATTTACGCGTGTGGAAACATTGTCCCTAAAAATTGAAGAGCCATGCTGACCTCGGGGACCCGAATTCATGTTTAATCTACGTTTTTTTTATCTGCCATGCATCTTGCATTGATTATCATGCCTTGTTCAAAGTCGGTTACCTCGCAAAATTCTGCCATGTTCACTACACACCATTCTGTAACAGACCCTTGGATATCGTGTCTACACTAGGGCCATACACTGTATCTGGCCGCAACATTCGGAAGTCATTCATGGCACATCTTCAAATGGGATAACCCTTCCCAATGGCTTTTGGCCACTCAGTTTATTTATGAGCTTCAGGCTTGGACAACTCACCTGCACTGATGTTTTCACTATGTTGTAAATAGTGCAGCATAATTTCGTGTCACACCTCTAAATTGTTTCCATTCAACGCCATGTAATCCCCCGTTTCAACAGTCCAAATCTGATAAAACCCATAGGTGGGTATATTACACAGGAATGGATAAAATGGGATGTTTCTTATTCTTACCTGTTCAGTAACTTACCGAAGACCTTTTAAGATGATTCTATGTGGGCATCTTAATAAATTGGATAATGCAATAGCATACATATGACGGATATCTTCAAAAACAAAAACGGAGATATTCTGCATTCAACTCAACTTCCCCAGGAGCAATGCCGAGCCACCACCTTAGGAAATTTTTTCTTTGTATTCATGTGCAAAGACTGCGGAACTTTGTTGTTCATTTATTGGTTGAAAATGATGTCGTATTATTCAGATATATCCAGATAAATAACCCACTGCCACCTGTCACATACTGTTTTCTGGCATTCATTCATGCAGCATTTGAAACTAAGGTGAAACACTGAAACATCCAATTATTTACTGAGATTTATTTACTTTTAGACTGCTTCTGCGGGCTTTCTTTCGAACTTATATTCTGATTGAGACATAGGCTGCCATGTTCACTGCCATTGCTCTGGATGGCCTTTTTATGCAGGTCAAATTTCTGTGCATCTTCGGATAATCTTCCCAGTCTCGAATTTGCTGATGACCAAAGCATTTGTGGCATATTTTCTACTATCATGGAGTGGGCCATTTGTAGATAGTAATGTCTACATTGGCATTCTCGTCAAAATACGAGGGTGAGTTAAATGAAAACCGCAAAATTGTAGTTAAAATTCCAAATTTCGCCCCACAGTGTTGCAATTCTGTAAATCCGTTAAAAATGAGTTATAGCAATATCCGGTAGGTGGCCGAAAAGTAGAGACAAGCAAACAACGTCACGGCAGCAGTTTATAGATGGCCATCCCGCTTCAAACACGCACCAAAGAAGTTTATGAATGATGATGCATGTTTGTCACAGCAGCAAATTTATTAATGGCGTGCGAAGTTCACAAATGGTGTGACAACAGTATCAGACGCCCCTCGCTCGGTCAGGCACAACGAGTTGTGACGCCAGAGAATATTGCAACCGTTGAAGCCTTAGTGTTGGAAAATCGCTGAGTAACGATTGATGAAATTGCAGAATTGTTAGACATTAGGCATGGTTCAGCTCACCACATCATTTCAATAGGTTTTACACCTTCACTACTCAAAAATCGGATAACTAAACGCTGTTCTTCTCTGCTTAACTTGATATGTAACTATGAAAATATCAGGTATCTCCAATTTTTATAATATTTTTATTGTAGTGAGAAACTGAGATGGCAGAGGCACAAGCAATTTCATATCTTTGGAGGTGCGAGCCATCATGAAGTTTTTGTTTATCCAGGGCATTTATACTGAGATGTCACAAATACAGGGGAGATGTTTCCTTCCTACAGCATTGTCAAAACCCGTGCATCTCAAACATATCTTACGTCAAACATCTCATTTCTAGACTGTTGAAGATGAAACCTCCTCATTGGGCGCCCCCCAATTGACCCAGCAACACGCGATGTCGTCCTGTACCTGATTCTTAAAGACCGGCAAATATCACCCAAAAAGACAGCCCAAATACTGGGCATCTTTAGGGAACGCGTTTGCTTCATTATTCAGCACGATTCTCTACATGGGTAAGCTTTCAGAGACGTGGGGGCGGAAATGTTTGAATAGTGATCAGAAGAAGGAACGAATTGAGGCATCTAAAACCATTGTGGCACATTATGAACCTGCACAGTGCTTTCTGGCAAGTTTAGTGACTGAAGATGACCCTGCTCCACATCTACAAACCAGAAGCCAAGGAACAATCAAAGGAATGGCGCCACAGCGGATCCCCACAGCTGAAAAAGTTCCGCACCCTGAAATCTGCCTAAAAAAGTTATGGGATCTGTTTTCTGCGGCAGAGACGGTATTTTGTTTGTTGACTACCTACCCCAGGGCTCTACTATAACCAGACAGTATTCTGCTGCTCTTCTGATCAGCTGAAGGAAACAATGAAACGAAACACCGTGGGAAGTTGACCAAAGAAAACCTCCTTTTGCAGAACAATGCATGCGCACACGTCCAACGTTGTGGGTGCCAAATTGCACAGCCAGGGTTTCCAAGTGGTTCACCATTCCCCCTAATGACCTGACCTAGCCCCGTCTGACTATTACCTGACTGTTATAGCAACTTAAAGAAACACCTTAAGAGTCATCACTTGGGGACATATCTTACGTCAAACATGCTGCTGAGGTCTGGTTTCAGGCCCAGTCAAACAAAAATTTTTGAACGCTCTCACAAGTGCATCAGTCTCAGGGGAGAGAATGTTGAATAAATTTGTGATTTCATGTCTCTGACGCTATTTCTTTGGGGAATATCAGAAACTTTACAGCATCCCCTCGTACGACTCCTGTCCTAAGGTGAAAGCTATTTATTCCTCTGAACACCATTGTTGATCTTAGGTTTACTTAGGACATGACCTTGCTCTTTGCACTTTCAAAATTATTAAGGAATAATTGAATCCTGAAAGGAAGCCTATGTATCTTCACAAAACGTTGGAGCCTATTTTGGCGCCATTTCAGGCTTAACTGCGTAGACGTTTTTACAGGGCAGGTGCAATCGTCACGCATGATGTAGCCACGAGGAATCCTAATTGATGGAAAAATATTTTCCACTTGTGATCATGTTTGCTGAGAGCTGAGATGTAAGAAACCAAGAGAAGGTTGACACAGTTGTTATTATACTTGTTCTACACACAACAGGAACAAAGATTTAAGTTAAATATTACCTTTTTGATTTCTTGAATCATAACTACATTAAACCTCGCATAAGAAATCATTTCCCGGAATCCATAATAATCGAATCTGTCTTTTGGAGCATTTATATAAACCTAAAATAACAGCAGAAAAAATTCTCACTTTAGAAAAGAACATTGGATTCAGACTTAATAAGATATATACATACAGGCCAAAAATTAGAAACACCTTTTTTCTATATATATAAAGCAGAATGTTTGTGGGTTTGTGGGTTTGTTTGCATTTTATACAATTCTCATTTTGTTCCGATCTTGATGAAATTTTGCTTCATGACCTTCAAAGCATGAGGAAGGTCGCTTGCTATCTCAAATTTCGAAAAAATGATAATTATCGATAACAAATCGATATTCATAGTGATGGCAGGGCATATTAGCGAGAAATATCTCATGACCAACAATTCAAGGCAAAGTTTGTGCAACAATAGCTAACAACGATGGTATCAATACGTAATGCACCATACTACGCAGGGATCAACAATATATATCTCAAGACCAACAATGAAAGGCAAAGTGTGTGCATTATAAATAGGGGTCAATTTGTAACAATGCATAGAACTTCTGTTATTCAGGCTTTTCTTAGGCCCGCCGCAAAGAAAAAATTAGGAGCGACCTGGTTGCCGCCTGCAGTGGGGGGTTCGTCATGGTTACACTGCTGACGTCAGTTGTCGCTCTTTGTCGCCAGCTCTTTCCCGCCGCAAATACAAGAGTGTCGCCAGCTCACCCGTCTTCTCTATGGTATATACATAATGATAACAATTTAAATAAATAAATGCGGTAGTAAAATATTCATGCCTTTGGTCCTGTTGAACTGATGTTAGTAATGGTTTAATTATTTTCAACTAATGTTTTTGTTTATATCTTATTTTTGAAATCATAATTAATAGCTAATTCAGAAAACAAAACAGGTGCAGACTATACAGAAATTTTTTTTGCTTAGAAAATATAAGCTAACATCCAAAATTCAATTATGAAAATATTGAAACCAAATATTGTGCCTTTCATTATTTTATGAATAAATTATGACGTAATTTAAGTACAACCTGTGACAATAAAATTCGGTGAATGATGGCATATTGAGAGTGGATTGCTCGCTTACATGGAACAGCAGATACTATCCTTCAAAGTAATCCCCGTCGATGATAATGCACTTCTGGAAACGCCTGTACGACTCCTGGAAACTCCTGGCGTAGTCGTTTTTCGGGATAGCCTTCAGTTGGGTCGTAACATTACGTTGGATGTCTGGCCATTTCGGGGGGCGTCTTCTACGGTGTTCCAGCCTCCTCGGAACCGTTTAAACCACTCATAAACACACTTCAAAGTAATAGCACTTTCTTTGTAAACTGTTGTCATCCTTTCATGAGTCTCTATCGTTCGCTGATCCATTTTGGGTTTCGACCGCGCGTACTACGCCTTCTCTCTTCAATGTCCTGTTTAAATACATCAAACACACTCGCAGCGATGATTCTCTCAAATTTGTTTAAACATGTCTCGACCTGTCTGGGGCAGGATATGACGATGGTGCACTTTTACGACCGTTAGCAATTTGACGTCTATTACCAAACTTTATTGCCACAGATTGTATTATCTAAGTTCTTTTATATTTAAGTATTTTTGTAGGGTTGTTTTAATATTTTTTATAGTATTGTTTAAATAATAATAACAAATCCGTATTTTACGATACCCTTGCAAATAAGATGAATTTTACGAATGTTTAGCTTCTGAGGCTAATATAAGATGAATCATATATACTATAACATGAAATTTATATGTTTATAATAATATCAGTTATATCATATAATGTTTTAAACATCACTTGATATGAAACATTAAAAAATTGACATAAAATCAAGGAATATTTAAAATTTCTTTATTATAATAATATTAAAACAACACTAAAGAAATACATAATATAAAAGTACTTAGTAAATAATAAGTATATATATATATATATATATAAAATTACTGAATTAAATAACTGTTTCGAAATAAAAATTATTTTTAAGGTAAGAAAATAAACTGAAATTTAACACGAATAATAATAATAATAATAATAATAATAATAATAATAATAATAATAATAGACTGTCATTAATTATAATAATGGCAAAATGGAACAATGGCGTGTCAAAAAGCTTCATATCCAGTTTCTGCATAATTATTCTTAACAATATCTATCATTTCTATGTCGTCCACTATTTTTTCACTAGTTATCCATATGGAGGAATTAGATGTTTTGATTGGCTATCGACGATGTTGTAGCTCAATTCCACTGAATTCAGCTCAGCAGAGGCGATGTCGCCTGAAAACCAGTTTTTTTCCGTCGAGCGCGACCAAGGGCAAAAAAACAAGGTCACGCTCGGGCGACAAGGAGCGACATGGAGCAACCCATGTCGCGCGCGACAAAGCGTATTTGCGGCGGACCTTAGAATTGAGAGTTCTTAGTACTTAACAATTTCTTGAAAAATCTTAAAAAATGATCAGTAACGGGAGATAACGGAGAGTTAGCAGACTATTGAGAAAGAGATGATAGAGGAAGCACTCCTTTAGATACGTGCTGTATTGAGCAAATGGTAAGCATGTGTCACGAGCGTCATGCCAAAAATGTTATAAAACAAGAACATTTTATAGTTTTAGTCGGTAAAGAACGACACTAGAGGGAGCCCCGAGAAAACAGTGGACGGAAAGCGGAAGTCGAAGAGAGATTGGCTCGAGCAACGAAGTATGGAGGGTGTTCAGGAGGGGCGGAGACAGAGAGGAAGAAGGAAACCTACATAAAACAAATGGAAAGGAGTTCAGAACCGACAGCGAGAATGAATAAGGTTTGTTCCGATATTATTAATTCCGACGCGGGAACTCTAATATTCTCGACACTGGAAGAGCTGTCAGAACTCTAAGTAAATAGCAGAACTTTCCCCCAGCAGCTGAAGCCAGCTATTACACTGAGCCTATCGTAAGTTATTCAAACTCTCCCGAGCTTTTGGAGATGTTTAACCAGAGTACAAGTGCACGGTACAGTCGAAACATCTATAAAAGAAAGCGCGACCGAGAAAGTCGTATATTTGTATTTTGCTACACACATTGGATATTTTCCAAGTGGAATAGAAGCTTATTAGTATAACGGCATAGGAAAATTGAGAAATAATTATTTGCCAGCGAAAATATTAGATTAACATTTTAATACTTACCTACCAAGTAAAGTGGATCAGCCTATTGCATATTGGAGGCTGAGTATTTGTTTACTACTAAGATAATTAATGATAAATATTATTGTTGAAATAAAGGCGCGACTTATTTATTATGGTAGTCTGATAAATAATTTTAATAATATTAACAGGATAAGATTATTCGTCTAAGATAAGAAATTCTTAAACCTAGTTTGGCTTTAAATTTGGATACCTGATATTGACTGTGAATTTACGAGAACGCATATGTGGATATTTATTCTAACGCTTCTAAGTTGATAGTTTGTCTGCACTAAAGAATTAGATCCTATGTGGATAATTGATTTATTGATATCCTTTGAATTTTTGCATGTGGAGTTTTCAACGGCTGTGTGCCTTCTCCCAGCTTGCTTTTCTATCCGGAACCTGAGATTGAATTGTGCCCGTTGTCGCAGCTTCTGAGGGGTTGTCTCATCCAAATAATTGAAGACGTAAGTGAAGTTTTCCGTTTAACAACAGCAGTGAATATAAAACATATCTATGTTAAGTTAAACATTGATATCCTTATTATTATAGTCGGAGTAGACTCAGTTAAAAACAGTAAACTGTATCCAGACATCAACTTTATTTATTAATACTCATGAAGTAATTGATTGCAAATTTTGTGTATGTATACCAGTCAATTTATTAAATTAATAAAAAGCTTTTATTAGGAAATTGGCTTTTCTAATTTGTATCCAGTACTTATATTAACAATTAAAATTGCGTCCACTGATAATTATACTTGATATAGGTACTGGAGGACAGATTAGCTTTGGTAGCCACCTGGTGCCCAGTTATACCTGAAATTAAAGACAGCGACACCCAGTTTTGGAAAAAAAAATTTGTTTTTGAATGCTGAACTTTATAAGACATTTTGTGAGTTCTTCTGGTTGGTTAATATTTTTCAATTTTCTTTGTTCCGAAGTGTGCGGGGAGTACGTCGGAGTAAGCACTGGAGGACAGATTAGCTTCACCTCAACTGTTAAGGAGAACGTACAACACTTCGACGGGAATGCAGTGAAATTGCAAGTAATCAAGGAGCAGAAGTGCTAAGTCGTCATCTACTAAACTGTAAGTGACTTTTTACTTGTTTCTAAAAGACAATGGTGGCCATTGAGGGTCTTACTCAAGCGATGCGGGAGCTATAAGTTGACCCAGCGCAAACAGTAATTCGTACTATACAATTCCCATATTTTTCGGGATCGGATAAAGAGGATCCAGAAGCCTTCATATAACTTTTTCAGCTGGTAGCGACTTGCAAAGGCATTCCTCATGTTCAATGCATTCAATTTGCACCAGCATTCTTTAAAGGAGCTAAATGGATTACTTCTATAACGGATGCATTACCGCTCATGACTTGGGCCAAATTATCTCAAAGACTTATACAGGCTTTTTCAGGAGGCCAGACTTAAATGACTCTGCGATCGGAACTCAATAAATTGAGATTACGGGGAACCAATGTAACCGAATTTATGGTGAAGTTTCGTCATTTGATTAATGGGCTAGAATATTCAACTGAGTCTAAAAAATTGCATTTCTTACTACAAGCCCTTCCCAACAAATTAGCCACTGAAATAAATTGAAAGATAAAATGACAGTCGAGGAAAGTATCACGTTTGTCGAAAAATCGTTTCGAGCAAGTGAAAGAACTAATTATTATGAGATAGAGCCTATGCAAATTGACACCATCGATGTACAGAATAAGCCGATGACAGTAAACCAAAGGAAGAGAAGGGCAAATAAGTGTTATGCCTGCGGCGAATTTGGTCATATAGCACGTGACTGTAACCAGAAGGATAAGACTCCAACCCAACCTAGGAAGTTTTATCAGAGTGATGCGAGAAAGGAATTGTGTGTAATAAGTATTGTTATAAGAGGTAAAAAAAAACTTAAAACGCTCATAGATACTGGTGCTCTAGAAAATTACATGATGAAGATATTTCTCGGCAGTTAGATCTGAGATGTACTCAATTGACCGACTAAGTTAAAACTACATTATTTGTGGATGGTACCACTCGGTCGATAAATAAGATAGCACAATATGTTCCTATTAAAAGTGGTGCTTACGATGGTAAGGGCACATTTTAACGTAGGCACGTTACAAAACTATAACCTAATTTTAGAAGTTCATTGGATCTACCAAAAACGTACATATTTTGATTGGACAATAAAGAGATACACGGCGGATAAGCAAGGAAAAAAGGTATAGTTGGCTCATTGGGCAGAATCGTCTCTGGCCTCACTAGTACCTGCGTCAGAATAGTGTCACCTATTCATAGAGCAGCTGCAAATACCTGTCTATGTGGTGCGTGCTAAAGAAAATAAAGTAAATTCCAAGTCTAAACACATTGTGCATCTGCATTACAAAGTCTAACAGAACAATATCAAGACGTTTTTAAGGAGGAGCTTCCGGAAGGTCTCCCCCCTAAGCGTCAGATGCAACATGAAATTTCATTAGAACAAAACATGATGCCTTTTAATGCACCACTATACCGAATGTCATTAGAGGAGCAAGAGGAATTGCATAGAAATATAAATGAATTATTACAGAAAAAACTAATAGTCCCTTCTACATCGTCTTTCGCGTCCCCAGTGTTGTTTGTAATAAAGAAAGATGGGGGATTATGCATGTGTGTGGCTTATGGTAAACTTAGCAAGATGATGCGCGACAATTGTTATGCCATTCCACGTACAGACTCACTATTCGACCATTTAAACGGCGCTAAATATTTCGCAAAACTTGATGTGCTAGAAGCGTATCATCAGATACGCGTCAAGCTAGCACATACCAAATGCACCGTTTTCAAAACACCACAAGGAACATTTGAATTTCGAGTAATGCCTTTTGGGCTTAAAGAGGCCGCATCAACCTTTATGAAAGCGATTCATGACTTACTATGGGATATGTTAGATAGTGAGCTTATAGTTTATTTTGATGACATCTTAATTTTCTCTCCCACTATGAAAATATTAAAAGAAAGATTGGTTAAGACATTGCAACGACTAAGGGAGCACAAATTTTATTTGAAGATGAGTAAGTGTCAAATAGGTGTTCCCCAAGTTGACGATTTAGGATTTTCGTTCTCGGCACAGGGAAAGAAATGTGAAGATAGGTTAGTGCAAGCAATCATAGAATGGAAACAGCCAAATAGTGTAACACAGTTAAGGTCGTTCTTGGGAACAGCCCAATTTTACAGGGCGTTCATAAATAACTATGCAGAAAGTACTGCGCCATTGTTCGATTTATTACAGAAAGATGCCCCCTTTCATTGGAGCAGACGCCAGCAGCACGCATTTACTATACTAAAAAAGGTTAGTACATCACCACCAATTCCTAAATTGTTTGACTCTGCTAAAAAGTTACATATTTTGTGCGATGGATTGGAGCAGGCCTTGGTGGGCTGTTGCTTTGCAGTAGTGTGGAACAAAGTTGCTGCCCATAGCCTACGAATCTAGAAGGTTTAAAAAAGAGGAGTCTCAGCATTCCATTTATGCAAAGGAATTGCTGGCGGTGGCTCACGCCGCACGATGCTGGAGGCACTATATACTTATTTCTTACAGGTGAGGGCTCTTAACAGCACCGTTTTACCTTACGTTAAATTGAAGCTGAGCTACCGTACCTTATGTGGCGAACACAGAGGAAGAAATGCACTCATT
This sequence comes from Rhysida immarginata, assembly GCA_023313115.1. Classification (NCBI taxonomy): domain Eukaryota; kingdom Metazoa; phylum Arthropoda; class Chilopoda; order Scolopendromorpha; family Scolopendridae; genus Rhysida; species Rhysida immarginata. The sequence continues at coordinate 56,070 of JAHWFO010031626.1, read as the reverse complement.
CCTATCTTCATTATCTAATAGCAATAGTCGGTGATACAGGGCATAAAACAAGCAAAATAAATAACCTTAGGTTCTTAATTTGAACTAGAACATACCATTTTAATGAACACACAGTATACCCAGTGATCTACTCCCTCATACCTCCCCATTTATTCAAAATAGATATCGTAACCTAAATTAACCATTAATAGCCCAGTCAAGAAACATGTAAGGGGTTCTCCCTCTTACTACCCTCCCGCTTCTGACTTATTAAAATATTCTAAACCCTCTAATTTTACTAGCAAAATGACGCACTCAGATACGTGTATGATTATCAATGCAAAGGAATATTTATTAAAACAAAATTTATAACTCAAATACATTAATCAGAAAACAAATTTATGCCTTGGACTTAACTCATCTGTTCGAAACTCTATTTTACTTAATTTCAATGTCTAAAGAACATAACTTATAAAAAAAAAATATGGGAACAATTTAACTATACTTCATTTACAAATCAATCACATTAAACTGTCTAATTATCACTTTAACAAAGTCCTTTTCAGTTCTTTCGCTTCCAACGCACTTTACTATAATGCTTAATTCTCTTAACATCACCTTACTCTCTAGATATATTACATCTTTCTTTGACCTTCGGAGATATATTGCAACTCAAAATTCACGCGTGGGCCCATACGTGCTAATGAAAACTTTCACTTATCTGACACTTCGCTACTTTCTTTGGTGGGACGATGATCTCCACTCGCTGGCGCCATCGATGATCGATATCACTCTGCTCGGCTCCACATGCTTTTGCCTGACGTCTGATCGGCTCCGCTCCGCTGAGGTTGTCGCATTCCTTCGCTCTCACGCCGTGCTGCATGCATTTCCGCTCGGCGAGACGCTCCTCTGGAGTCGTACACTAGGATCGTGGTTCTCCTCTCGCTGCGCCGAAGCTCGTCATAAAATTTTCGGGCTGGTCGTAATTCAGCTTCATGTTAGCTAACTGCCAGGATTTTGCACCGTTGGAAAATTTTTACGTATGATCACTGCGAAGTTCCTTGCGATAATCTTCTTATACATTTCCTTCTCTCTCTCTGCTACCGTGAATCCCTTGACCTTGATTTCTATTGTTCCTCTCTGTCTGTTCCAGGAATTACGTTCCGGCGTTGTCAGTTGCCTTGGCAACGCCTTTCACACCCTTCTCCTCATTGTCTCCAAAAGTTCACACTTAATCCCTGATTTAATTCTTTCGTTAGGCCTAGCCTGCTATCGATCTCTATATTTTGATCGGTTTCTTATATATAAATTTCCTTAATTCTCTACTTAATAAAATTACAAACTATAAAATTGCTTTATATTGTGTCTCACTCCTATATTTGTATTACACTATTACATTATACCCATAACACAATTTACTCTTCTTTCTGAGGGTGTCTTTTTGCTTTCTTTCTGTTCGATCTCCTATTAATTAGATCTTCCTTATTCTATCATATCTGTTTTACTTTTCCATCACTTATCTTTCTTCCCTCGGCTAGGAATGTTTTTCTTTTCTACTAACCTTATTATTTCCTTTTTATCGTTACCCTTACTAACCTTACATTTATTTTCAACTGCTGTGTGTTCACCATTATCTGTTTTTAAACTAACACAAACATGTGAGCTACAGCTTTCATGTTTGTAGTGACGGGACGTGTGGAATATCAATTACGATATTACGCACGTGTCGTCACAATATCAACAGGATAAGATTATTCGTCTAATAAGAAATTCTTAAACCTAGATTGGCTTTAAGTTTGGATACCTGATATTTACTGTGAATTTACGAGAACGCATGTGTGGATATTTATTCTAACGCTTCTAAGTTGATAGTTTGTATAAACTATAGAATTAGATTCTACGTGGATAATTGATTAATTGATATCCTGTGAATTTTTGCATGTGACATTTTGAATGGCTGTGTGCCTTCTCCTAGCTTGTCTTTCTACCCGGAGCCTGAGATTGGATTGCGCGCGTTGTCGCAGCTTCTCAGAGGTTGTCTCATCCAAATAATTAAAGAAGACGAAAGTGAAGTTTTTCGTTTAACAGCTGCAGTGAATATAAAACATATGTGTTAAGTTAAACATTGATATCCTTATTATTATAGTCGGAGTAGAGTCAGTTAAAAACAGTAATCTATATCCAGACATTAACTTTATTTATTACGACTCACGAAGTAATTGATTGCAAATTACGTGTATGTTAACCAGTCAATTTATTAAATTAATAAAAAGCTTTTATTAGGAAAACGGCTTTTCTAATTTGTCTTCAGTACTTATATTAACAATTAAAATTGCTTCCACTGATAATTATACGTGACAGTATGTCAATAGAAAAATCGGCGACGCTAGACTACACAAAGTGATGAATGGCCAAGTTTTGCTTCAAGACACCGAGAGCAAAGTGGAAATTGCAACAACATCAAGTGTACAGTACATCTAAAGTAAGATTATGTAACTAAGAAATTATTTAGACTATCTGTGGCATACTTGGACGAGTACATCCATCGTGAGAATTTCAAAAAAATTTGGAATTTTCATTATGACTTTTACTGTATTAATTTTAAGCGTTTTCATGTGTTTATTTTTAAGATATTGCAAATTTAAGTCAAAAAAGTCCGAGCCACGCAAAGGTGCTACCTAGCTTATTTGGTAGCACAGCAGATCCGAACATTTCATAAAAGTACATTTTAAACTATAAATGAAATGCTGATATTGCGATGATTGAACGTTCATTTCCAAGAATTATTAATAATGAGCATAAAGTAATGATGCAGTGACAGGAATAAATAATGCAGCGTCCATTGAGGAGGCAAAGGAGTCACAAGTGTCTCCCTTGAGCTCCTTATCAAACGTCCAGACGACTGGCAAAACTTTATGCGCCTTGAAAGGAAAGAGAAAGATCGAGTATTGGATAGAGAACCTCTCCAGCTAAAACATTAAAAGCTATTCGGGTATTGGAAACATCTTAACAACGGAAGTTTCGAATAAAACAAGAGGGTATAAGCGCTTCTACGTCAAGGGTAAGAAAAACTCGGGTCTAAAGTATCAAGTGATATTCCCCGGTGGTGAAGATGGATATCATTTTAATCTGAGGCAAATCAATAAGAGGTAAATAAAGTCCCGGTTTATCACCTAGAATTCCTGTCTTTCGGATATTTCTTAGAATGGATAGCCCCTTCGCTCTGTGTAGCATTGATTGGGTTATTATTTAACCAATTTGGAGTTATAATTTAACTTCTTCATATTGTTCTGCTTACCAACAAGTGTAATTATCCTGGGAGACGCCGAGTCCTCTGCTAGTCTTTCTATATATATAAAGAGGAATATTTGTGGGTTTGTGGGTGGTTTTGTTTCTACAATTTTATTGCGGTCTTAATGAAATTTTGCATACTTGACCTTCAAAGCATGAGGAAGGTCACTGTCTACCTCATATTTCGAAATAATAATAATTATCGATATTAAATCGATATTCATAATTACGGCAAGGCATATTAATGAGAAATAAATGATGACAATAATGAAAGGCAAAATTAGTACAATAATAGTTACCAACAATGGTATCAACACGCAATTCACAAACACTCTGCACGGATCAACAATATATATCTCAAGAACCAACAATGCAAGGCAAAGTTTGTGGAATATAAATAAGGTTCAATTTGTAACAATGCATAGAATTCCTTTTATTCAGACTTTTCTTAGAATTGAGAGTTCTTAATAATTAACAATTTCTTGAAAATCTTTAAAAATAAATTAGTAGCTGGAGCTAATGGAGAGTTAGCAGACTACTGAGAAAGAGTAAAAAGACGACAGAGGAAGCAATCCTTTAGCTCCGTCCTATATTGACCAAATGGTAATCATGTCAATAGAAGAATCGGCGACTGATGGACTACACAAAGTGATGAATGGCCAAGTTTTGCTTTAAGACATCGACAGCAGAGTGGCAAGTGCAACAACATCAAGTTTACATCTAAAGTAAGATTGCGTGACTAAGAAATTATTTAGGTTAGCTGTGGTATACTTGGAGAGGTCCATCCATTGTGAGCATTTTAAAAAATGTTTGCGAATTTTCATTATGAATTTTTACTGTATTAATTTTAAGCTTTTTTGATGTGTTTTTGAGTCCGACTCACGCCGGGGTCATCACCTAACTTAATTGGTAGCAAATCAGATACAAACAATTCATAAAATACATTTGGACTATATTCTGTGTGAATGTAAATAATTTGGAAACTGAGATGTTGATAATGCGATGATTAAACGTCCGTTTCCAAAATTTTTTAATAATGAGCATAAAAGGATGATGGAGTGACAGGCCATATATAAAGAGCGTCTATTGAGGTGGAAAAGGAGTCATACATTCCTCCCTTGGCTCCCTATCAAACGTCCAGACGACTAGAAAAAATTTATGTGCCTGGAAAGGAAAGAGAACGAACGAGTATTGGTCAGAGAAACTCTGCAGCTATAACAGAAAAGGCTATACGGGCATTGGAAACATCTGAACAACGGGAATTTCGAATAGAGCAAGAGGGTATATCACCTTCTACGTCAAGGACAAGAAATAGTTGGGTCCAAAGTATTCAGTGATGTTCCCTGATGATTAAGATGGAAATTGTTCTAATCTGAGCCAAGTTAAGAAGAGTTTAAATAGAGCCCCGGTATTTCACCTAGAATTCCTGTTTTTCGGATTTTTCGTAGAATAGATAGTACCTTCGCTCTGTGTTGTATTGACTGAGTTATAATTTAACTTTTTGAGAAATTAAATTGAGAAATTAACTGTTGAGAGGGCGCCGGGCTCTCTGCTAGTTTAATATAGTTTAATAATATATTTAACCCTCTTGGCCCCAATTATACTTTGTATTCGCCAAACCCATACGCTTCCATCGGACCGCGACAACTGGTAGCTAACATTTTTAATGAAGCCTTCCGGTTTGACATCATCACACATTTCAAACATCGACAGTCGCACTCTGTCAATTTCGTTGGTTTACTTTGTCTGGGTTGGCATGTTATTACCCCCTCTTGCTTCCACTTCAAAATAGCAATGAGAACTATTGTTGAGCAGGGTATCTGAAATTTGTTGAAAATCTCACGGATCGAATGCCCAAATTTCTTGGCTCCAATGATCATCCCTCTTTCCTCTGCACTAACAAGGGAATTACATTAACATGTACCTCATAGATTGCCACCAAATTGAAATGTTACTCATCTCAAGCTACTACTGATGCTTGCAAAATAGGAAAATGCGAAATTTTGTTTCTTTCAAAATAAACCGCGAAAACGAAAAAATTTGAACAAAATCATAAAAAGACTCCATTGTTATAGCCATTGTTAATGTGGTGTGTGTGTGTGTGTGTGTGTGTAATGAAGCGCTTGACGGAACTGCTTTCATGCACTACTCAGCAATAAGCACGAAACCACTTCACTTGAAAGCTGCAGCAAACGACAGTTGAATAGATTCTGAAGTTTCTAAACAAACTTAGTTTTTAAAATTAGATAATTAATATTAACTGACTTCCAGGAAAAAATTCTGTAGAGTAATTAATACCTACATCCTTAATTTAATATTTTATTTTATTAATTAATTCGGTTATCTTCATAAATTTTCTGAGGGTGGCGTAAAACGAGGGCAAGGCTGTCGAGTGATACGTTCCATTGGTGAGGGGACATGTATCGCAGGCTTTATAATTCTAAATAAAAATAGTAGTCATGGATGCTTACCTCTTATTATTCCGAGGTGAATAATTGTAGAGCAAAATTAACATTATGTGCTTAATAACACAGGTCTAACTGCAATTCTTTGGCGCCCGCCGTTATCAATTTTTCTTATCCTCTTACCGCAATGTTTTTTCACATCCGTTTGAATGAAGCAATGCCACCGCCGCGCAACGCTATCGCTTTGGAGGTATGCTTGAGCGCAAAAAAGTGCGTTTTACAACTTCGTGTACAGGGTTTTGAATATTTATACAGGGCAGTACTACTGAGTGGCTTATCCGCTCAGATGCACGTGCCGGCTCATATCCACGGCTGGGCGGCCGATTGGTAGAATGAAGGAAGGTGAAGGTGGCTTGCAGCGGCCAGCAGCGTCCACCGTCGAGCAAGAGGGGCAGGGGGAACAGCAGAATTCACGCCAGAAATGCTGGGGGGAGTTAGAGAAAACTTTGTGAAGAGGGTAGTTCTCTATGCTGCGCAAGATGGGAGTGTCTTTGAACATTTATTGTTTTTCACTATTCTTCCCCATTCCCTGTAGTTTAACAAAATAAAATTTCCCAGTTATCATTTTATGTCGAGCTGGCGTTTGCAGCCGAGCCGATAGGCTACCCAGCAGTACTACGCTGTATACAGGGTGAGTCTGAAACCCTGTCACAAACTTCGTATGCGTACTCGGCCAATAAGAAACAAATGTCCTATCAACATGGGTCTGAAACTCAACCGTTAACGAGAACAATGGCGTCCAAATGTGGGTGACCCTGTGAGGATTGTTTTACAGATATTGGCGTCTCTGAAACGAACGGCGAACACGTTCTAATACTCCTGTGCGGTTCCTAATCGCTTCAAATTCGGCCATAATGCGGTCCAACAGCTCATTCGCATCCTAAACGGGTGTTGCATACACATTATCCTTAAAAAAAAACCCACAGATAGAAACCAAGACATTTGAAGTCGGGAGAACGACGAGGCCATGCCAGTGGTCCCGCACGTCCAATCTATATTGCGGGAAAAGCGGTCATTCAAAAACTGACGTGCCACGACGCTGAAATGTGCCGGAGCATCATCGTGCATAAACCACATTTGGACGCTATTTTTCTCGTTAACGGTTTAGTTTTAGACCCATGTTCATAGGACATTTGTTTCTTATTTGGCCATGGGGAATATGCATGCGAAGTTTGTGACAGGGCTTCAGACGCACTCTGTATATTTGCAACACCCTGTACTTCCCTTCTAAGTGTCTTTTAACCCTCCAACGTCTTTTAGAGGTTCGAGGTTGTATGACGTGTACGGATGTACTCATGCGCTTTTGGAGGGGTGTCCGGTGACGAATGGCCAGATTGTACATACTATCCATTGTTTTCACTTAGTTTTGTGCTTCTGGTGTATGTAGGAATCTTTCTATCAACTGTAATATAAGACAAATTGCTTCATTCTCAACATCTTCTATGCTGATTAAGTTCCGTGATTAAATAGGTCATAAGTAAGTCACGCTTGAATCATATGACTTCAAAGTATTTTTCATAAAAACTGATTAATACAAAAATTAATATTTTTCACATATGTTTCTAATTCTTTGGTCTGGCTGTGTGAACATATATGCGTACCTTATATGTTGGATTAGGACAGAATCGATCTTTATGCATAGTAGCAAGAAATATCATTGTGGAGGAGAGTCCTTTGAATAACTTATTCTGCACTGTTAAAAATAAAGAATATCACTAATTTTTTATAACCTAATACCTATATGGCCAAAAGTATCAGGACACCCCTATTGCAGAATCGGAAACTATTCATGCATAGTAAAACGATGTTAGTCCATCTCTTGCGTCAGCCTTCGCTATTTCGGAAGACTTACCAGGCGTCCACGAGAGCTGCACTAAATCCGGCTATGGAAGACAGACGATTTGGCTGTGCACTTAATCTGCATTATTATTCGTCCCAGAGATACTCAATAAAATTTAGAATGAGGCTCTATGAAAGCCAGAGTTTTTCAGCACATATATTGTCAAATCGTAAACTTCGATTTATGGACAAAATGAGCGATGCCCAAATTATCAAGATACCGTCTGTCTTAGAGAAGAGTGTGCGCTATAACTTTCTTAGCCATTCAGCGTGGAAAAGTTTTGTGGCAACAATGGATATTCTGCAGACACCATTGTCTGTCTAACGCACGTCTATGAGCTCCCAATACTCCTCTAGTACTTTTTTTCATTCGGTGACGTTTCAGATCGCGCTAAGCGCTAGGACTATTTATTCAGAGTGGTGTCCGGAAAATTTTGGCCATTAAGTGTGTAATAGTAAGCCGTTAATAAAATAATATGTTATTCTGTTTTAATTTCAATGCAACTTACTTGCTTCAAATTGAACACATCTTCCTGAGGGTGTTTTATAAGGAGACTTTGATCCATATTCTTGATAAGGAAATGGCTGGCAAATTAAATAGGACTCGTTTGAAGAAATATCATCTAAATGAACTGGAATATTTAAAATTACGAAGGCCTCCTGGGTGATAGCTTCAGCAATTTGCGAGATACTGTACCATAAGGTATGCATCGAATCGGACGAAGGCTTGGAATGAGAAAGCAAAAACACTCACATCAACATTATCTCCAATCTCTCCCATATGTGGTAGACTCTACATGTGTACCCTTGATGACACGACAGATGTCAGTCCTGCATTCCAGTCTCTGCCATACGTCCCAACATGTAACTGTCGATACCAGCGAATGCGTGAATGATTTTGACTCACAGTATTATCTCCTAGTGACTGACAGATAAAATGCATTAATTTATGCAGTCATCATATCAGGGTGATCCAAAAGTCAAGTAAAAAATTTAAAACTCAATATTTGGCACACGAATGCAGATAAAAAGTTTCTGTTTGCACAGAAACAATTGAAATGAAGTCGGATTTTTTCCAGGAGAAAATATTAATGCTAGAATTGATCGGTTCTTCACCAACAGAACGCGTTGTCAGTTACAGACATCAATTTATACCATGCTCTATAGATATAAATGGTCATCGAGCTTCCACCATTTTCCATTGTTTCGTGAAGATAAAGAAAAGAGATCGCGCCAGATACCGCATAGATCGCAATAGGGCCGACCGTAACCTACCATAAGGCTGATTCTACAGTGACGCAGCAGTCACATATGAGTGAATTTTGTTCAAATATGCTATTAATGAATGATTCTGAAAAATATATTTCTTGTCAAGATTTTAACTTAACAGTGCTAAAACAAGGGAAAGATTTTATGGCCATCTAAAGTTCTTTTGAACATTTTAATGACATTAGAAGACTCAATTAAAAGAACACTTAAGAATTGCACATTGCACCCTGATGTTGTCCTTCATGTAATAGAAGATTACACATCTCATCATGGACGCTTTTGAAAGTATGGCCATACAAAAAAACAATAATAATTTACTACTAAATTCAGACTCAAGTCTCATTGGCGACTCAGCATTAATCCAATGTTGGACCCGACTGCCCAATCATTAATTTGTCTCCTTTTGGTGTAATTTCTCTGATTGGCCTAAAACCGTGGTCTTTTCGCTATATATATTCAGTTTTTCCGCTTTCAAGTCAGTTCACTCGGTTCCTCCTAGTGTACTCCTTGGTCTCTGCTGAATGATGATAGCCTTGCTGTCCAAAAGCGCTTCCAGGTTCAGGTTGTATTTTTCCTTAATTTTTGTTGTGGTGAAAGAGTTTTTTATTTCTTTTATAAACATCTTACTGATGATTAAGGCAGAGGTTGTTCGATATGCACTCCGCTTTGTTCCGCCACTAATTGGAAGCGCAAAACGGCATGCTCCACAACATATTTGTACTGATGCAATGGATGTGGTGTGTGATGCTTGCCTTCAAGTCGGCTAGATTCTCAATCCGCCACGTTGTTGGAAAATGGCGGCTTATGATCCCAGCATCTCCGAAATGAGCACTCAGCAGCTGCTTCACAGGAGTAGCAATGTGTAGAGGAGTGCCATCTTGCATGAATATTGTGCGATCCACACACAGATGCTGCTGAAGTGCCGGAAGGACATGGTTTCGCAAAAGTGCTTCATACCGCTTGCCAGTAACGGCGCAGTAACTTGACCCGCAGGTGTGATCTCCTCGAAGAAAAACAGACCGACAATAAACTGTGCCGTTATTCCGCACCACACTGTGACCTTTTCAGAGTGAAGAGGTAATGGCTGTAGCTGGAACGGATTCTCGGTCGCCAATATCCTGCAATTTTGCGTATTTACAGAACCTTTCAAATGGAAGTGGGCTCCGTCAGACCACAGAATGTTCTATGGCCATTCATTGTCCTCTTCCATCCAAGCAAGAAATCGTAGTGAAAAAGATTCACGTGCTTCCAGGTCAGCAAGTAGTAACTGCTGCACATGAGTTATCTTGTACGGGTATCAGCGCAAAATGTTCCGTAGAACTTTACGCACCGTAATTCCCCGCTCCGCTCGGCATATCCAGCAATCGGCCATTTCCCCGTGCACTGCTGATTCCAGCATCACTGTTCGTCTGTTCTTGTAATGCTGTAGCCACATCTTTCACTGCCGCAGCCGAAACTGGTTTCCTTCCTATACCCCGTTTCACGCCAAATGAACCGGTCTCTTCGAATTTAGCAATCATTTTTCGCAGACCATTTGTGCTTATTGGACCCGATTTTATGGATTTTAATGTCCGAAACTTCCTAATAGCTGTTATTGCACACTCATCGTTCTTATAAAAAAGCTTCAAGAGCAGAGCGCGTTCCTTCATAGACAGAGTCAAGATGAAGCATTCAAGCAAAGAGCTGGTGCTCTGCATTTTTATGGCAGCTATGTCTGCGGTGCGCATATCACTTAGTAGTAATTTGCATATCTCCAGACAATGTGAACCCTGCCAACGCCATCTATCTGCAGATTTTGGAAATATTTCTTTTTCTTCGCCAAACGAAATTCCATTGTCTCACGATTGTTCTGCTGAGATATCAGATCATCCTGAGGCCTATCTTCATTGTGAGGCCTGAAGTTTAGAAGGTGATGAGTTGAGCCGATTGTGCATGCAGTGCCACTAATCAATGAAGTCCCTGCCCTATCGGTAGCTAGAATCTTTAGCTTCATTTTTCAGTTGAGCTTGATGACCATTTATATCTACAGACCATGGTTTGTTTATACACATTTTCAGATGGTAAATAAGAGCAGCACTCGCTGCAAACGCTATTTCAAAAGCATATAGTGATACTTCCGTCCCACGGATAGTTAATCCGGCATCTGCAACCTGACAACATAATCATGCTGTTTATTTTCGGGCATCAGATACAATACGAGGAGCGTTCAAATTTTTTGTAAGTTTTATTGTTGTAGAAATCTAAACTTTCATTGTTGGGATGGCAACTACCGCCTGTCATGCTAATGCAGCACCACTCCTCCGGTTGCCATGACAACCGATTGTATGTTTAAATAAAATGACGGACAGCAATGTGTCGACCAAAGTGGAACAATGAATAATCATCAAGTTTCTCCATAACGAAGGTGTTAAAGCCTCTGAAATTCATCAGAGACTTACAAGACATTTCACCGAGTCATGTTTGTCTCAATAATCCGTCTTTGCTTGGTTCCAGAAGTTTGAAAGGTGGCGAGAATCCACCGGCAATGTACCTCACAAGGCAAGGCCAGCAACTGCTGTCAATGATGGCATCATCGCACGGACAAATAAGCTGATAAGGGACAACAGGCGGATTCATATCCGAGAATTAGCTCCAATACTGAACATCAGTACTGGAGACCATCATTCACGATATGCTGAAAGTCAACAAGACCTGTGCAAGATGGATCCCTAAGGAGCTCTCCGAGGATCACAAAACCACCCGCGTGGAAATCTGTTCCATGCTGCTGCAGCGATATGACTGAGAAGGTGACAGCCTCCTAAGGCGTGTTCTGACAATCGACGAGACATGGATTTACACTGCTTGACAACTGCTAAGGAACATGGGCATTCCGCTATTTAGGGGCGCTGGAAAATAATGCAGGACGCATTAAAACATTGGTTGGTACTCTGTTGTCCGGTTTGCGTAATTTGAATAAAAGACACGTGCCCAATGAGCTGTGGTTCAGTGAAAATCAGTAGCCGCGGAGTATTAAGGCGAATACATTGCAGGTGTTTTCGAACATTACTATAAATTTTCAGTCCCTCAATCACATATCGTCTGCAGAATGCCGCAGAGACGTCATTTGAATGATTACGATCGTGGACGAGCTGATGGACGGCTTAAAGCAGGGCAAAGTGTGACTGAAGTTGCGCGAGCAATGGGCGTTGCGAAAAGCGTTGTTTCTCGTTTTAAAACTGCTGCTGTCACTACAGGATCCGCTTTACGTGTGCATGGGGGCGGTCTCGAAGGAGCACGAACGCTCGGGGGACCGTAGCATACCCTTTCAGCAAAGAGAGGAAGAAATCGGACACCCGCACAGATAGCCGCAGATCTTGCCGCTGCTACAGGCACTCATATTTCTGCCAGACCCATATTTCCCGTCGGTTGAATGATGTTGGGCTGTATGCACGGAAGCCTGTCAAATCCGCTCCATCGACGGAAGAGATTAGAGTGCTGTAACGAGCATCGTGCTTGGGGCGATTAGGAGTGATCCATGGTGATGTTCTCCGACGAATCTCGGTTCATTATGCAGAGTAATTCTGGACATCAATTGATCTAGCTTTAAAAGAGAACTCGTTATCATCAACAACACGTTCGAGAAGTGCAACGTTTTGGTCAAGGAGTCATTACATCTTTGCAGAAGAGTCTGATACAGCAGCACGGTATTGCAGGGAGATTCTTCTGGATTACATTCGTCTTTTCCGTGGAGCAGTTGCTCCAGACTTTGTTTTGAGTGCCCAGTCCACACAGGGCGAACATGGTATCGGATGTTCTTGAAAGTGAGGATATCAAGCGTTTGCAATAGCGCGTATACTATCCGGACCTCAATCCCATAGAACATGCCTGGGACGCTCTCGGTAGACGTGTGACACAAAGGAATCCCCTTCCCAGACCGCTGCAGGAAAAGACAACTGCGTTACAGTGAGAATGGGATAAGAACCCGACTGCTCTTCTCAACAGTCTGGTGGGAAGCATACCAAACAGATGCAAAACATACATTGTGGTTCGAGGAGGCAATACACAATACTAAGGGTCTCACATTTCAAACCGGTGACAAGCAATCAACATTTTTCAGTAGTCACTCATTGATGCTTCATGATACCTCTTCTGTTTTTGCCATAATGCTCGTTTCCTTCGTTCAAATTTCATGTTCAAATTCAAATTTTGTGTTCATAAAGTCAATGTAATACGTCTACTGAAGTTTCGGTAACGTTTACTTCTTGGGACAGTAATTATTGACAAAAATGCTGTTGTTCCTTAGCAATTGTCAAGCAGTGTATCACCATTCTCCTGAAAGCTAGCGTATGTAGTGGCGACACACTGACTCGACACGACCCAAGAAATTCAAGATGACACCGTCGGCAACGAAAGTGATGGCGACTGTATTCTGGAATATTAAAGATATCATTCATGTCGATTTTCTGAAAAAAACGTCGAACCATAAATGCAACTTACTACGGATACATTTTGAGGACGTCCCTGAAGTCGGCACTAAGGAAATAGCGACCAGGACTCCTTACCAGTGCTGTGTGTTTTCTGCAAGACAATGCCAGACCACACACAGCCAAACTCACTATGGATACACTGATGGAACTCATATGATACATCTTACCATATCGTCCATACTCCCCGGATCTCTCCCCTTGCGACTATTATTTTTTGGACCAGTTCTTGGGAGGGCAGAGGCTCGGCTCCAATGAGGAAGTAAAAAAGGCTGTCCTGACATGATATCGAAATCAGCCTGAAGATTTCTACAGAACCGGTATCCAGATGCTCCTAGAAGCTGGAAAAAATGTGTAGAGAAGCAAGAAGAGTTTTTTGAGATAGAACTGGTGTGTATTTTTTCTTTTTTTTAGTTTTTTGATTTTATAAAAAAAAAAAAGTCGAGGTCAAATTTGAACGCCCCTCGTACATAAACAATTCTGCATGTGTGTGTGTTTTGATTTTTTTCTTTTGCATTCTTCATTAGTGGGAGATTTCAAGCAACCAAGCTTCTTTTTCGTTGCCGATTGATTCCAGCTTGAGAATGCACGCCTAGATTTTAGTTCATAGATAGCGGGACCGAACAATAAGCTCAATTTTTCAAAACAAAAAAAAAATCACGGGCTGACC
>JAHWFO010031626.1:21670-32094 GCA_023313115.1 Rhysida immarginata | reverse complement strand
CGTGCTACAAGTAAAACCTTCTAAGCTAAAAGGAATTACCACCTACCAAGGACAAAGTAGTGATCGGATAAGATTGCTCTCCGACCGTGACCACCCCCGCCTGGCTGTATTTGTCCATTCTAGCCATATTCGATTTAGGCACTTCCACACACAGAGCCAGCAGGTCGGTGAGGCAAGCTTTATCATCCATGATTTACAGTATCACTACTAAGGCAACATGGGCTCGTAAACTTGTTACGCGGACCTCCGAAGACTCGAAACAGGTTCTGTCGTCCAAAGAATCTCGGTTCCTGTTATTTCGGGCTGATGGAAGAGTCCGAATGTGGCATAAACTCCACGGAGCCATGACCTCAACTTGGCATTGTTTAGGCTGGTGATGGTTACATGCATATACTTGGGATATTTTGTAGCTATCGTTTTTGTCTATTGGTATTCCTATAGAGTTAGAACGCTGTGCGAAGTAGCCATCCTTAAACTGGAACTTACAGGATGGCAACAGCAGTTATCACACGATAGCTTTCTCTTATTGTTGCCGTTGATTGACTACGCGTGTCACATGATACTCAAAGCCGATCAGAAATAGTGCTACATGGTAATACGAATGAACATCAGAATAACACACCGTAACTGATTCAACGGTATCAAATTTAAGTGAGAAAATCTAAAGATACATCTCTAAATAGTTACCGCTATGTTGAGCTGCTTGATGACCATGTATACCCTTTCGTGGACTTTCGTGTACCCCCACAACGAAGGGGCTTACATTGAGTAACTGAGTAACTACCCCTTTTGACCTTTGACTATAACTTCTTATTACTACTTACATATAAAGGTGTTACATGTTCCGAATGGAAGTGAATCTTCCTTCATGGTTATTTCTCCCACTGTGATTTTCTTCCCGCTCTATTATTAAAGAATTAAAGCAACTTACACAGTATGCCTCTTTAGTAATGAGATTGTTTCTAGTTATAAGCAGGCAATGGCATAAAGTACCAAACGATATTGTCGTGCGTTGACCTCCATAGTGTGTTGTAATATCAGAAGCAATTTTTCATTTGACAGAAACTGCAATGTTTGTGCAACAATCACTGAAGTAAAAGTGTGCTGAGTGTGCGACAATCATTGAACATAAAGAAAAACTTGTACGGAAAGGAGGACAAAATACCTTGTGCTCTTACCACAAATGTCAGCCGAGTGAAAGCGCTCCGACAGAACTTTTAAATAAGATTCGGCCCAGGAAAGAGGGACAAGTAGATTAATTTCCGAGCAATGGAGAGACGCGGATGTGAAGTGTATTCCTCTTCAACTCAAAACACTAGTCCCGGACGATGGAAAGAAAACCGCTATATGATCAACGGGAGTGATTGGAAGAGATTATCGTTATATCAGAACTGAACGAAGTGAGAGCTATATTAATGTTATTAAGTCGGCCACTCGCTCTATCTTATTTAAAGAAAATCAATGTAAAGTTTAGCAAAAAGTAGAATTAACCCTAGAAGTTCCCGCTGATAAAAATTTCTCTTGTGCGAAGATTTGTCCGTTAACCAACTCTGGAATATGACACTTTGAGTACACGATGACATTTCTTTTACATTATGTTTGAAGCTTCTGCGAATGAACAAGAGCTTGTAGGAAGGTGGGGTTAAACCTCTAGTAGGGTCTGTAGTCTCCTCGAATCGGCAAAGCAGCTGTACACCTGTAATGCATGGAATTGATGAGGTTATCAGTGAGGACTTGAAGTAACCTTTGCCACTCGTGAGTGACGGTCATTTCCAGTTCACGGAAAGTCGATGGAGGTGCTGGCAAGATGCAATGTGTCTTACACGGGGTCCCAAACATGTTCAATGAGAATACGAAGAGAAAAAGGAGGAAAAATTTGCGACTTGGTTTCGATCCACGGATCGTGCCCATCGCTGGCTAGGCTCGAACCAACTGAGCTATCGTGAACAATATACCATGTGTCCAAATGTACGAGTGTGGGCTGAAAAGTAATGCCTCCATGGCTGTAACTTTTTTATTTTTTACCGATTTTCAAAATTCTTTTTGTATCTGATATTCACGTTTCTCCTCTATGTAATGCACTATTCACTTTTCGACATAGTCTCCATCCCTTTCCACGCATTGTACCAACGCGTGACTAGTTGGGCGAACCCGTCGGAGGGGAATTCCGGGGTTGTTGTCGACACCAAGATCGAACGGCAGGTTTCACCTCGTCGTCAGAACGCAACTCATGCCCCTTAAGGTGCTCTTTCCTCTTTGGGAAGTGGTGAAAGTCGCAAGGTGCAAAGTCTTTCATTTCTGAACTGCAGTTTTTCATCTTTGAACTGTAGGCGCTGCAACCCCCTCTGATGTGTGGCGATCGTGTGCGGACGGGCGTTATCGTGCTGCAGAAGAGGATCCAAAGCTGCTATTCAATCCTCGTGTCGATGACAACCCCGGAATTCCTCTCCGACGGGTTCACCTGACTAGTCACGGGTTGATACAATGCGTGGAAAGGGATGGGGACTATGTCGAAAAGTGAATAGTGCATTACATAGAGGAGAAATGTGAGTATCAGATACAAAAAGAATTTTGAAAATCGGTTAAAAAATAAAAAAGTTACAGCCATGGAGGCATTACTTTTCAGCCCACCCTCGTACTTCCTTGAAGTCACAAATTAGCTCTATTGGCCGAGCAACCTTTATGCTGGTTCCAAGTGAAAGGTTTCATGCGTTTATGCGTGTATGCGATGTCCGAGTGTACGTTTCCGCGCCATGGAGCCATCTTCCCGAAGTGTTTCTGCTATTTCCCAGTAAGCATTGCGCGTTGGCTTTCGAAAAAGCATGGCGTCTTGGTTAGCGAAGAATCGGCGACGATGTGTTTTCGTGCTATTTTAAAATTGTTGTCAGCCATCTACAAAAAAAAATTATGAGAGTGACCATGTGTGTTATTTTAAAGCCTCTCGAGCTGAGCTAACTGAAGCGAGCATTTCTAAGGAAATTAATAAATTCTCGTACAACACTATGTGGTATCGCGCTGGCGAGACGCGTGTGGGGGATGCCTCATCTATTCCCATTTGAAGAAAAGGACTTGTTTCCCATAAAATAGCAAATAGAACATTCCAGATTTGTCTTTTATGGCTGTATAACTCCAGCTGGGAATCAAGATTATAAATCTATTTCCTCAAATATGTAGAAAATTATTATAACAATAACATGAAAAATGTTAAATTTTCCAAACATAAAATTTAAATAATAGGAAAACAAGTCAATCGATAACTTACAATAACGAAATATACCCTAAGTAAAAAAATATTTTATAATTTAGATTACCCGTAATTTCTTTCTCAAAATCCGTAATGAAAAACTAATAGAAAAAATGGCAAAAATGTAAATAAAGGTAAACAGTACAGGGTGTTTCTAAATTATCTCCGGTATTATACATGTTTATTTAGTCAAAAACTATTACAGATTTTAATGTGATTTTTTTTATTCACAAAGAAAAACTCAAAACGATTCTTAGCATGCCATAATAAATTTCAATGGCGTGAAGGAAGTCAAAGCGAAACTCGATTTTCTCCCATGTTCGGGGTAGCATTTCGGGGTTGATTTCAGCGATTATTTCAATTATTCTGTTCTTGAGGGTTTCAATGTCATCAACGTTGGTCTTGTACACTCGGTCTTTCACATAAACCCAGAAGAAAAAATCCAGAGGGTTCGCATCGGATGAGCGAGGGGGGGGGGTAAGGGATTGGCCCATCCATTCCAATCAAGGCACTGCCTGACTTGCAGGCCCCAGTGGGGAGGTCCTCCATCTTGTTGGTAGACTATGTTGGGCTGCAGTTCTGCCACCTGTGGAATCAGGAAGTTCTCCAGCATATCTAGGTAGTTTGCAGTAGTAATGGTATTTTCAGCGAAATAGAAAGGTCCTGTTACTCGATCATGCATTAATCCTCACCAAAACATTAACCTTTGGGCTGTCGCGTATATGCTCCGTTAGATCGAACGCCTCACTGACCTTTTCTACTCTCTGTGGTGTCGCTGAAGGTCTACCAGCACCCTATTTATGTAACAGGCTGCCTGTGTTTAAACATTTTTCATGCCATAGCTTAATTGACTTATGATTTGGAGAATCCTGTTTAATCTTTGTTTTGAACATTCTCTGAACTATAATCATTGACTGAAATTCCGCAAGCCATAACACGCATTGAGCTTTTTCTTGAACACTCGCCATTGTTTACTGCGTCTTGCGAAAAATGGAACAACGCGCCAACCGCTTGTTTCATTATCAACTCACGCAAGGCTAAGAAATTTTTTGAGTTTTTCTTTGTGAATAAAAAAATATCACGTTAAAACCTGTTATAGTTTTTGAGTAACAAACATGTAGAATACGGGAGATAATTTAGAAACACCCTGTACATTAAAAAAAAGAAAATAGTTTTTAAGAAGTATTAAATAAAAATAAATAAGAAGAAAGAAAGAAAGAAAATGAAACGTAAAGGGAATTGTACATAGAATACACAGTAAAAATAGTAAACTTAGGTAAAGCAACAAAATGGCCAATAAGAGAATTGGAAAGAAATAAAATAAATGATATAAATGAAAGATTGCTGGCCATTCATTGAAACTTCCTTGATTAGGAAAATTATAATCACAAGAGAATTAAATTCCTTCAAGATATCCTAAAAAAGGCATTTTAGATAAATTTTGACTAAAGTAAACGGTTGATTACTAACTGCCAGTTAGTAAACGGACCTTAATTGGAATTTTATTAAGTTTTAGAAAGTATATTGATAAGATACAAAATAATACAGGGTGTTTAAAAATGTTTCAGACAACTTTTGATCATTATATTAAAAAAATATTTCAGATACAGACAAATGGTTTTCAACAATTTGTTTATCATCTCAAAAAGCTTTTTTGATGTAGCATTATAATGCTAGGTGTCGCCGCACTGTCCTTCCTGTGACAGTTTCCGGAAAATGGCGACTAGCGTAGAGAAAGCACAATGTGTGGCATGGTTTATTAAGAGTGAATCTGGAACACAAACTCAAAAGGAATTTTAGGACACAGTATGAAAAGACCCCACCATCTCGAGACCAATTACGAAATAGCATGAACAGTTCATGAAATCAACAGGTCGACCAAGCACTAGCAACCAGGCTCTGGATCGTGTTCGGCAGAGTTTTCAACGTAGCCCTAGTAAATCGTATGCCTATAAAGTTCAACTTGTGCGATCTTTGAAACCAAGTGATAAACCACAATGCCGAGTATATGCTGAAGAAATGTTACGACAAATTGACAATGATGAAGAGTTTTTGAAGTTTCTTTTTTTTTAGATGAGTCAACTTTTCACGGGATTTGGGGATTTGCGGATTTGGGGATCATAAAATCCCCATGAAATTCATGAATTCGAGCGTGACAGCCCATGAAATTCATGAATTGGTGCGGGCTTTTACATGATCAAGTTACTGACTTATTTTTTTTTTATCGAACCAACCGTTAACTCCACCTTGACATGCTTGAACAATACGCATTTTCACAACTTCAGGACGGTCAAACAAATGTTTTCTTCCAACAAGATGGTGCCCCTCCTCACTGGACATTACCAGTCCGAGATGCGCTTAATGCTGAATTCTCTCAGCCGCGGATTGGACAAGATTGCCCTTTTTATGGCCACCTCGTTCACCTGACCTGACACCTGGACTTTTTCCTGTGGGATTTTCTTAAGGACAAAGTGTACAGCACAAAATTCAAAAGTGTGGCGGATTGGAAGTCCCGCGTTGTTTTTGCAGTTAGTTTGGTGGATGAGGCGATGCTGGCAAGAACATGGGCAGAGGTTGAATATCGTTTAGATCAGGGGCAAAGCCGAGGAGATAGTCCAAAACTCAGGAGGGGAGCGGGTATAATTTTTCCTATGCAGTGTTGCCAGGCTTTAGGGGGCGATTGCATTAAATGAGGCATTATTTCTTTTGTTACTGATACTTGCTTGTTTTTCGTCTCGCATAACATGGCGCACATTCTCAAAAAGCATAAAATCACTGAACCAGTATTAAAACCGGAGTGGGAGAATGTTTTTTTTTCATTGTTCACAGATCGGATTTGAAATGCTTAATATGCAATCGTGTCCTATGGGGGAAAAATACAATTCTACCTGACATCGAGAGAATTGTCACATTAAAACTAAAGAAATAAACTGGTAAACTGCCTCGTTTTTGTTTTTTTTTACAGTGTCGAATTGATAATTAGCAACTCGACTTTAAGGAAGTGATCAACGTAATGT
The DNA here is from genome assembly GCA_023313115.1 of Rhysida immarginata. Lineage (NCBI taxonomy): Eukaryota > Metazoa > Arthropoda > Chilopoda > Scolopendromorpha > Scolopendridae > Rhysida > Rhysida immarginata. The sequence continues at coordinate 25,833 of JAHWFO010031626.1, read as the reverse complement.
GCAATAGGTGGGTAAGGGAGATTACCCGCGTGTACGGGCGCTGCCCGCGGACAGAAATCTTGGTCAGCCCTGGTTTAGATGTTGTCCTTGCAACAAATGTTGCTCATATTGAACTTTACTAATATATCAAAATAATTTGAGTTGATCAACAAATTAATGAAAACCATTTGTCTCAATCTGTAATAGTTTTTTATATAATGATTAAAAGTTGCCTAATATATTTTGGAACACTCTAAACAATTCTTGTTTAAAGGTTTGAAAATAGCAGAATAAACAAATTGTATGACGATGGCTCCAGATGAGATCCCAAAAAAGTTTCAATATGGAAACAAAAAAAAAAAAAAAAAAAAGCGGAAACAAAACTTCACTAAAGTTTAGCTGAAAAAAACATAAGAGGACTTTGATAGTAAAAATCATATTCATTTAATAAAGTATTGTAATCACGAAAAATTTCGACCTCCAGATTTTCACTGATCTTCACGTTTTAGGGTCCCTAGATTACGAAAAAGTGATTTCTGGAAAATGTCTATGTGTGTTTCTGTGTGTGTGTCAGTCTGTGCGTGTGTGTCCACGATAGCGTCCAAACGGCTAAAGCTATCGAGACCAAACTTTAAACTTAAGATTATAATCTTCCTCTGGAGATCTGATTAGTTTTCCAGTGGAATCGGTGAACTGGAAGTATCAGTTTACTCCTGCGCCAAAATATAAATTTTGAAATATCTGGTTAAACATTGCGTTTATGAAAATTTTGTATAGACTAAAAAGTGTTTCAATTTCAATTATAAACAATTTTTGTTAAGAAAAATTTTCAAAATTCAAAACGGAAGTACCTGTTTTACTCTTATCAAAATCCAGTTTTTTGCTAATATAGGCGAAATAAGATGGTATAGGCAAATTTGCAATCTATACCAAAGTGTTTAGAAGCTAATTTGAAGTAACTTTATTCACAAACTTTTTTAAAAAATTTCTATCGGAAGTAGATTTTTTAGACAGTTGTTTAATTTTTTCTGCATTTGGACCAGGTCATTTATGTATAAGAAAGTCGGGTGGTGACCACACCTCATTTTTTTCATTTAAATTTATATGTATTTGATAAAGAAAATGTTTCATAAGAAATATTTGAATATAAGTTTATAGATCAACGGATTGAAAGGCAATTGACCACGGACCTGAACCATGCAAGAATTTCATCGATGATTTGACTCATTAAATTTAAATTAAAATATATAGAAGCTTCTCTCGTCATTTTCCGGCGAAGGCAACACACAAAAAAAGCGAGCTCAAGCGTCGGCAAGCCTAGTTTCGACTCTCTTGATAATTGAAAGCACATGATAGATGAAAGATGGTCCATTCCAACTGCTATGGTCATTTCAGGACGACGTTAAAGGGGCCGCAAATTTTTCCTCGCCAGGGTTCTTTCACGTGCAGCCGGCAAACGACTACACGGGACTAACGGCTTTACTTCTCTTCCGAAGGAAGTGCGTGATCTCAGGATTTCCCCCTGAAAAATCCTCGTCGCCCTCGGCCGGGATCGAACCCGCGTGCTCGGGCATTAGAAGCGATCACGCAAACGCTGAGCCACCGCGAGATAGATGAAAACACGTGCGAGATGACAACACTGTCATTACGGATGATCACGTAACCTGAAAAGTTCGGCTATAAAATTACCCCAAGAAAGAAATGTGTTTAGTCACCGTTTCTTACAAGTAACGTTTTCTTACCCAATAGGAATCCAATGACAGATTTCAGAGTGTACGATGAAAGCTCTATGTGTAACACTCAGATGACAATTTGAAGAAAGCGGCGCAGGAGTAATTGCGAGGATAAACTTTTATTCTTCTGGAATCCAAGCATTCCCAGGTAGGTAAATGCATTGAGTCGAATGGAGATTACATTGCGAAATGACATTACCAAATTATCAAGTTTGTTAAGGCTCTTCCCTTTTCTCTAATAAATTCCAATTTCTAACTTTAAGCTGACGTCTCTGAGTACCTACAGGAATTCTATTATCTAGTTAGTTATTAATATTTGAGGGAGGGAGAGAGAGAGAGAGAGAGAGAGAGAGAGAGAGAGAGAGAGAAAGGAAGTGAATAAGAGAGAAATTTGGTGATAATGAAGATTTAATTATATTCCAATTACCAGGTGATCCAAAGGTAACAGAAAATTTGAGCAATTAATACACCGCTTATGGTGCCAACAGAAGGCCAAAAATGTATTATTAAATTAGATGTATTAAATGTATCTATTGTGGTATTAAATTATTGGCCGGCAAAAAGGTTGACTTTTGTGCTCGTTTCCCCAACTTAAATTATTTTTTCATGGAATTTGACTTCAAATTTCAAGATTCGAGACGATACGACGATCACAAAGCGACGACAGCTATTTTTCTGCAGGCAAATATGTTATTATACAGACATTTCATAATATATATATATATATATATGAAAATATACAATGTACAGTAGCTACCAATAACGACTGTTACATGGTTAATCTGGAAGTACTGTAAACCAAGGAGTAGAGTAAAAAACATAAAAACATCTAACTTAGTGTTGAGGAAAATAGTTTGCACGCACATTAAGAACACATTAAGAACCTTCGAAGTAAACTCAGAGGCAATCAACCGTTCGCTGCCAACGCTGAGGAAGCGACGTATACCATCAGCTGCCCCTTTGTCCAATCTGGTAATCTCGTGTCACATCGCTCGTCGTACTACTCGTCCACGTGTGAAGATCGCTACCCACCATGCAAAGATTCTGTATGGGAGAGCACAATCTCCAAGAGCTTCTACGAGTGGTGCGTGACATTCCCTCGGGTTTGTCTTAACCACGTTGTTCTAGCCGACTCACCTCCATATTTGACAAAGAGTGAAAACCAACTGTCTTTCGTTCATCCCATCCTCTTCGTCCTTGAATATCTACACCATCTAGCGGTGACACTAAGTACCAAATACCTCAATGTCATTGCTGCATAATAGTTGCCATGACTTTCTCGTAAATGACCCCGTATGTTAGAAATTTGAAAATAAATTTATGTAAGTATGTAAAGTAAGTTGAAATAAATTAGGTTAAACCAGTGGTGGACGAATCTCACCGGGTGTCCGGAAAAAGATTAAACACATCAAACCTCTTGAATTAGCTCGCAGGATGTTAACTACTAAAATAAATTAAATTATGAGATACGTCCAGAAAGTGAGTTCCGTTTGGTAGTAAACACTCAGAAAAAAAAGTATTACAAAGAATCTCCATACCTTGAAATATTTGCTTACATAGCTCCCACAATTTTAAAGGCATTTTTCATAGCGGGGCATGAGATTTTTTATCTCTCTTCGTAAAAATTTGCCGCCTCTGAATTCAACCACATAGTGACATTTTTTTTATTTCGCCACCATTGTTGAACTTGTGGCCGCCCTTACCTAACGACTTTTACCTCTTTTTGCACCTGAAATGGTTCTTTGGTGGCCGCATAGTTACAGGATACATTAAACTAGCCCTTAACGTATTTTCATGAAGTATTTAAGCCGTTTTAGAGATAACATAATTTTTTTCCTAATATGAAGAAATGACTGTAACCTAATTTTTTTCGAAAGGACAGCGAACGATAGTCTGTAAACACATCATTTTTTTTTGTAATTACATTTGGCTGTGATGAACCATTTTAGAATTATTAAGAATTTTAAGTCATATCAAAGTGTGAATGTACCATTCCATCACTTCAATTTATCTTCATTATGAACTAAAGTTCCCACTTCTTTGCATTTCTGTGCAAATCGTATCGGATTACTGTGCATTTTTTACAACTTATTGTGTTTTCAAATTTTTCGTTCCGTTGGATCACCTTACATACTAACGTAATGCGTATAAGAGCAATTAAGATCATTTCATTCGCAGGAGGCTCGATTATCATGACAGAAATAATGCCGGGTGAATCAAAAAATAGTAGTTTCGTCTGCCATAATTGCCGAAGCAAAATCACCGATCACTGTTTAGAGGATAGACAGGTTAACTTATACTAAATAACCATTAGAGATAAAAGGTCATTTAATGCTAAAAGAAAACGTTTTATGAGACCAGATCGGGAATGCAAAGAAAGAGCAGTAAATGGTTGTTTATTATTGTTACGTTCAAATATTATTAAATATTGTTATATTACAAATTTTTTAT
>JAHWFO010031626.1:0-16670 GCA_023313115.1 Rhysida immarginata | reverse complement strand
GTTACGTTCAAATATTATTAAATATTGTTATATTACAAATTTTTTATATACATTCAAATTTATGTTTGCCTACCTTGCATAAATGACAGCTCGGGGCCTCCTGCGAGCGAAATGTTCTTAATTAGTGATAACTATAATGTTTTTAATGAATAGTTAAATAATTATTACTTTTAATATCGTCTTTCTGTCTAATAAGAGATTTGTACTATTGAATTCCTTCCACAATATATCAGCACTAACATTTGCTCTTCCTGGTTTTCGTATAGCCAAAGTTAAACTCGAAGGTTGTATTTTAATGAAAGGTCTAAATATTTTTTGTGAATAATCGGTTTGTTCAATTGTACACAGTGTGACGGTTGGGAACATGTTTTATTCTCTAGGTGCCAAGATCTCTTTTGTAATAATAGGAATTGATGCATAGTATTCGATTCGTTTAAATATTTGATATAGACATAACGTAAAAGAAAATGATATCAGTAGTAACCAAATGAAGCGTTTTTTCATTGAATTTAAACCATCAAAAACTTCCATTATTCCAGAAAGTATATTATTGTTGGCTAGGTTTTTCGCATTATTATGGTATTTTATAGCTCTACGAAGCCTTTCTTGTATATGGTTATGTTCGTATTTCTTTTTACTTGATTCACATTTGAAACACTTTGATTCGCAAAAAAATGAATTCATCATAAAGGATTCCAAGTTATAAAATTTCTTGATGAGCCTAGGGAGTAAGCTTTCTTTTATGATTTTACAAAGACTCTTCTATTCAGTTACCCTAAAAAGAAAGGGCGCGAGAATAGCAATTCAGGTTGACCCAGTGGATTATCGATTATTATGGAATTGATGATGCAACAATTTTAGTGTAATATTAAAAAAAATAATGTTTGCTCTTCCTCAAAAAAAAGATTGCTATTATCTTATCAGTATTGATTTTCAATTCGGGAACTGAATGAGCGGTTCATTAGGTGCAAAAATTTAATCATAAAATGTTATAAATCCTAAAATATATTCTGATAAGGATGATAATATCTTCAAAGTTATGTTAAGTCCCTGATAAATTATTTCCTCTTTTTTTATAATTTGTGTACAAACCTAAATTGCAATTCACCTACTGCAGTTCCATTCTACACAATAAATTACAAAATAAAAATGTATATACAAAGACAACAAGTCAGGCAGCCGAAATGCCCAAGACCGATAGGATTTTAAGGAATTCGAGGATAAAAAGGAAAGCATTTATTTTCTAAAGAAGCCTTTCTCTGTTAGGGTTAAACGAGGTGAATAAGGAAGCCTCTGCTTGCTAAGGCAAGATGTACTTCTAAAGGGACATGTATAGTTCAAAATGAATACAAGTACCAGAAAGGTTCCAGTAGTTCTCTATATTCGAAAATATACGAGTCCTTTAATTTGTAACCATTCCTATTTATTGAAATGAGCGTCAATTGTTGAAGCTTTCTATGTAACGCTGAGTTCCCATACCTTGTTAGAATTTTAAAGCAAAGCTTGAGCTTTAAAGCAAATTATAATCGCTTGAAAAACGTAGCAGTAGATTGATTTATCCCTCGCGAGAAATCGCAGGCAAGAATTCAAATTAATGCTGACTGTAAGTGAGACAGAGTTTATGTGTTTCTGTGTGATTGTAACTCCGCCAACGCCGGTCTCAAGCCCTGGTAAAAAAGGAGGAGGTGTTTTTATTTTTATAACTATTGCTAACAAATATTATGTAAAAAATTCATACATTATTATAAAGTTTTAAACCATTTTTTGTGAAACTACACATTTGTTTTCCATCAAATTTTGACGGGTTCCATCTAGTAATTAATAAAAATACTAATAAAATTTTTTTAAAAGAATGGCGTCGTGTAAGCTTTCACAGATGGGATTCCTTACAGATCCAAATGTATTAATCCATGTGTCCAAAATCGTAGGATCGTAGCTTAAAAAAGTTTGAACGATTCAAACCACTGTGACTAGTGATTAGTCGTCTCGACTTCAGTCGAACCTGCGAGTCGGTACTGAAAATCGGAGCAACAGAAAATAGGTTTCCGAACGCTCGACTCAGTCAGATACGATTAGCGTCGGATCGCACATAAAATCGGTGCTAGGGAACCGGTTAAATTAAAACCGAGTTTCATTTAATTGGACGGCAGGAAGAAGAATTGGATGCTCGGATCAGTGCAGCAAGCTGTGGCTGACGCGAACTGTGGCGATCCGTGGTAACGAAACGCGAGCTGGGTAACATAGCCAAGCTCTCCGTCTTCAAATCTATCTTTGTCCCCTTTCTCACCTATGGTCATGAGGCTTGGGTAATGACCGAAAGAGTGCGATCGCGGGTACAAGCGGCCGAAATGTGATTTCTGAGAAGTGTGGTAGGTGTTACCCTACTAGATAGAGTGCACAGCAGCACAATAAGGGAGTCTTTAGGTGTTGAGCCGCTACTTCTCCGCAATGAGAGATCTCAGTTGCGCTGGCCACGTGATACGGATGCCGCAAACTGGTCTTCCTAGGCAGTTGTTATTTTCCAAGCCGGTGGGTAAGAGACCAAGGGGTCGGCCTAGAATGCTAGACTACATGAAGAATCTGGGTTCGAGTCGCTTGGGTATTACCAGGGAGGATATGCACCTGATGGCGGAAGATCGCGATCGCTGGAAATCCTCCATAGGGCTGCTGCCTAACGGATAAGCGGGTTTGACAATTAAGTAAGTTTCATTTAATTCTTCATCCCGGTTAGGGGAAGGGGGCCACCTCTTCAGGTTTTCTTCATTTTCACATATTCAGTTAAAATTTATTGAAATCCAAGACTAAAAAGAAAAGAATAAATTACATAAAAAGCTTTTAAAGTTTACATTTTCACTTTAATAGTTCACTAAAGTGTAAGAAATAATTTTTTATGCCTCTCATTAAAATAGGTACTCATAAAAATTAAAAAAAAAAGGTTTTGGCAGCGCGCGCTTAATACTAAATTTTTAAATGAAAAAACACACTTTTGGCTTTTTTTAATGAAATTTGTTTTTGAGTAATTTTTTTTATATATCTTTTATTTTCCTTTTCTGTCAAATTTTTTTCAATGACAACCATTAGGTTGTACTCTAATGATTTCCGTTGCCGTGCTCGGAGCCGTTTATTAGAATTCTCGTAAATCACTCGTTTTTTATGTAATTTAACGCTCTTTGTATGTATATCAACATAAATTTATATTCACCCCTTCTATGTTTAATGTGCATTTCTTTACTTATTTATATGCTTAATTTTGTTAATTCTATTTTATTTTATTTTTTTGTAATTGAATTATTACTATTTTTTTTTGAGATCGTTAATGGCAAGGTAATAGAAATAAATGTATGTTATAAGTAATAAAAATTGCACGTTGAATGAATATTATTATTTATTTTTATTTACAAAAATAAATAAAAAAAATTCTGTATGAAATAATGTTTTTTTTATAGTTCCTACAGCCTTTCTCATCTCCATATTTCTGTTTCCACACATGGGATTCTGAAACAAATAATAAAAATTCATTTAAAAATATTTCCCGTTTCTTGTTATTTATGTATACCGTGTGTTTCAAAAGTTCCCGAACGCAGGAGATGACTTTCCCTGCATAACGTGCTGTTGTGCAGTTATGCTGACGGGCTGGTAGACAGGAGCCACTGTCTCTCAACCTCTTTTTTTAATTAATGGATGCTCCCAGTTGTTACGAATATCGCTATTTTACATGAATGCAAATACGCGAATATGAGAGTGAAATAAAAGGTTAAAGTAAAAAAATACTAGAAGTTTTTTTTGACCACATCTGTCTCCACAAGACTTCTACCTCATTTGTATTTCTCCAAATTGGGTGACTTTTATTAAGTTTTTATTATTTCATTTTATTTTATTCTATTTTTCATTAAAAGGAGTATTTATTTTTATTCAGTTGTATATTACTACAACTCCTACTCTTATATAACTATATGACAGGTATTAAGCTTATACAGGTACAGTAACAGTTTAAAAAGCGTTTATTGCGTGAAAACAAACAAATGAATTGCAGTATACAAGAACGAGCAGAGATGGTTCTCCCTTGCGCGAGAGGGGATTTGACGTTGCACAATGCTGCCGAGGAATTCCATGCCCGACATCCTAACCACCTGAAGCTTTCAAGAAGTACTCTTTCGACTCTGATGAGAGACAGGAAGTGTTGCGGACGGACAACGGCAAGGTCGATCACGTACAGGGCCAGGTCCGCAACAAACGGCGGCCGTTGCAGCAACAACTGGGGCTTGTGGCGTACAATCGACGCGTGCTGTTGGACACGCCCTTCGAATCAGCCACTCGTCGGTGTGGCGCGCCTTGCATGGTTTGAAGTTCCACCCGTTCAAGATGAAATTTTATCAAGAAACTAGCAGAGGTACCCGGCGTTGCCCGGGTTAATTACACTTGTAGCTAAACAAGACAACCTCAAAAAAATTAAATTATAACTCCCAATTTGTTAAATAATAACTCAATACAACACAGAGCAAAGGCCCTATCCATTCTACGAAAAATACGAAAAACATGAATTCTAGTTGACATACCGGGACCAGATACTTTAGACTCAAGTTTTTCTTGCTCTTGACGTAGAAGCTCTTGCTCTATTCGAAACTCCCGTTGATCAGATGTTTCAAATACCCGTATAGCGTTTTCTGTTTTAGTTGCAGAGTTTCTCTGACCAATACACGTTCTTTCTCTTTCCTTTCCAGACATAAATTTTTGCCAGCCATCTAGACGCTTGATAGGAAGCTCATGGGAGACACGCGTGACTCCTTTGCCTCATCAATAGACGCTGCCTTACTAATGTTCTGCCATCTCATCATCATTTTATGCTCAATATTAATAATTCTTGGAAACGATCGTTCACTCATCGCATTATCAACATTTGAGTTTCCAACATATACACATTCCCACAGAATATAGTCAAAATATTTTTTTATGAAATGTTTCGATCTGATTTGCTACCAAATGAGCTAGGTGATAACCCCGGGCGTGGCTCGGACTGTTTTTATGATTAAATTTTGCAATATCTTAAAAATAAACACATGAAAACGCTTAGAAATAATACAGTAAAAATTCATAATGAAAATTCGGCAAAAAAAGTTTTTAAATGCTCACAATGGACGGACCTCTCCATGTATGCCGCTGCTAGCCTAAATAATTTCCTAGTCACGTAATCTTACTTTCGATATTCCCCTTGATGTTGCAATGCCCACTCTGGATGTCTTGAAGCAAAACCTGGCCATTCATTTCTTTGTGTAGTCTTGTGGTCGCAGATTCTTCTATTGACATGCTTAGCATTTGCTCAATACAGCACAGAGCTGAAGGACCGCTTCCTGTGTCGTCTTTCCATTCTTTCTCAATAGTCTGCTAACTCTGCATTATCTCCAGTTACTGATCATTTCTAAAGATCTTTAAGAAATTGTTATCTAAGAACTCTCATTTCTAAAAAAAGCCAGAATAACTTGAATTCCATTGGTCTTTTTTATTTTGTAATTAAATTTGTACCTTTTTATTGGATAATGGCCACTCCGGCCCTTATATATATTCTCTGTAATTCAACCAAACTCTGTATCGGCATTGAATAATGAACTCAATGAGTTCGAAATACGTATATGCTTAATAAAATTCTATTGTGGACAAGAGGTTGTTGTCAGTTGGTCAGTTGGTCTTGAATTCTATGTATTGTTACAAATTGAACCTTATCTATATTGCACAAACTGCCTTTCATTGTTGGTCATGAGATATATATTGTTGATACCTACATTGTTGATACCTCCATTGCGTGTTTATACCATTGTTGCACAAACTTTTCTTTGCATTGTTGGTCATGAGATATATATTGTTGGTCCATGCAGAGTGTTTGTGAATTGCGTGTTGATACCATTGTTGATAAGTATTGTTGCAGAAACTTTGCCTTACATTGTTGGTCATAAGATATTTCTCATTAATATGCCTTACCATAAACATAAATATCGATTTTTATCAATAATTATTATTTTTTCGAAATCTGAGGTAGATAGTGACCTTCCTCATGCTTTGAAGGTCAACTATCCAAAATTTCTTCAAGATCGGAATAAAACTGTAGATTTGCATAAGAAACAAACAAACCCACAAACAAACATCCTTCTTTATATATACAGGGTGTTTCAAAATTATGTACAATAAATTTAGTGACATATTCTTCAGGTCAAAAGAAGACGAAAATGTTCTATAGCACTTTGGAAACGATTTGTTTGCGTGTAATCCAATATCATAGAGTAGGGAAGCACGGTAGTTAGCGGACGATATTTTAGCAGTTCCAGCGTTTCGACCCAACACTAGGTTGAGTGGTTTGTTCCATTTAAACCTACTTTAGGGTTGTTCCATTAGTTGTGTACGGTTGTTTCCATTACTGTAGTTTCACTACTGTATATCCACTAGGAATATCAATTTCAGAACGTTTGCGTGCTTTGACATACGCATTACGATTTACGTAAAAAAGTCATGTACACGTATTCCAGTGCAGAATACACTGATGTGCACCTAATGTATGGTCTTGCGGACGGAAATGCTGTGGAAGCAAGAAGACTCTACCAAGAATGCTTTCCGAATAGACGTTTGCCAAATGACCGAACATTTGTATCTGTCGACAGACATTTGAGGAAGCGTGGTTCCTTTGGCCGTCAAACAGGACAAGGGCGTCCTGTAGCACATTCTCCGGATGAGGAGGATGTGATAATTGACATCATACATGATGAACCACAGACAAACACCCGTCGTATTTCTTCCATGATACACATTCCGCACTCATCTGTTTGGCGCTTTCTTCACCGTCAGCTTTTGCATCCATACCACCTGCAACTGGTTCAGGCACTAAACCCAACGGACTATCCACACCGACAACGATTTTGCCAATGGATACAACGTCGTCATGCTGCAGACCCTAGTTGTCTCAGCCAGATACTTTTCACGGACGAAGCAACCTTCACCCGGAAAGGAATCGTAAATTCTCACAACTAGCACCATTGGGCAGATGCTAACCCGCATGTTACCAGATCTCGAGCGCATCAAGAGCGTTTCTCCGTGAACATTTGGTGTGGAATTGTCGGAAATAACTTAATTGGCCCTTATGTGTTGCCACCACGATTGACTGGGCGAACGTATCTTTTGTTTCTGCAGAATGCATTGCCAGAATTACTGGAAGATTTTCCTCTCTTGATAAGATCTAACATGTGGTTCATGCATGATGGCGCTCCAGCACATTTCAGCCATGTTGTGCGAGCACACCTTAATGCTGCATACACGAATCGGTGGATAGGTCGAGGTGGACCGGTAGCCTGGCCTGCAAGATCACCCGACCTTAATCCCTTGGAATTTTTTCTGTGGGGTCATGTGAAAACGATCGTCTACAGCACAGAAGTTCCTAATATTATGGATCTGCGACAACGAATTGAAAATGCATGCCAAACCGTTCGTAATGCTGGCGACGTACTCTTCCATGACATCAGACGGTCGCTCATGCAACGAGCCGAAGCGTGCGTGCGAGCTGGTGGCGGTCACTTTGAACAATTCCTGTAATTTGGAGCCACGGGTTTAGTTGGCTGTATCGCGTAAATAAATCGTTTCCAAACAAAGTGCTATAGAACATTTTCGTCTTCTTTTGACCTGAAGAATATGTCATTAAATTTATTGTACATAATTTTGAAACACCCTGTATAGATGACAGGAGTTTCTACAAATTTAGGCGTCGACTACTAAGGTCATTTTGCGCCTTTTACACAAGTTATATCTGTAAGCAGCCCGGGACAAACACAAACGTCCATGCCCACGGCGGGATTCGAAGCCACGGCCAGGCGTACTCGAGAACTAGAAAGCCTACGCCCTAGACCTCTCGGCCACCAAGAAATGACAGACGGTGACGAGGATCGTCGAGTGCAATTTTGCGAGATAATGATGAACAGATGCCATGCAGATGCTGCGCTATCCCGTCGTATTTGCTTCAGCGACAAATACACTTTGGATGGGTGCAGGCCACACCCAGTGTCCTCAGAAAGTAAACGTCTGGGCAGGCATTATGAGCACTAATCTCATAGGCCCATTTTTTATTTACGGAACACTGGATGGCTGCAAATACCTTCAACTGTTAGAAGACGAGGTTGGTCTAGCTGTTGCCGAGGCAGCAGGCGTAAACGACATCTGGTTCCAACAGGAATGGGCTCCTCCCCATTACGCGCTAGTTTCTGGACGAAGTATTCCCTGAATGCTGGATTGGCAGAAGCGGGAGCATTGAGTGGCCGCCTCAATCCCCGGATCTTTCCCCGCTTGACTTTTATGTTAAGCACAGGGTCTTCAAAACACGTTCTGCAAGCATTAACGAAGTGAAGTAAAGAATTAGGCAGGTGATGGCAAATATTCCTCAGGCAATCTTAATCAATGCCTGCAGTGCATTTGAGCACCGATTAGTGTATTGCCAAGAGATGAACGGTGAACACTGAGCAAATGGTGTAACCTACATGTACCGTTTCCTTTGGGAATGTAAAAATAAAATAAAGACATTTGAGAAAATTTGCCACTATGTGAACTTATTTTATGTAATTTATTTCAGCACATGGTTTATTTTAGTGGTTGGCCGAACATTATTCCTGCTGTCATAGGTTTGGCTTTCTCTACATGCAGAAGGCTCAGTTCGGGAACACTCGGTATAATAGAAAATTGCTTAAAACTACTATATTTAATAGAAAATTATAAAAGAAAAATAAAATTTTCAAAATGAAAACCCTCGGACTAACATAGGAGGCCTGTTCGAAAAGTATTCGGTGGCTACAAAAAAAGTAGAACTCCACACACCTTTTTCCTATCCGATCGTGTGACGACATTTCTGCTGATGACGTAATGAAATTTGCAGCTGTTAAGAGTGTCGCGTGCAATTGTTATAACACGCTAAAGCATAACGCTTTTATTTTCTCGTCTCGTGGTGCAAATGACAGAAAGCATTGAGCAACGACATTGCATCAAATTTTGTTTTAATATCGGTAAAATCGCAACGGAGTGTTATGAATTGCTAAAACAAGCATTCGGCAATGATATTATGAGCCGCACACAGGTTTTCGAATAATTCACCGCGACACCGCCCCAACACACACGCAGCGCACATCGTGCAGCAATTCTTGACAAAACACCATATCGCTCAGGTCAGGCAGCCTCCCTACTCACCTGACCTAAGTCCGTGAGGCTTCTTCGAATTTCCGAAGTTCAAGAAAGCGCTCAAAGAACGGAGGTTTGAGGATGTGGAAGTGACAAAACAAAATGCGACGACGGAGCTCTTGGCCATCCCAAAGGAGGCATTCCGTACTTTTTTCGACTAATGGCAGCAACGCTGGGGTAAATGCGTTGCTGCAGACGGCGTTTGTTTTGAAGGTGACTAACATTTATGTGAGTTCGAACCGTATTTTTGTAGCCTCAATCCGGATACTTTCCGGACAGGCCTCGCATACCATGTACACCTCATTCTAAAAGCGTTTTCACATAGGTGAAATGATGTTCGGCGTCCTTGCAATACATCAAGCCACTAACACTAATCTGCTTTAAACCAGTAAAATTAATGCAATTCGAACTCGACTTCTTGCTTGAACTAATTAATTTCACTGGTTTAATAATTTACAAAGCGGCCGAACATTATTCACCTAAGTGAAAACGCTTTTGGAATGAGCTGTACACTATGTGATCAAAACTTTAGGGACACAAGCATTTCTACATCGTAGGCTACAGATATCAGGAATTAATAAGCTCCGCGCCCCTTCATGCTCGAATGATATCTCCACTCGGAGGAAGACTATGAAATCACATACCATTGAACCTATTTCGACTATCATTAATTTTACGCTAATATGGAATCATGGAATGTTATTACATGCTGTTTGATATAATACATGCCATATCTTAGCATTGAAAGTTTCCAGTGGACCATAATGGTACCGCTAAGCCACATACCCTTGAACCAGTTTTGACTGATATTGACCATCAAGGAAGACGTTCACGTGTCTTCACTTAATTCACAAGCCTTTTCTCTGCTTTAGCTATGGAATGCGAAAGGGCGAACAGCATTTGGCAGAGCACAGGCCATTTATACATGGAATTTTTTAGTGAAAAACGAGGTGCCCTATAGTATTTGTGACTTTTTAAACCGCAAGTATTTCACCGATTTTCTCCACCAACGAACTTATTCTTCCGTTTTCCCTAAGTTGTCGAATGGCGAAAACGGAAGTCGAAAATTCGGAAGCGTTCGAAAACTAGAGCACCAACAGACAGACGGACGGACGGACGCACATTGTGAAAACATAAGTACTTATCGGTCCTAATTATCATGGGTGACTTCAACGCAAAGGTTGGCCAGGGCGGCTCAGGTTTTGTAGCGGGCACATTTGGTCTTGGAATGAGAAATGAGAGGGGTGACAAATTGTTACAGTTTTGCCAGGAAAAAGAATTCTGCATTACCAAAACATGGTTTTAGCACCCAGCAAGAAGACAATATACATGGAAATCTCCCCATGATAGTGTTAGTAAAGTTGCAAGAAACCAAATTGATTACATTTTAATTAATAATCGTTTTCCTAGCAGTGTTTAATCTGTTAAGACGTATCCCGGTGCAGATGTTGATCGGATCATAATCCCTTAGTGTCAGAGGTAAATCTGAGGCTGAAAGAGGTAAAAAAAAAACTCAAAGAAAACACAGAGAGATGTGGAGAAAACAAAAGATAACAGGTCAGGCAACCGAAATGCCCAGGACCGATATGATATTAAAGCATTCGAGGACGAAAAAAAAAGCATTTGATTTCTAAAGAATCCTTACGTTGTTAAGAATTAGATGAGGAAGCCTCTGGTGCTAAGCAAGGCGTACTTCTAAGGAAAATGTATAGTTCAAACTAAATAAAACTATCCGAAAAGTTAAATGGAGAAAGTAGCAATTCTCTATTGATTAGAACATATACGAATCCTTTAATTTGTAAGCTTTCCTATTTAATGAAATAAGCGTTAATTGTTGAAGCTTTCTGTGACAGGATCAATTCTTTCTTCATAAACTATTGCCAACGCTTTTCTACGTAAGCATGAACCATTGAAGGAATGGTTAGCTACTAGCTATTGTTAAAATTTGCTCTTACACAAACTAACTATTGATAATATAAGGCGTAAGTAATTACATGCCTTATCTTAGCATTGAAAGTTCCAATGAACCATAATGGTTCCACTAGTTTCTTTGGAACCAATTTCGACTATGATTATTTTACGTTAAATTTATTCATGGCACATCATTCCAAGTCGTTTGATATATTACATTTTATATTTTAACATTGAAAGTTCCAGTGAACCGTAATGGTTCCACGAAACCAGGTGCCTTTGAACCAAATTCAACTATCATTAATTTTACGTTATATTCATTGATGACACATCATTCCAAATTGTTTGATATATTACATGCTAAACCTGAGCTTTGAAAGTTTCCACTAAACTATAATGGTTCCATGAAACCACATACCATTGAACCTATGTCGACTATCATTAATTTTACGTTAATATTCAATTCTGACATGTTTTTCCAAGCAGTTTGATATAGTACATGACATATGTTAGCATTGAAAGTTTCAGTGGACCATAATGGTACCACTAAACCAAATACCCTTAAACCAATTCTGACTGATATTGACCATCAAGGAAGTTGATCACGTGTCTTTACTTAATTCACAAGCCTTTTCTCTGCTTTAGCTATGGAATGTCAAAGGGAGAACAGCATTTGGCAATGATAGGCCATTTATACATGGAATTGTAGAGTGAAAAACGTGGTCCCCTATATTGACCTTTTGAACCGGAGGTAGTTCACCGATTTTTCCATCAACGAACTCATTCTTCGATTTCCTTAAGTTGTCGAATGGCGAAAACGGAAGTCGAAAATTCGGAAGTGTTCGAAAGCTAGAGCACCAGCAGACAGACGGAGAGACAGACGGACAAACAGACGCATATTGTGAAAACATAAGTACCTATCGGTCCTAATAATAATAGAAATGAATTGAAAAAAAACTAAATGAAGTAATTAACAAAATATACAAGGAGAATGAAACAATTGAGGTAATGTGGACCCAAATTAAGAGCTCTATTCTGTAATCAATAGGGGTGTAAGACAGGGATGTGTTCTGTCCCCTCTGTCCCCTCGTATTTAATGTCTACTCATAATTCATTTTCTCAAGGGCATTGGAAGGAAAACATGAGGGGATAGACATTAATCTAATTATTTTAACAATATAAGATATGCAGATGATGCTCTTATAATTACAACAACCATAGTTGATCTTCAAAATCTCTTGAATGCAATAGATAAGGAATGTAATAATATGGGAATAAATGTAAATGCAAAAATGACTAAATTTATTGTTTGTGGTACGGAGCAAATTCAATCGGAGCTAACCCTGAAACAGGAGAAAATTAGAAAAATTGAAAAATTCAAATACTTGGGTAACTGGATAGGTAGAGAAGATGAGGAGGAAATTGAGATAAGGACAAGAATCGAAATGGCCAGACAAGTTTTTATGAAAATGAAGGCCTGAGAATTAGACTGAGAATGACGAAGTGCTACGTCTGGTCGGTCCTATTATATGGGGTGGAAACCTGGACTATAAAGAAGAATTTGATAAAAAGAATAGAACCCTTTGAAATGTGGACGTACAGAAGAATGTTGAAAATTTCCTGGACAGCAAGAAAAAGAAATGAGCAGGTGCTAGAAATGATAGGATCGCCAAGGCAACTCATGTTGCATATAAAAAAAGAGGAAGAGAGCTTATATTGGACACCTCATGCGTAACGACAAGTACAACCTTCTTCAACTAATTCTGGAAGGGAAGATCTTTGGAAAAAACAGACCAGGAAGAAGGAGGATGTCTTGGTTGATAATATCAAAGAGTGGACACGACTAAAATTGGAGAACCTCATAGGGGTGGCAAGGAATAGAGATGAAACTGCTATAATAATCGCTGACCTCCAATAAAAGATAGCACTTGGAGAAGAAGATATATATTTAGACTCTTTGGTGTTCAATTTGGCCATTTTCAAGGGTTGAAATTAAAAATCAAACTCGCGTAAACACTAACGTGAGAAAGCAGAGTTTCATGTCGAATTCGCCACGTTTTTTCGTGAGAGGCAATGCGAATTAAATTTTTTTATTTTTATTTATGATAATAAATTTTATTTTTTATTTATTATAATAATAATAATAATAATAATAATAATAATAATAATAATAATTCAATTCAATTCAAATTTTATTCCAAGTAAGGGAAAAGGATACCAGCGACGGCAAAAGCCAAAATGCTGGTACCTTAGTACATAAAACAAAACAAACCAAAAAAAAAATCACAAAGAAAAATAAACGGAAAATAATTAAATAAACTGTCAGTATATTCGTTAAAGGCATCAAGAATTCTGCCTAAGAAACTTAAATGATTAGATAAATACAAAACGGATTTTGACCGCGTTTTATAAAAACAATTGAAAGTGCAAAAATTTAAAATTTCAGAAACCTTACTCTAACCTGTAACGATTTTATTAATCAAAGAGCAATGTTGACAATATTACAAATTTTATTTTTGATGTTATTTATGATAATATTTTTTATTGATATAGAAAATTTTTTATTATTATATTTCAATAAATTAAAAAGTTTATAGGAATTTACTCACCACTCACCCATATTACAAATGTGAATAGCTAAATTAAAAAAACATGGATTGCTTAGTGTATTTATTTATTTTAATATACTGCATGTTCATTTAAATGTTCAGTATTTTAACCTGATAATGTTTTAAGGCTGGAGAATCATTCTACAAAAAACAACACCCAAAAGTGTTATGAAAACAGTTTTGCATTGTTGTTGCACGTTTAAGCATTGTTGGCGCCGGCTGAAAGCAACCGCCGGAACTGAAAAGTCACCTGACCATTGTTGTCCGAGCAACAATTCTTTTATTATTTTGCTTGTGCGTGCGTTGTTAATGGTAAAACAATTGCCAAACAATATCTTAATTTTTCAGTGGAGCTGGATGACCCTATCCATGACCTCCTTCATTATTACAGACCTGTTTTACTGAATAATTTCCATTGTTGTTTTTGCATTTCTCAATTTTGCCGTGGCGCTCTTTAACCTCCCTCTCTGATTATTTCCAACAATAAAGGTTACATTGTTGCTTAGATTAAGATGGTCAGGTGACTTTTCAGTGACGTTAAAAACAAACTGAATAGGCATTCATTTCATTAACCAAATTTCGGTTTCTTTTTATTCCCTATTTAACTCCCTTTTAAAATAAAAGATTCTCTGCAAAAAAAATAATTCAATACGCTAAGTATTTTTTTTATTTTACTTGCACTACATTTTGTTTATCTCAGCTGGTAAAAAAAGGAGGCTAAACAGCGCCATGGGAAAATTGAGAAATGCCAAAAGTAACAATGGAAATTATTCAGTAAAACAGGTCTGTAATAATAAAGGAGGTGATGCCATATCTATAGAAAATACACTTAGGCAGAACCAGTAGAATTTTATGGACTCTCCCAAACCATTGTTAATATAGACTTTCGCGATACCAGCGCCTGCTGTTGAGCGCTTCCTGAATTGCACCTCGCAACGCGAGATAACAGCTGGCGCTAATACCAGAGAGCAATAATGGGTGGATTTACGCTATAACGGATTCCGCGACGGAGTCGCTATCCAAGTTCTTCAAAGAAACCGGAAGCCAGGATAAATCCAAAGAGTTTAACAAGCCACTCTTAAACAAAGTTAAGTCTGTTAATTTATCTAAGTGAGCAAGATGCAGAACTTTAACCAAACATTTAGAGAGTGTCAATCTTTCTAGGGAGTCCATGCCCTGGAATAGAAGTTCGCCTGCAGCCGAAAAATCGAAATTGTCGATCCGCAGCGACCTGAGATTGGAACAGCAGGAGTTGTTTGGACCACACTCGTTGACCTGACTTACTTTGGGGATGTCTTTACTTGGATTAGAGTCCAGAGTCAGTTCTTTGAATTGTGGTAACAAGCATAACAGATGCGTATGAGAAGCACTGGTCAACGATTTGTTCATAAAGAGCAGGCTGGAGTAAGACGATGCACTGTTCGTTGTGTTGCTTTGTTGTCTGTGTAACCCTTCCAGTCTACTGTAGTCGAATCCATTGTGGTGGAGACGAAGGTGAATCTCCAGTAATGCTTTCAACTGGCAAAACGAGATGCGTGACTTCTCCTCTCCAGTTCTTTGAACAAATATGAAATCCCCGTTACTTGTACTGTTATAGTCAAAGCATCGACTCACATAGTATGCTTGTTTCAGCAAATTAGGGCAATAACCCATGTCTACAAAAAAAGAGGAAATCTCACACTTCAAATCTGGCATTTCTATTGCAGTCAAAAGGACAAAAGACAAGGCGATACCAAACAGTCGCTTCATTTTTGCTCCGTCAGCTTGTAATTCTAGAAAATTTGAATAAAATGCACATAAACCCCACCATAACATTAACAGCATCCATGATGTACAATGTTAATAAATCGAAATGCGTGATAGTAGAGAATACTTAATATAGATGCATTTCAGTTGGCACTATCATCATTAGCTTACAGCTACAAAAAAGCAACAGAATTTTGAAGTGCGATTTTAATTTAATGAATAAATGACGAAACAGGATAGAGAGCACTTAGATAGTACATGGGTGTTTTTAAAAGATTTCTAGTCTAACAACGCTTATCAAGTTTTTTATAGGTTCATATATAGCTATAAAAAACTGCAAAAGTTACGTAACTGATCTATCCGTTTATTGCAACATGTACAAAAAATGGCTTCTTCTCTATAGCAGAAACAATAGATAAGGTTTTATTACCTTACTATTGTTCAATGTACAGATAATGGGTAAGTGTGACACTAGCTCCGGCTCCAGCTCTAGATAGATGTTAGCTCAGGTAAACAGGCAGCTTTACATACATCAGCATGGGCTAACAGCGATTAATCAGTGAGCGTCCAACTTCCGGCCTTGTGTATCGCATCTGTTGGTACATTAGACACGTTTCGGATTTCGGGAGAATCCGTAAACCTTTTCCATCTATTGACCAATCCTGGATAAAGCGCAGTGTGCAATAATGTAATTAAATCACCGATCACTGTTGATGTTTTAGAAAGGAAGAATCCCAGACCTGCGATCCAGAAGCCTATTCTATGATTGCGTTCCACTTTGACTGCTTAACAGTCTTTAGGACACTTGGAGACAACTTTGCTGTGCCCATGTCCATAGGCCAGTTGGTAGATGCTGAAGAAAATCTAGGTCTAGCAAACTCGATACCGTTAATTCAAACCCAATGCAGGATTGCCTATTCCGTTGGGGTACACCAGCTAACTGTAAAGAGGCGTCAGCCATGATAGTCGAGGTTCCTGGTACGAATCCAGGTCGCAGAATTTTTCCTTCCATTTTTCAATTGAAAAATCATTACCTTGGAGAGCATCTCCAGTTCATAATTATTATTATGTGACGTTATCACGTGTTAAGTAATATATTCGTTTTATAGTGAAATTGATCACAGGAATAATAGAAGGTATTATTCAATTTCCTTTTGATAATATGGTAACATAAGTGTTTTTGACGTAGTGGCATATCAAGTGAAG
>JAHWFO010031624.1:1747-29034 GCA_023313115.1 Rhysida immarginata | reverse complement strand
CTTCCACTACAAGAGGCGGTACGTCTATAGACGCTGTATTTACTCGTTATGTTGACAGACTCAACACCCGTGCTTTTATCTCATACTTTAGTTATCATAAGCCCTTACTCAGTGTTACCGATGTACATGTTTCTGAAGACGACCATTTATAAATAAAAAAATATTTTGTACTGTAAAAAATATTCATTTATTTGTTGCACTTAAAAACATTATCATGATTCAGTGTTTCGGGTTGTAGATTCGAAACTATATCACCATTTTTTTTAATTTTTCCATGCCCTTTTTATTTCTTTATTTTATTGTTTTCTAGGTACTTCTCTTACTCTGCTCTGTTTCCCCTCTCCTGGGTGGATGACGACTTGGGCAAGTGTGTTCCCTTAACCTCCGTAGTTTGTTCAATTGTTGGCGATTTTTGTAGTATGTTTTCGTATTGCTTTACGTTTGTTGCGTTTTTGTCCCGTGTCTCACCAACTTTCTTATGGGGTAAGAGCTTTACTGTTTTTGATTTTTTCGTTTTCCCACTATGCCAAGTTTATTCACTTGTTTTTCTATTTTTTTGCTTTCTGAAGTCTGTGTATAACTTTTAATTTGTACCGGACTTTCTTTTTTGTGACTTTTTTGACAGATTTTTGTAGCTTTTTGTGGTTCGGATTTATTCTCGAACTTTCTTGTTGGTGCTCACGAAAAAAAAACTACGCCCGTAGAAAAAGTATCACTTAGCAACCTGAGATCTCGTGTAAGTTTTTGGGACTCCGACGCTGTGTCAGTATTAATCCGAATGAATCAACCTTACGACTTTCCTTGTCAGTTTAGGAGCAACTATTACCTTTTAATATCTGCTTAACATATTTGATTACTTTTGGTTTTTTTTCTTTGCTTCTTGGCACTACTTCTTATTACTTTGCCTTTTATTTTATATAATAATTTATTCAAATACATATATATTATTCTTTTTTCTAGCTTTTTTTATTTCCAAGTTGGATAGCGATTTGGCAGTACGAACTTGTGTTTACAAAACTTTAACTCAGCCTTTCTGTCAACGATCACACTCGCCAGTGGTTCCCTTTGGATTTGTATCTCCGTCTGAGTCTCCTTTGGCCGCTGTTTGCGAAGACCAATTTTTATGTAGCATTATTTCAATACCTTTTCTGCCTTTTTATTATTATAAAAAAAAGAACGGATATTTATAAGAGAAAAGGACGAGACAATAGTTATTAAATAAAATTAATATTTATTATTTTATTTTTCATTTTTATTTAATAACTTTATAAAAAAAGTAATAAAGACTCTATTTAAACTTGGACACAGGTTTACGCTTCCTCTTACCTTTCACTTTTCCGCCCAAGTAATAAAAAAGATTTAGCATTAAGCAAGTTTATTTTTGGGTATCTATTTTAACTTAGCGTATTTAACCCTATTTGTAACCTTAAATTATATCCTTGGGGAGTAATAGAAATCAATTAAACTTAATCTTTGGACTAAAGCCCAACTGTCTTTAACTTTTTGCTGGGTACTTAGACGAATAATCAGAGGGGACCTTAACTTTCAATGCTTCCAAACGCGGCTTTCCTCCTCTTATTTCAGTATATCGATCGAAGATTGTACGGCCACTTTTGTCCCGTTACACTAATAAACTGTGTGATATAATTGATTACTTTTAACATTATTAAAATTTATGAAAAGTATACAGGTTTTTTGCTAACTGAAAATAACGTCTTTTGTATCAGTATCAAATTACTGGGATAATCATGAAAATATAATCAATTTGCATTCCATTTTTCTCATTATTTATTTATGCTTAAGCCCCAATAATAATTAAAAATTGTTTTCCTGAATTTTCAGACACGATTCTCACCCTCATGCGGAACGAGTGAGCAAAAAAAAGACTGATTATAGTATTCATTTCAAGCAAATACAGTATGGAGAAACTTGCTATAAAACGTGATAGACGCCCTAATGAGCTCTTTAATTGGATATATGAACTATTCAAATGATCTTTAAATTGAATGTTGTTATCATGATAAATGTCTAATTTCTTAAGTACGGAGACTCTAATAACAACATAGGTATATAATATTTAACCCACTTCATGTGAAGAAAAAATAATTGAGGATTTATCAAATATAATAATAAAAAAGTTCTCCATCGAACGTCAAGCAATGATGAATAGAGCTGACTGAACAAACAAAACCATTCAGAAACGACGAATCTACATTTCGTAGAATCAGCAAAATAATTTTTTAAAAATGACACCAATCGCTATTCAGCAAATTTTAAGAAGAAATAAAGATGAGTTGTGAAAAAATAATTGATATATATAGAGGTCCAGGAAAATCGAGATCTCACCTTCGTCGATAATTCTGATCCAATTCCAACGTCGCTGTTCGTTTCTTCTCCTCGCCAAAGTAAGTATCATTTACAATAATGTAGGTAATAATTTTATTATTTTATATTTTAAGAGCTTAACATTTTAATATTGTAAGAGCTTAACATTTTAAAACTCTAAGTAAATACTCTAACTCGTTAAAATTTCCTTAGAATGTGCTGCAAAGGCTCTTTTTTTCTTGAAATTTCATGTTCAGTAAATCAAATAATTTAGCTACATAGCCATAGAAGACGAAGCGTCGTGTTTCAATTTTGCTAATAGCGAATCTTAACATATGCAAAAGTACGATAAATCTCTTCAGTAGAAGCGTCCATATTAGTTAAACGTCTTAATTGCACAATCTCAACAAGAGCAGACTTCCGTTTTACTATCCTCGTGTTGACTTCTATAATTTTCGAGGGCGTTTTTTTTTTTACTCTAACCACATTATTTTTGGTATAGCACTCTTGTAAGGACATTCTGTTTCAGATTATGATTTCATATAACTCAGATTTTAAATCTAAATTAATGACGATTTATCTATTAAAAATAATGATAATTTTCTTTAGAAAATCTATGAATTGTCGATTTGGAGAGATAGGTGACACTGCGTTTACTTTGAAGAGAAATAAATTTGTTTCGATGAGTGTTGAGCGGTTTACTATGTAAGAAAAAGGAGATGCTTTTCTGTTATTGCAGGCACTAATTTATGAAAAAGAATCGTATTTTAATCAAACTGAAATGTAACTGGGGTCATTGGAAAAAGAAAATTCTAAGTTTTCTATTTTACCTCACTCATTTCGTTGATATCTTGTATAAACATTAGTGCGAAATTCCTTGAAACGGAAAATTAGCACCCCATGTTAAATACTACAAGAGTTGAGCCTGCGACCGCTATAGTCACTGTCGCTGTACATTTAAACCAATACAAACAACTTATGAATCTACATCAGACAAAATCCAAGAGCGTCCTAAATTATACTGAAGCCTATGATTTGTGAACTTTTGCACAACAGAATACAGATCAGACGAAATATTCTAGAGCATCTCTAATTTTTATAAACCCATTAGCTTGAGACACTTTTGCGAAAGTTCGCGAAAGGTTTGCTAATGTTGGGCACGTCTCTTAATCTTCCCATACAACAGTTACCTTCAGGGGATATCCAACAGATATCATTTAAAGATGGCACAAAGATGTCTATTAGATTTCCCCTAGACAAATGCATATGCAGATTTCTTTTAACCAATAGATATCTATCACGACATTTATTGTATTTCTACAGACAAGTAGATCCTGAATATCCTGCAAATATCCACTGGATATTATACTTTGGCCTTGGATATACCTTGTTTATTCTTATATCTGGTGGATGTTATGTGAGTTATATATGTTGTATGGGTCTGTGCAAGTTTAGAAAGCCATTTAATAAACAACCTTTGAATCGACAGATTTTGGATCAGACAATACCCAAGGGTGTCCCTATTTGTACTAAACTTATGGCTCGAGATACTTTTTCGCAAGTTCTAAGATATTGTGCTAACTTGTTTGTGAGATGTTTGAGAATGCTCAGTACAATTAGTAGTATACACAAAAGTAAAAGTACGTAATTTAGATATCTGATCATATTTTTTTACAGAGTTCACGATGAAAGTAGCTATCGTCTTGGTTGCCATCATGGCCATCTTTGCCGCCCCGTCTATGGGCTTCCAACAACGTGGCGTCTTTGACAAGTTCACCGGCGCCATCCAAAAGATGAAAGAGTTCCTTGAGTATCTCAAGAGCCCCGAATTCGCTGCCCATATCAAGAACATCGAGGACCATATCAACGCCGCTCCCGACAAGGCCGTCGAATGCTTCAAAACTGCTTCTGAGGGTGTCAAGGGCGACAGAGAGGCTGCCATCGAAGAGCTCCGCGAAGCCCTCAAGAAGGCCTTCCACAAGGATGAGAGCGGAGACACAAACGCCTTCGTCAAGCTCCTCGACCTCATCCAAGGTCTCGCCAATATCATCAAAGACCCAACCATCGCCAAGGACCTCCAGACAATTGGCAGCCAATACAAGGATGCCCTCGACCAAGCAATGGGCTGCTTCAAGACCGAACTCCAGGCAGCTAAGGATGAAGCTGATAGCGTCGCCAACGAAATCAAATCGAAATTCTTCTAAGCAGACGCTTTTACTCAAAGCCAGTCTGTTCACTTTGTATAGCCTGAAGGAATTGGATTTTCAAAGGAATTAAAGATTGGTCTTTAAACGTAATAAAATCTCACGTAATTTTCTTTGTAATATTCATATACACGACATACATACAGGGTAATTCAGAACTAATGTTACAGAAGAATATAGTAGATACAGGGTAGCTCATGGGCCACGTCAGGTAAATTGAAGAGGATCAGGTGAGTACAGAGAGTAAATATCCAAGTTTTTATCTTGTTCGTTATGTCCTCGCTGGTGACTCGACAAAGGTCGGTCCTGAATTCATACTGTAATACCAGTGTCAATGGTGGCAACTGCGTCGTTATTCTTTGACGGACGAAATTTTAGTAAAGGAGGCACATGAACCTTTTCTTTAACACAATCCCAATGGATAAAACTCAAGTGATCTAAGAAGCCAGACAAGAAAAGTCAGGTTTGCACACTCCTTCCTCTTAGTGAAGAAACGAGTAACTACGCCACTGTATAAGTCACAAATAAAATCCTTACTTTTCATCCATACGTTGCTTTGATATTGCATGGCTAGACTTCAAAACCAGCAGGGAGTTATGTAGCAGGGCAATGTCATCATAGCCTGTGACCTACTCCTCAACCTCCTCTGGTTCAACATCTATCGTAAAGCCACTACTTCATACTACCTCATCCATTCTACCTCTTCTCATCCTACATCTCATAAGCTAGTCTCCCTCCGATTTTTCATTGATAAAGCTCATAAACTTCCCCTTAACCCATCCGACAGAACTAAAGAATTCCATAACATACGCTAGCTTCCTTCTACCAACAGTTTCCCCCCTTCTACTACAGTGCTGGACATAATAATAGGACCAGTCGAAATACAAAACACAAAATATTTTGTATTTAAATTTTTAAATATTTTCTGTTTTTTAAAGTATAAATAATTTTATTTGTGAAAGGAAATAAAAAAATAAAAAGTTATGACAAAATTCAGTTTTTTTGAATAATTTTTATACAAAGGAGTAGACAAAATTGTAAACCCACAATGTTTTTTTTAAAGAACATAAATAATAAAAATATTTTTTTCCAAAAAATAAATAATATTAATATTTAGTTTGTTTCCCATTTAAACTTAATGGGGTAGCTGTACCAGTAATTAACAGTTTAAGACATTACCGTGAAACCAAATTGTGTACGGAAATCAAATTGCATTTTGAAACTTTTCTAGTCATATCATTAAATTGTAAATACAATGCAGAATGTGCCAATCTCTAAATAATTATATCTTTAAAAGCTATTAAGTTATGAAATTTTTTCCTAACTAATGCATGAATCACCAGTAGTTGACAGTTAATGCACCAAAAGTTGACAGGCAGTTGCACTAGTAATTGACAATATTTTAATTGCACATTATTATATATTTTTTACCAAAAAAATTGACAACATTCAAAAGTAGCTGATGAAATCAAGCATTTTTAAGAATGTGTAAAGTATTTAACATTAACTAAAATTGTGCTTTTGAAAACTTAAGTTGTTCGTTTAGATCCTTTATCTTTTTTTACTTTGAAATAATAAATTAAATCGGTACACTCCCATGTAGAGTGCAAGGACCATAGAAAATGAAGGTGTTTTCCAATAGTGCAATATCATCATATCTTAGCCAACAAATTGTTCTTAGAAAATTTGATTTTTGACGATTGTTCTCCTATTTGCAAAATTCATCCAATTCATCCTATGCTAATTCTTATCATAGTAAATAGAATATCAGTAGCAGTTTTCTTCTTGGAAGATAACTTGTCCTGGGCTATCTGTTGATCGTCTGTGTGACAAGATTCAAAACCAACAAAAGAATCGGCGTATAGGGCCTAGAAGATTTATGTCAAAGTGGATGATCTAGAAATTGACAGTCAACTTCTTATAATTGAGAGACCTAGATTAATTAATGGAAATTAAGAAGTTAGACTTAAAACCATCATGTTTCTTTTATTATTACCCTACATTCTATATCACAATATATTTTTTCCGTTTTTTTTTAAAACACAGAAATTATCAATGATTGACAGGTTATGTCAATTACTGGTGACACAACATATTTGGGTTCCAGTAGTGGACGGTGGATTAAAACAATTAAATCATTGCTCATCTGAAATTCTGTTACTACTAGAAGTATTGTCCATTGATCACACAAAAAGGTTCACGTAAAATTAATGACAAATATTGCATAACATTCATGAAATAAATTTAAGTAATCAAACCCTCGCGTAGTGATTCATTACAAGTTTTTTTCGAATCAGTAAGGCAATGAACAATCAACATGTGTTTGCGGCCATAATATGGAGCAAAGTTCCTAGTTTTTTATTGTTCTGGGAAGCCAACTACAATGTTTAATACGAGGTGGCAACACCAGTCCCTTTTCTTGCCTTATTATTTTATTAAAAGCCATTATATCGTGACTTGTCAATTACTGGAAATTCAATTAAACGGTTGGTCATTGTATGACTCAAGTTTAACAGTCTTTCACAAGGAATCTATCCCATGCTTTTTGAATGGCACATTTTAAGTCTTTTGCATTCTCAAATTGTTTTCCATTTGCGTATATACTTCGTACAATATCACCCCATAAATTCTCAATTGGATTGAGATCAGGACTGCATGTTGGCCAGTCCAACACAGTCAGTCCTTGATCACAAAACCACTCTTGCGTTGACTTTGCACAGTGGATAGGTGCATTATCTTGTTGAAATACGATGTCTGGATTATTCAATTCATCTCTAAGTGGCAACAGGTAATTTCGTAAAATGTCCTGATAATCGTCGGCTGTTGATTTCCCTTTCACAAACGCTAAGCTTGATTTTCCCTTTGCTGAAAAAGCAGCCCAAATCATCACGCTGCCTCCACCTTGAACACGTTTTGAAAGAATTTTTTCTGAAGGTCGAAATCATGCCATTAGAACCGTATGCCATCAGGCCCTCCAGATTAATTTTATTTTCATCACTGAAGATGGTATGGTTCCACATTTCACTATTTCCAATATAACGTTTTGCAAATGCCAATCTGTCTTTCATATGTTTTGAAATTAACTTTGGCTTTAACTTCATTTTCGTATACACGTTGTTTTTGGATGCATGGAGTATACGGCGTGTTGTTCTAGATGAAACAGGAAGATTCAGAGATGAAGTGATGGTTGATGATGTTGAGCCAGTATCTGATGCCATTCGAAGGATAACACGTTTGTCTCTTTCTGACACTTTACTGGGTCTTCCAGGACGGCAAACTTTTCCATACTTCTCAGGATTTTGTAGAAAATTATGCACAAGTCTTTGATCTGTTAATTAATGCTGCAATCTCCCTTTCGCTTTTCCCATAGTAATTATAGGCAATAATTTGAGCTTGCTATTTGTCAGTTAACTTTGTACCACGTCCCATTGTTCGTTTGTAGTCAAATCACATTGATTCTCTTTTTTTATCAATGATTAAGCAGCCTGCAGTAAAATAAAGCATGGAAATGTTTATGGAAAAATACATTATTCTCAGGGTGATCCTAAAATTTTGTCCACTGCTTTCTATAGAGATTATTCAAAAAAACTGAATTTTGTTATAACTTTTTTTTATTTTTTTATTTCCTTACACAAATAAAATTATTTATACGTTAAAAAACAGAAAATATTTAAAAAAATAAATAATAATATTTTGTGTTTTGTATTTCGACTGGCCCTATTATTATGTCCAGCACTGTATTTCCAATCTTTACCTTAAGACGACGTTTACTATTCCAGCCTACAATACCTAATTCCGACACGAATAAGTGGATATGCTTAACCTTCCTTGATCCGTGCTGCTATCGCTTGTCCACGTTCCCATCCTCATTGAATCTCCACGTCTCCTTCAAAACTCCCACATCATGCCATATATCCTTAAACCCTCCGTCCCTTCCAAATTCCAACAACTACGTTTATACCTATGCGGGAGTGTGCCGTATAGACTGCAAACAATGTGACTGCTTCTATATCGGATTTACTTCTCCATAAGATATAAAGAACACGAGTCATCTTTTACTAAGAAGGACAAGAAATCGCAATACGCTGCCCACCTCTTAGAAAAAGGACACCCCCAAGGACAAAGAGAAGATTCTATGTCAGCCATCCATGTTTCCAAAGACCCCAGCAGGACATTTACCCTTGAAGCAATAGAAATTTCCAAAGCTAAACGCTAGAAGCATAACCTCCTAATCAATTCAAAAACCACCGTCGACGTGTATGCTATTCTTTCATCAGTTGCCGATTTATTATAATTCCAATGTAGCTATTCCCTTTCATTGTTAATGCTCTATCACCTTTGACTTTTACAATCAACTGTAGCTTTGTATAAATGCTTTGTTTGGTTTGGTTGGTATTAATGTCCTTTACAACTACTCTCGTCATATCAAGACAGCGTTATAGGGTGCGCAAATTTTGCCTCGCAAGGGTTTTTAACGTGCAGCTGGCAAATGACTACAAGGGACCAACGGCTTTACTTCCTTTCCGAAGGAGGTGCATGATCTCAGGATTTCCTCCTGAAAAATCCTCGTCGTCCTCGGCCGGGATCGAACCCGCCTACTCACGCATCAGAGGCGATTACGCAACCACTGAGCCAACGAGGCGGAAAAAGAAATCCCAACACCAAGAAGGACTTGTGTTAAATGAATGAAATTTCGACAGTGTATTCAGCTATGGTATTTATTCAATTGATTCAAGTTTCAAGGTTACAACTTATAGGGGGCGCCACCCTGTACATGCAAATGAGACATTCCAATGACAGATATAAAGGAGATCAGACGCGGATCTGTGTCACTTCAGACACTTGTGGACGTGTGTGATAGAGTACGTAAAACATGCCTCGAAGGCGAATGCGACGTAAATATGGGCAGCTAACCCAATTCGAAAGAGGACGTGTAGTGGGCCTTCGAGAGGGTGGACTTTCGTTTCGTGCTATTGCAGAACGCATGGGTCGAGACGTTGCCACTGTGTATAACTGCTGGCAGCAATGTTCCAGGGAAGGCAGGATTACCAGGAGAGAAGGATCTGGACGACCCCCGGCTACTGGAGACAGAGTTGACTGGCGCATCTGCAGCGGACTTTCGGGCTACTGCGGCACCCAACGTCAGTCCACGCACAATTCGAACCGTCTCCTGGCCAGGAACCTCCACTCCAGGCGCCTTGTGGCATGTTTGCCTCTTATCCCTCAACACCGTGCGGCACGTCTTCAGTGGTGTCAAGCCAGAGCGACTTGGAGGGCAGAATGGCGGTCTGTGGTCTTCACGGATAAAAGTCGTTTCTGTCTCGGTCAGAGTGATGGTCGCACAAAGGTCAGGAGGAGGAGTGGGTAAGTCCTGTTACCGAGCTGTATCCGTCGTCGGCATAGTGGCCCCACCCCTGGCGTTATGGTATGGGGAGGGATTTCTTACGACAGCAGGACCTCCCTGGTGGTTATCCCAGTCCCCATGACGGCAAATATTTACATTCTGATGGTTGTTGAGTCCATTGTGCTGCCATTCATGACTGGTATGCCAGGGGGCTGTTCCAACAGGATAACGCTCGACCCCACACTGCCGCTGCAACTCAACGTGCCCTTCAGGGTGTCCACATCCTACCTTGGCCAGCACGATCACCAGATCTGTCGCCCATCGAGAACGTCTGGGACATGGTCGGACGCCGTGTCAGGGCTCTTCCACAACCAGCAACAACTCTCGCTGATCTGACCATCCAGGTATAACAGGCATGGAATGCCATACCACAAAATGACATTCGGCATCTCTACGACCGTATGCATGCACGTGTGCAGGCCTGCAGAGACCAGCGCGGCGACTACAGCGGGTACTAAAGTCCGTGCTTTTCACCATGTACAGGGTGGCGCTGGTGGCGCCCCCTATAAGTTGTAACCTTGAAACTTGAATCAATTGAATAAATACCATAGCTGAATATACTGTCCAAATTCCATTCATCTACATGTAGCACAAGTCTTTCGTGGTGTTGGGATTTTTTTTTCCGCCAGTGTATAAATGCTTGTTTACTTTGTATTTCATTTTAAATTTGTATCAATCCCTTACAATTTGCAATACACATATTTAATTTCTATTCTAGCTTTACATTTTTCCCCTTTAATTTTGCATTATAACAGGTATGTACACTTAAATTTTATATTTCCGTTTATTGTAAACTTTTGTTTGGTTACCTTCACTGTGACATAAAGTTTGCATTAATTATCCTTTTGTATAAGTATTTTTCATCTACGTTACTCATGTTAATTTCGCAGTTCCTTGTATATTAGTAATTTTTTATATTAATCACCTTGTACTACCAATCAGATGCGCCCACGCATCAAAAACATGTTTCTGTATTTATAGCCAATCATAATGCGTCTAAAACGCGTTAAAAAAAGCGCTAAGCTGGACGTCGGCTGCTACGGCCATTTTGCGTCTGACAAAAAGTTTAAATATCCACAGTTTATGGACCAAAAGTTTAAAAACTCAGATATAAAATGAATAAAAACGTAAATTATAAAAATGTAAAAGCAATAAAAAGTATGTATGTTAATTTAGAATCACAAATAATTTTAAAACCAACCTTTTTTTTTTCTATGGTTCTCCCCTAATAATAGATCTCATGGATAACATAGCTCTGCTGAACAACGTAAATTAGTGTGTAAAGGGCACTAACTAACTAATAAATGATTAAAATACATTTTCTTATGGGTTGTCTCTTAATAAAAATTGGTGAATATGATTAGTGTGTAAAGGGCACTAAATAAAACATATACTTAATGATCAAATATATACAATGCAATAAAAATATGACTATATGAATTTAAAAACATGAATAATTTTTAAAAATAGAAATACTTTTTTAAAAATTGTAGGGTTGTTCCCCAACAAAAAATCTAGTGAATGATTCAGTCCTAATGAGCGTCGTAAGTTAGTGTGTAAAGAGCACTGGATTAAAATATGGTTAATAGTCAGCACTGCTCCACAAGAACACAATGGAGCTGGTTCTTTGTTAATAAATGGATGTGAGTAAGACGGCTGTGACCAATCCTAAGCCGAGTAAGAACGACATCTTCTCGCCTGTTTGTTAGACAAGGCAATGACCACGGTGTGATGGCACGCTTTATTTCAAATAATTTATTAGCAGGGTTCTTGGAAATCACCGGGTATAAATGCTCGGGGATTGAAAGCAATTCAGAGATCGGTAACTGAGTAATAGCGTGTTTTACCGCCTTATCGACCTGTTCATTTTGCTGGATACACATGTGACTAGGGATCCAGACAAATTCTGGTACCTTGGAAATCCAGGAAATGCAGGTATTCCTGGATTCTTTTGACAAAAGGGTTTTCAGAATTGAATGATTCCAACGATTCCAAAGCGCTCTGAGAATCAGGGAATTTCTTGAAGTTGGAATTTGGATATTGAAAAGCGAACTCTACCGCTTTGGCTATCGCTACCAATTCCGCTGAGAAGATGGAAAACTCGTTTGGCAAATGATAAGAAAAAACCGAATTGTCTATGAGAAATGCACATCCGACTCTATCATCTGATCTGGGCCCATCTGTGTATATGTGATATCCGTCTGGAAGGGCTTCTAAAAAATTCTTAAAAAGTGCCCTAACTTCGGCATCTATAAAATTCGGTTTCTATCCAGCGAAAAGATTATAATTTATATCTGGTTGGGGGAGAATCCATTGAGGAACATCGCTAACCTTTCGGCTATGCATGGCTGGAAATGATATGTTCAAGATTTCCAGAAGGTTTTGGAATAAATTGTTTATACTTCTAAAAGTATGATAGGGAGGGATCCTGGGTTTATCGAATGAACAGGCAAAAGCTGGATGCAGACTTTCACCATACACGCGAAGAGCATACTTCAGGAGGAGTTTGGCTCTTCGGTACCATATCAGGGGTTCAGAAGCATCCACATAAAGGCTCTCTACCGGAGGAGTTAGGAAAGCCCCTGTGGCAATTCTTATCCCTAGGTTATGGACGGGATCTAACAGCTTCAAAGTACTTTTTGAAGCTGAGGCATAAACAATACTTCCATAGTCTAATTTAGACCTAACTAGAGAGCCGTATAAAAAAGGAGCATCTTCCTATCAGCGCCCTATTTGGTAGCGGAAATCGAGCGCAAAACATTCATGGCTTGTAAGCATCACGATTTTAGATTGCGAAGATGTAGGAGCCATGAAAATTTTTTATCAAAGGTCAGACCCAAGAATTTATGGAAGTCCACCACTAAAATACGGGATCCATAAAATGTAAGGTCTGGGTCTGGATGGAGACCTCTCAAAAAACAAAAGTGAACGGCCCTTTTTTGGGGGGGTGAAAATTTAAAGCCTACTCCGTTGCTCCAGGTATCAAGCTTGTTGATGGCCAGTTGCAGTTGACGCTCAATAAAGAACTTTGAGGACCCTCGACAGTAAATGGCGATATCGTCAACGTACAGGGAATAGTTCACAGTAGATGGAAGTTGTAAACAAGCCTCATTAATAGCAATGAGGAAAAGGAAGGGGCAAGCACACTTCCCAATGGGACACCATTATCCTGCGTAAAAGGGTCTGAGAGCGTTGACCCATCGCGAACTCGGAAGGTTATATTCGCCATGAAATTACATAGGAAAGAGGGAAAATGTCCTGTAAGGCCGTATATCCGCAAAAGTATTGCTATTCCATGCCTCAAAGTTGTATCGTAGGCTTTTTCCAGATCGAAGAATACCCCTACGACATGTTGTCTATGTCTCCGTGCGAAATGAATCTCATGCTCCAACCGAAGAGGTGATCAACAGTTGAGCGAGATTTGCGGAAACCGCACTGAAACCTAGACAACAGGTGGTATTTTTCCAGGCATCACATAAGTCGGACAGAGACCATCCTTTCCAAGACTTTGCACAGACAGCCGGTTAGCGTTATTAGTCGACAGTTTGAAGGGCAAGAGTGGTCTTTATTCGGTTTTGAAATAGCAATAATAATTGCCTGTCTCCATAAAGATGGAATCTCTCCTAAGGACCAGATGTAATTATACAACGAAAGTAGGTAAGCATAAGCTTCCTGCGTGAGATGTTTCAGGAAAGAGTATAAGATTCCATCTGGGCCTGGCGCAAAATCTCTGGAGCAACGAAGGGCATAATGCAGTTCCCGTAAAGAAAACGGGAAATTATATTTTTCGAGGTTTCGAGATTTAAAATTTATAGCATGCGATTCTTCGATAAGTTTTTGTCTTTGAAAGGAGGCTGAGTAATGTTTTATTTGTGAAACCTCAGCAAATGTCCTTCCGAGGATATTAGCTACCTCTTTCGGGTCAAAGTATGTATGACCATTTTCAATGAGAGAAGTGAGTTTATCCGGGAGTCTTTTCCTATTTATTTTTCTAATCATATTCCATATAGTTTAAAGAGGAGTCTTTTTATTATTGGAGGATATATAATCCCTCCAACAGAGTTTCTTATTCGTGGAAATGATTAGTTTACAACTGACCCTTTTTTCTTTTAAGTAATAAGATTCTCAAGAGTGAGTTGTGCGGAAAAAATGCGGAGAGCTCTCTTACTTTCTCGAACCGCTAGGGCACATTCTTCATTCCACCATGGCAATGAAATCTTCGTGTAAGAGGATCTACACTTAGGAATGGATTGTTCTGCCGCATGGAGCATGCGGGAAGTGAAATCTTCTACAGCCTCATCTACAGATGGAAAGGATGTTTTATTCTCAAACTGTAGATGGGATTGGAAGACCTGCCAGTCTGCTTTATCCAATTTCCAACGTGGTAGAGGGTTGGAAAAAGTAGAAGAACTCAGGGAAATACTGATCGGGAAATGATCACTATCATGTAAATCTGAGAATACGCTCCAGGCTAAATTAGGTGTGAAAGATGAAGAGGATATAGATAGATCGATGCATGACAGAGAGCCGTTAGCTGAGTGGAGGAATGCTAGCGAGCCATCGTTTAACAAATTGATGTTAAAAGAATTCAAAACTTTCTCTATCATATATCCTCTTTCAGAGAGCTTTATGGACCCCCGAATTGGATTGTGATCGTTAAAAATCACCCAGAACAAGAAAGGGGCTTGGAAGTTCACACAGCAGAGATAACGATTTTACATCCGTATATTGATCCGGACGTAGATACAGCGAACATACAGTTAGAGGTGAGAGATCTTTAAATAAAACTCTAACTGCTACCGCCTGGAGATTACATGTTAAATTAATGGCAGTAAAAGGCAAAGATCTTTGAACTAAGATGGCAACCCTACCACAGGCTTTATTTCCCGATGTATAATCCTTCCTAATAAAATTAAACCCTTTTAGGGTTGGAGACTGGGATGACAAAAGGAACGTTTCTTGCAAAACCAATAAGGAGAAGGAGAACTTATTGACTATGAGCTTTAGGTCTTCTAAACGACAGAAGAATCCATTAAGGTTCCATTGTAACAGTGCCATGGTGAAGGTTTTAAGGTGTAAGTTTAAACTCCCAAGATAACTCCATCTCCTCAATAGGAGATACCTGTAAATTTAAAGGGAAGTCTTGCCCTCCCCCCAAAACCGGAGAATTTGGTGTAGTTTCTACTACACGTTTTTTGGAGGGGCCAGAGAAAAAACCCACCTCTGATTAGCGTTTCTTCCCATCTTCTCTCTCCGAAGTTTTTGGAGGAGTTCCTGGTGATGAAATCGATTTCGAAGTCAGACTAATACTAGCAGATGGTTCTGTGGAGGTGGAAGTTCCACAGAAAAAGTCTGCAATACACAAATCAGTCTTTGCTCCAACTGACTTAACAGAAGGACGACTCTTAACCCACTGCTGCATAGTTATGGACTTCATTCTGTTCTACTTGCTTACGTGCTTCCGGAAAAGAAACCCCCAAGGACACGAACCTCTTGGATTTTCTTTTCCTTCCGCAGAATGGGCTCCCTTACAATTACAACACCGGAAGTCATTTGAACAATCTTCCATCTCATGTCCGGGCAGGCCGCACTTGCAACAAACTGCATTAAAATGACAGTTTGTTCTCGTGTGGCCGTACTTTTGACATTGGAAGCATCGCAACGGGTTGGGGATAAAGGGTCTCACGTGACAGTGGATATAGCCGATATAGATGGTATTAGGCAAAACTGTTCCCTCAAAGCTAACAATGAAGGAATGAGTAGGATGAGGAACACCATTCCTCCTTGGAGCGATCCGGCGAATGTCAACAACAATTGATCATCCAATTCGGCAATGATTTCCTCATTCTCTATTCCTTCCAGTTCCTAGCACGTGAAAACACCTTTCTTGTAATTCAAGGTTGCATGGGGAGAAACCGAAATGGCTTTCCCTGCAAACCTTTTCAAGGATAAAAGGATGATGGCTTGTTTATCCTTAACAACCTCGATCAATAGACTGCCATTAAAGAGTCTCTTAAGATGTTTAGTGTCCCCCAACGAGGCATTTGAGTTCTTTGGAAATTAAAAAGGGGGAGATGGTATTAAACGACTCCCCACTTGCTAATTTCATCTCTAAAAACTTCGAATTTCTTGGCGGTCTTCTACTAGGTCTCCCTTCACGATTGTTATTATTATTTTGTTTTTGATTTACTTGCTTATTTTGTTTACCCATATTAAGTAAAATGAATTTTCATCTCCCTCGCTCCCCACCCACCATCGAGCCCATCAAGGGGATGCACATTGGCACCAGGGATACGAGGAGGATATAGGCAGCGCCTAACCCTATGGCCGAAGCTCCAAGGAGCGACTACCAGCCGATTAATCTGGACGGGCTCATCCAGACCACCCATCTTTCCGAGAAGCAGGGGCCAAAGTGGTGTGTTGTTCCAGAAAGCCTTCTCTCAACCACCAGGATCCCCCTTTCCCCAGAAGTAGGGTTGCTTCGCACGGCAAACACGAAGGTGGACGTACTGGTCGTAATGGAGGCCATGTCAAAAACATGTCTGCATTGCGAGCACCAGTCCCTTTGGGAGGGTCCACAACCGACCGGACACTTTAGTCTGGCCTCTCTGCTAAGGCCTGTCTGGGATGGGTGACCGAATCCAGCTTAGCCCTTAGCGTCACTGAGGCACTCAAGCCCCTCCACCACGTCAAGGTAGTGCCCACGGAGGGGTCAGGACGATAGAGTTGATTGTTGATTGACGAGGGACAAGGGACACAAGGAGTAGGAGTTCCAGCATTCGGGAAAGATGGCCTTTTGCATATTGTCGAAATTGATGTCCAGAATGTGACGAGGCCTGCGATGCCAGAGGAAATTTTTCAAGGTGAGCGGATGCTCAAGAATGCCTTTAACCAGAGGATTGGGATGGTCCTTCATCTTAGGAAGCAGCTTTTTCAGCAACTCCTGGACGTGATTTCCAATGGGAGGTATATCAAAATCGTCGTAAATAGAAGTATTTGTTGCAACTCTCCTGTCAAGTTGGATAATGGTCCTCAAAGTAACGTTTTGGAAGGTTTGGAGGTCCTTCCGTCTGCACTTACATATTGTTGCCCAGGCAGGCATACCATAAAGCAAGATGGTGCGGATTACGCCCTGTACAGCAATAGTTTGCAGCCCAATCCAAGCGCGCTGTTTCGCCCCAGAAGAGCTACCAAACGAATTGTTCTTTTACCCTTTAAAGCCCTCACAGTTCCCCAGAGCGAGTTGTCCTGGCCAGACAATGACTTCAGTTTTTTGCTCCACCTTTGATTTCGTAGAGCTTTAACCTCCTCCAGAACCTTCCAAAAAGACTGGTTGTACAGTCAACCAAAGGAAATAATCCACACGAGTTTAATACTTAATATTACATTTCATGCTAATGTGTTGTTTTAATAGCTTTTTTAATTATAGTTATTTAAATTTAATAATCTTAATAATGTTAACTCTAAATGTAATATTAAATTATTAAAAATAATTTAATATTGAAACGGTAAAACCTAGAGTAAAATTCAAGTGTGGATTATTTCCCTCTGATGACTTTACTTGGTCTTGAAGAAGGGAAGTCGCTTACGCAGCCAGAATCTTCTGTAAGAATTTCTTTCAGAATAAGACGCCTGATATAAGGAGGGAGGTCAAGATGTTCAGGACGCTTACGATCGGCAGTAGAGATACTGGAAGTAGTGGCATCGTTGACAACACGGGCGATAGCATTGATATTACTATTGATATCCTCCTTATCAATAACCTCCTTGTAAGAAATGCTATTTTCTCTTAAGAATAGCCCTAAAGAGCTTCCACTCCTGTTTAGAGCGGAGCACAATCTTCTTATCGATGTTTAAACCCTCAAACATAAGCATCACTGGACGGTGGTCAGAAGACAAGTCGTTGACTGTGAATATATTATAGGGCTTGATTGAGGAAACCTTTAAGAACTGCAGTATTTTAGCACGTCGCTTACAGCGGAGTGGTCGCAGTAGTACGTGTCATCAAAGGGACCAGCAACGAAGGTGTCAATCTCGTTTAAGGTGTATCCATATAAGATATTCCCGTTTTGATTGGGGGATTTGGAGTTCCACGCATGGTGTTGGCATTCAAGTCGCCCGCAATAACAACTGGAAAGGCAGCTCGTCAA
Source organism: Rhysida immarginata (assembly GCA_023313115.1). Taxonomy (NCBI): domain Eukaryota; kingdom Metazoa; phylum Arthropoda; class Chilopoda; order Scolopendromorpha; family Scolopendridae; genus Rhysida; species Rhysida immarginata. The sequence goes on along the minus strand of JAHWFO010031624.1, from coordinate 10,951 downwards.
GTTCGCACGGATCAAGCTTGTGCTTAGATGAGTTATATAAAGAGATGAATTTGATTTCACCTGCGTCCACATCGTTTATAATCACGGAGACTGTTTCCATTCCCACAAAATCTGGAGTGACAGACTCACGATGATCAATGCCGTCCTTAACAATGATCGCTGCTCCGTCAAAAGTGTGGCTGGCATTGTTATCCAGTGGCCGATCCTTGCGATAAACACGATACCCAGGCAAGGTAAAGACTTGAGTACATTTCAGGTGCGTCTCGAAGGCGATGTTGACATTCCAATTTGTAAGGAAATTGTAATACTCGATGCGCTTGCGAGCGATTCCCCTTGCATTCCAAATATTGCAACGGAGTTTCCCTTCATTAATCATCTTGTATGAGTGTCTATCCATGATTACGATTCATGATTCGTGAGAGGCAATCTGTGGCACTGCTTTTCCACTTTCCTTGTAGTGATTTAGCAAATTTCCCAGAAACCTGTAAATATCACGCAGTTGATTTTGTGTCCCTAGTATCTACAGAACTGGATGGGACCGAAGCATAGGATTTTCCCTCTATCTTATTAATATAAGATATCATTGGTCAGCGCTTCCAACCTTCACACGAATAAAATTTATATCGGAACATAGGTTGCAATCCTATTACTGACCAATCAGTACTTTTCGCGTTAGTGCCCATTGGCTTAGCGGGAATTAAAAAGTGACTCATAGGCTAAGGTCAGAAACTCTAACTGGTGAGAAGAGGCAGCGATTGGTCGATCCAATCCCGGTGAGAAAATTGTGATGTCATTTTAACGCTGTCGAAAATGCCAGTAGGTTAGCTTCGAAAACGCAGCTGCTAACCTACACTGCTCGAACAACGGGAAATAGGTTAGTTGGAATTTGGAATAAAATAATTAATATATATTTGTATAACTCCGCTCAGGACACCATATGGCGGACTGGCCAGTCCCAAGCCTGGATAAAGGAAGAGGGTTAACGTCAGGAAGGGCATCCGGCTGTAAAACATCCTGCAAAGCCTTTATGATGAGCGGTATCCATGACTCAGAAAATGCTAGGGCGTTCCCCGCTGTAGGCGACGTGCAGTTCCTTAGGCGCCCGAGGACTGTGAAAAGTATGCTAGGGTTATCGCATCAAGAGCGGATGAGACTAAAGAAACTAGCTCGAAGACCTGTACTATTCAGGATTGCATCACTCAATGTGGGCACCATGACAGGAAGAGGAAGGGAAATTGTGGACATGATGGAAAGAAGAAAGATTGATGTCATGTGTGTACAAGAAACAAGATGGAAGGGAGACAAGGCAAGAGAACTAGGAGAGGGGTACAAGATATTCTACAGCAGTGCAAACAAAGAGGGCAGAAATGGAGTAGGGATCATCATCTTACGAAAGATGAAGGAAAATGTCATAGAAGTAAGCCGCAGAAGTGACAGGATTATGAGGATGAAGCTGGATATAGTGAGCGCTTATGCCCTACAGATTGATACAAGTATGGGGATGAAGGATGCTTTCTGGAAAACCATAGATGAAGAGCTAAGACAACTGGAAGAGAAAGAGAGAGTGATCATCGGAGGGGACTTTAATGGACACACTGGAGCCAATAACAAAGGCATAGAAGGAATCCATGGAGGGTATGGTTTTGGAGAATTGAACCAAGAACGTGAACAAATCATAGATTTCGACTTCGCCCTGGCCAACTCTTTCTTCAACAAAAAAAGAAGCGCACTTGATCACCTTCAAAAGTGATGGAAATAGCACACAGATTGACTACTTTCTGTACAGGAGAAAATATCTGAAGGAAGTGAAGAACTGCAAAGTCATCCCTAGTGACCACGAGGCAACGCAACACCGCCCATTGCTCATGGACCTCCAACTTTCGATGCATGCAGTCCGGGAGAAAGTAAGAGTAAGGCTAAGGTGAAAAAGATCAAGTAGTTCAAATTAAAGGATACAGTTTTGAGGCGCAGATTTAAAGAAGCAGTCCTGCAGAGAGTTTCCAGGGATTTTGAGGATGTTCAAGAGTGGTGGAATAGAAATGCAGAGGCCATCAGGTGTGCTGGCAGGAAAATTTTGGGGGAAACAACAGGAAAATTCTGGGAGAACAAGGAGAGTTGGTGGTGGAACCAGGAGGTGCGGACAGCAGTACAGGAGAAGAGAAAGGTAAAAAAAGAGGTGGGACTCAACACATGCCCCAGCAGATCTAGAAGTCTTTAAGATCAGGAATAAGGAGGCAAAGAAGAAAGTGGCACAAGCGAAGGCCAAAGCATGTTAAGAGATGTACGATGACTTAGAAACACCGGAAGGGCAGAAGAAAATATATAGCTAGAGGAGCTGCTAGACATAAAGAATGAACGAAAATATCATGAAGATGGAATACCAAATGAGGGACTGACAACGGACATCACAAGGAGTGAGGTTAAGGTAGCACTGAAGAAAATAAAGAGAGGGAAAGCAGTTGGACCGGACGGACTCTAAGCTGAAGCCTGGAAGGCCCTTGGAGAGGAAGGGCTGGACTTGCTATGGGATCTCTTGGTGAAGATCTACAGAAAGGAGGAGATACCAGACGAATGGAGAGAAAGTATTCTCGTCCCAATCCACAAAGGTAAAGGGGACATCCAAATGTGTGACAACTACAGAGGAATTAAGCTAATGTCACACACCATGAAGATCTTGGAGAGGATCCTGGACTAACGACTGAGAGATGAAGTTAATATTGGAAGTCAACAATTTGGTTTCATGCCAGGAAAGTCAACCACTGATGCAATCTTCAGCTTGAGACTAATGATGGAGAAGTTTAGAGAGAAACAACAAGAACTCCACCTGGTCTTCATTGACCTGGAAAAGGCATATGACAGAGTGCCAAGGCAAGAAGTCTGGAGGATCCTCAGATATAGAAGCGCACCAGAGAAATATGCCAGGTTAATTCAAGAAATGTATAGGAAAGCCAAGACGAAAGTGCGAACCTGCCAGAGAGAAACGTGTAGCTTTGAAGTGAGAGTGTGTCTCCACCAGGGCTCGGCACAGAGTCCTTCCCTGTTCAACATAAGTGTTAGATATTATATCAGAGAAAATCAGGGAAGAAGCGCCTTGGAACATGCTATATGCGGATGATATAGTTTTTTGTGCAAGATCTAGAGCAAAGGTCGAAGAAAAGCTAGAGGATTGGAGGAAAGCTCTGGAAGACAGGGGACTGAAAATCAGCAGAAGCAAGATAGAATATATGGCATGCAACATAGAGTCCCAGAAAAATGAGGAGCTGAAACTGATGGAGACAGCAATCAGGAAAACTGACCACTTCAGATATCTTGGATCGACAGTTGATGAATGGAGTGAGACGGATAGGGAAGTGGCTAGCAGAATACAGACAGGTTGGAAAAATTGGAAAGAAGTCTCTGGAGTCCTCTGCGATAAGAAGATCCCTGTGCGGGGGGGGGACAAAGTTTGCAGGACGGTGGTGAGACCTGCAATGCTGTATGGAATGGAAACACTCTCTGCAAAAGTCCGATATACAAAGGATGAAGATGGCAGAAATGAGAATGTTGAGATGGATGTGCAGAGTGACATGAGCAGACAGGATTAGAAATGAGCGCATCCGAGGGACAGTGAAAGTTACAGGTATTGAAAATAAAATCCAAGAAAATAGACTGAGATGGTTTGGCGATGTAATGAGAAGAGACGAGAACTACACTGGCAAAAGAGCTATGAACATGAAAGTGGAGGGAAGGAGAAAAAGAGGACGACCCAAGAGAAGATGGCAAGATATTGTGGATGAAGATCTGAAATCAAAGCTTCTCAGAAGGGAATGCACAGAGGACAGAGAGAAATGGAGAAAGCTCATCAAAAACATCGCCCCCACATAGAAATGGTAAAAGCTGAAGATGAAGAAGAATATATAGATAACCTGTGCATAATATCGTACAAGTGCAGTCACAGTCAAAATCATCGATGTCATGGATGATGTCAACTACGATAAATACATCGATGTTTTAATCATCGATTAATCGAATAATAATCGATGTAGTTGCGGACACTAATGTACCTCTGATAAAGCCTGGAATAAACGACGAAACCAGTCGGGAAATCTTGTGTTTTCTTCCGTTATGTTCTGTAAGGCCTCCATAAACTTCATGTTATCCATAGCTGAGTGAGTTTGACGCAGTGCCAGAGAATAAGGTGGAGAACAATGTTTATTTTTTTTCTGAATATTCACATTCAGAAACTGGAAATTTTATCAAAAAAGAGCCCGAGCAACGCCGGGCACGTCAGCTAGTACATAGTAAATCGAAAAATGGTCCTTGACACTTGAAATAAATTTTAAATCAAAGAACAAAATCCATATTTTATAACTAATGTAAAACCTAAGCTTTCAACATGCGAGTTTGTATGTGAATTTGAAAAAAAACAAAAAAAAATCTGGTAAAAATCCGGAAAACATAAAATACCGGAAAATTGGATCCAGATATATAATCTATATATACAGGGTGTGTCAGAATTCCCTCCCGGGTTTGGAAGGCTTATAAAAAAAATATATTACCAATACAACAACAAAGTTGACTTTACTGGAGAAAGAAATATTGCAAGTTTTGCTTCACAAATGTGTTAGTAGATGGCGCCCCTAGGTCTGATAGCACTAACAAATAACAAACAGGCTTTCGATAATTTTGCACAAAAGACAATGGCGTTTACAGATTCACAGAAAGCTTACTGCGTGTTAAAATTTGGGAAAAGTGAATCTGTTTTGATAGTTCAAAGACAATTTCGTACCAAATATGGATTTCAACCTCCAACGAATAAAACAATTCATGCGTGGTTTCGGAACTTTGAGGAAAGTGGTTGCTTGTGTGATGGAAAACGAACTGGTCGTCCAGGCCTTCGGCGGAAAAGGTACGAGATGCGTTTGTGCGAAGCCCGAAAAAGTCAATTCGTCAAGCGAGTGCGGAATTACAGATCCTGGGAAAAATATGTTTGGCATATTTTACGAAATAATCTGCAAATGAAACCCTATCGACTTCAATTAATGCAACATTTGAGTCCACATGATCTGAATGTTCATTTCGAATTTTGCTTGGATGTCCAGCAGATGATGGAGCAGGAGGATTTTGCAGATAAATTGATCTTTAGTGACGAGTCAACATTTCATGTGTGTGGCAAAGTTAACACACAATGCCCGCATTTGGAGTAAGGCCAATCCTAAGGAAGTGGTGACTCACGTCCGTGATTCAACTAAGGTTAACGTTTTTGCTGCTATGTCGTCAGCACGAGTGCACGGCCCATTTTTCTTCACGGAGACAACTGTTACTGGCATTGTCTACCTCGACATGCTGCAACTGTGGTTAATGCCTCAATTACAGGAAGATAATTCGTCGTTCATTTTCCAGCAAGATGGGGCACCGCCCCATTATCTGAACCACGTTCGCCATTTCCTCAATACCCACCGCGCTCTCCGGACCTAACTCCATGCGATTTTTTTTTATGGGGTTACATCAAAGATCGTGTGGGAAGAATCTGACTTTAGACTTGATATCTGCCGCATCACGAAAGGTTCACATATTGAACATTTGTGAAACAAAACTGGTAATGTTTCTTTCTCCAGTAAAGTCAATTTTGTTGCTGTATTGGTAAAATATTTTTTTTATGAGCCTTACAAACCCGGGAGGGAATTGTGACACACCCTGTATAATGAATTAGTAGCGAAGCGAAAAATTTACATTTAATTTTTTTGAGAAAAAATGATTGCTACGTGTATTATAAACGATACAGAAGCCCAAACAATAGTTTTAGGATTTTTGTCTGTTTGTCTGTATCTCTGTTTATATGTTAGATGTTGGCGCCAAAACTACTAAAGGGATTTAGTTCAAATTTGCTGTGAAGGTTATTTAGTACCCGAGTCAACATATAGGATACTTTTTTCTAGGAGCGGGGGAAAGGGATCTCACACGCTTAAGGCTTATCAAACATAGAAGGAACGGGGCGGGGAATGGTTAGTAGGGACCTCTCACGTGCAGACCGTCCAGAAATCAACCCACGTTCAGTTTCACTGCAGGAGGGATCTGACATAGACACTATAGACACTATAGTTTCTACTGATCCCGACGTTGAGGGTCACTTCTGAATTAGGACGACTAATTATGTGACCAAAGTAAGAATGATAAGAATTTAAGTTTCGTTTTTTCCCCCTTTGTCTGTTATTTATTATCCTTAATCAGTTTAAGTTCAATAAATGATAAATTTTACGTTACGGCAAGTTTCTTAAGGAGTTTTAATTCTTCCCTATTTTTAGTTCTTACTATTCATTTACTATTTGACTATCTATCTTTTACAGGTCTCACAGACCAGGAGCTGGGTGAAGACTTTTAAGGACCCGCAAAACGGAATAAGAAATTATACTACTTTGTGTTTATGCTAGGCACATCTATCATGCTTCTGAATGGGGGGGGGGGGTGGACGGCTCTTCCTGACGTTGATCTACGTGAGAGATTGTGGTTTGTGGTGTACATCATCCATACATGGTCGGGTCTCTCTCACTGGCACGGGGATCCACGGCGACGCTAGATGATAAAAGGAAACTGTCCGAATCCTGGGCGGCGTGGGCAGACAACAACTCGCTGTGGCAACACGACGCTCGAAGAACCAGTCGAAATGGGCTTCTTTCAAACATGAAGATCGCTTCATCAAATGGGGGTTTAATTTTTTTTTTCCACAGCACTGCTGAGAGTTTTTAAACGATATTTCAAATTCTAAGGTTAGGCATAACGATTAGGGCTGAACGTGGGGAATTATTGGTTCGCACGTTCCTCGAAAGTAAAAGTTCCAAGTCTGATAATCGCAATAGGGGTAAAAGTTCGATTCCACGATGAGTATGGCGGTGAATCGCTTGTTCAGCAAACAAGTAATGTTGAATTTCTTACGTCACCGAAGTTTGAATGGCTCATCAAATAAAAAAGGGTAAATTTTCTTACACTTCGTTCTACAGTTTTTTTTCCTCAAAAATGCGACGGGGGAGAGGAATTCGTTCTCTCGTTCTCGCGTTGATTAATCGACGCATCTTCGTATTTTCGTAAGTCTAAAGGGGATAGAAGCTCGGGGACCTGGCTCTAAACCCTACCCATTCCATTCTCAAGAATATCACTACTTTTTCTGTTGCTAACATCCCAACAATGACTCGTAAGCATTGTCAGCACGGTGAATGAAGCATAGAAAATTGACTAACTCCGGGGACAACAATGACCGGTTTTCAAAAGTAAAATAAATAATATTCAGCAAAATTTGAAGAAAAATTAGGTGACGAAGTAAGCGGAGGGGGGAGAGGCGAGGACCGCTACAATATTATTTAACAACTATATGTTGCTTGCTCTCGCATCACAAGCCCTGACTCTCTATTTATTTTGGCTCCCGAAGGTAAAACAACGAACGTAAAAACAAATATATTGGTATGGCGGAATGATACATTCACACAGGCCTACCAAATGTCGTTTACATTGTGTTTGGGATGACGAAATAAATGCTTCTGCCATTTCTTCATTTTTACCAAAAATACCATTAATTTCTCTAAAAAGGCTTAGCCCATTTCCGTAAAAAAATGCGTCAATAGGGAAGTTGCAACCTTAATTCAATTGATGCGCGGCGCACTCTAGTGACTGTTAGAAAAGTTAACGACCTGTACACGTGCCTAATGCCATGGTAGAAAAACGTTATGGTGGAAATTATTGCTGTGTGGTTGGATGCCATAAAAATGAATACAGTCTATGTTTAGTTCTCCTTTATTAAAGAAAGATCCAGGAAGGAGGAGAATGTAGATTCAAGCTGTGAAGCATATCAGTTAATATTTTACAAACAAGAAAGATTATCATGAGCAAGTGACGGAAGACGAAAAAGACGCACGAAAAGAGGGCGTGGATGAAAAGCAGGCACAGTTATCTTCCAAGAGGGCCCTGCGATAAAATTATTTAAGATTTTTTGTTTATATTTACTTCTAAATACAACAAAATAGTGCCCGGGCAAATTTGTCTCGGACGCGGCCGGAGGTTAATCCATCACTGCCCGTGCATAATGATTAATGATGCCTGCGAAATTGAAGTTTTTGAAAAATACAAGCGAAGTTTTCGCTGATGTATTTTATGTTATGATTTTTTTATGATTTACATGTTATTTGGTGTGCTGATTTCGAAAATGACCTCCATTTTTTTCCATCACGTCAGTATTTTTTGTAAAATTGATATCGATATTTTTGCTAAAATCTTATTTGAAAAGGAATTCTTGCGAACAATTTTGCATGTACTATCTGGCAACAGTGTAATCTTTCATCCTGTTATTCGCTGACTGATCCTAAATTTTCGGGAAAAAAGTCCACATGTGAGTGAAGGAAATGTATTCTGGCACTCATGGAGCAATCCAATGCTTGAAATTTGTCCAGCATATTCATTACAATTGGTTTATAATCAGGATCAGGATAAAATTACCCAGAAATTTACTGACGACATCTTTGAAGGCAACCCAAGCTTCTTTTTCTTTTGTTGTCATGCTAGTCTCAAATTCTCTAACTTTCATAAGCTTGCGGACATCCAAGTAAAATAGAATTTTTCAAGAAATTCAGACGTGATAGAATTTTTTCATTTTTTTTTTTGAAATCAGCACCAAAAAATACATAAAGTTAGGCTATCAATTCCCTTGTATTTTTTTCATCGCAGGCCTGTGTAATTTGTGTTTAATAATTTAATAATTTATATTAAGTTTAATAATTTAATTCATTTAATAATGAGAGATATTAAAAGAAGTAATAATTTTTGATTGTTTTTGGGTAGAGAAAATGGAACTATGTGGGGTCCAAATAAGAACTCTAAAATTTGTTCTGGACATTTTGCAAATGGTAAACCTCTTTACCACCAAATATCCAGATTACAAGCCTACAATATTTCCTCCTATGTATAAAAAAAACACACCATTAACAAATAAGTCTACTGAGAGTTTTCTAAGGCAATAAAAATAATTTCTTCCTTTTCTGATTATTTTTTTTCTAAACAATCCTTCCCAATCAACAATTGATTGAAAATTGCACCGCAATGTCATACTCATTTTCTTGAAGCAAGCAGGTGTTCTTTAAAATGTCCAATGTTTACCCACTGTGTACGATTAATCTTACACCGTGTGTTTACCTAACGATGTTACTACTTTCTGACACCAGTTGGCGGTATTTCGCAGCG
>JAHWFO010031622.1:4006-17019 GCA_023313115.1 Rhysida immarginata | reverse complement strand
GTTTTATATAAATTTTATCCCAAATATTTGGATCACCCTCTTCAAAATTTCATCTGTATTTCAAAACCAACACTTCCTTCAAGATTATCGTTTTCCACTATCAACATTATCTTCACAAGACTTCATCTACATCCTCAATAGACTAAATTTATTTCTACTATCAACAACATCTTCAATAGAGTACATCGTTTTAAGTTTTCTTCCATCTCACAAGTTTCTTCATCGTTTTTCAAGATTAGTGACTTTATTTTTTTGTTTTTATTAAATTTTAATTTTACGATTTTCCCCATTAAAAGGAGACTAACCACATTTAAATTTAAAATTAATCATTTAAACTCCTTAGATCAATAAAAACACTTATTATTTATATTACACGAATCTCTACAATTTATAAGTCTCTATTGTAATAGGCCATATACTTATTACAGCAGCGAGCACTGCTTGTTCGAAGTCCATCATCACAGCAAGAGTAGGAAATGAAAAGTGGCTATCAGAGACCATCAATTTGTTGATCTTTGGTGGCTATACTCATTAGGTGCTCATTGCAGTTGCATTTTATCCGGTTGTGTTTTGTCCCACACCCAAAATCTAGGCTGTCATTTCGGTTTTCTTCGTTAGTTAATGAAAAAAAAAGTAACAATGGGTAAAAACACGAAAAATTGCTCCAGTAGATGGCGCCATTGCACTGAGCACCCTATTCCTAGGGCAAAAACATGGCAGTGATGGCAGCTTATGAAGCTGGACAGTAAACAAACTAAAATTTGAACTTTCAAGGCATGAAATTTCAACAAGGGGACGAAAAATTGATTTGATTGAGAGGTGTTGTTTGAAATTTGGGTAAGGCCTAGCGGTCACACACTCCCGACTGTTTTCCGTTCTGTTTTCCGGGCTCGATGATTTTTTTATTATTATTATACAGTATTTCTACAATCCACACACTCATTTTGCACATGGCACTTTGGTACTCTTTTCTGTTTCTGTTTTAGATTAGAAAGTTATGATAGCAACAACAATTTCAAAACAATCCTAACTCTTCCTGAACCTATTATTCCCACATGGCCTTTAATTGGGTTCAAAACAGTTTCTAATGAACACATGACACATCTAAAAACATTAACGTACAGTAATGTAGTACATTACATGCAATTTAGAATGGCAGTAGACAATCAACATAGTAATGACATTAAAGCTATTGAAAAAGGAAAGCAACTTTAGTGGCATAGTTGCAGCAGCTATGGAAAAAAAAAGTAAGAAAATCTTTTTTTATCAGATAATCATGTTGAATTATGCATGTTGAAAACTTTGAAATCACTAAAGCCCCGTTTCCACGAACCGAGTTTTTCTCGGTTCGGTTTGCGGAACTAGATCCGTAATCCCGTGGAACCGAGACTCGTTTCACCAACCGCGTTTGAAACTCGTTTGAAACTAGTTTCGTTCAAACGAGTTTTGAGAACTCGTTTCATCGACGAAACCAGCTTCGCATCGCAGGCTCGCATTTAATTTTCAAAATGGCGGAAAGTAGAAAGCGAAAGAGCTCGGTGGAATGGGGAGAGCAGGATACGATTGCGTTAATAATTTTATGGGGGGAGAAAATTGAAGATCTGCGACGTGCAAAACGTAAAAAAACTGTTTTCGGTCTTTAGAGCGGATGAATTGTTTTAACATTGATTTGAATGGGGAATGTTGCCTCATGTCAGATCGCCGAATTAGCGAAGAAACATCTATAAATAAATCCGGCGATCAAATACGAAAAGGGAAAATAGAAGGAAAAGGTAGCGAAAGAAGAATGCATAGGAGAAGTAGGAAAAAGAGCTGTCCGCCCCCTAGAAATGACAATGGAAGTACCAAAGAGGTGAAGAGAGAGAAATCGGAGCATTGTTGTGAGAAAAAAATTACGAGAGGACAGGTGATTGGAAGAAAAGGGGAGGTAGGAAGAAAAAGAGAGAGAGGTTTGGATTCTGAAGCGGAACAATACTGAGCCACCAATGTGACGATTTCGGTCTGATCCATAGCTTGTATTTCTTTCTTTGATTTTGTGTAGCTAATAAAGAAAGCAATTGACTCAGCAGCGATTGATTTTGCAATTGTCGACAAATAATTGATCTATTATGATGCTGCAAATAAAGCATCAATGTTCTGCATTGGTTTATCTGTTCATTGATATGCAGTAAATGCTTTAGCCGCATTAGTATAGTCACTAAAATAAATCTGCGTCTTTGTTGGGCATCCATATTTGTTGACAATCCCACAATGCAATGCGTACTGCAGTACGAATAATCCCACAATGCAATGCGTACTGCAGTACGAATAATCCCACAATGCAATGGGTCAAACGAGTTAGAAGTTCGGTTCGTGGAACAAGAGGGGAAGCCTAAAACTAGATCCGCGAAACTAGTTTGACGAATCGAGTTTCCCGAAACGAGAATTCTCAGTCCGTGGAAACGGGGCTTTATATTTGCTCTCCAGGTTGCTTACAACTTGAAGTTGTGGCTGGATAAGGAAGGAAACATTAATTTTTTTATCCACTCGTTGAATAGCTACTCTCCATTTTAAAGCTAGTCCTTTATCCTTCAGAAATTTATGTCCTCCAGTTCTGATTTTTACATAATGGAACACAACAGTACCGTGTCATCGTAGAAATATAGAACGTGTGAGCCTGAGTAGAGTGCTTGTTACTATGACGCCACCCTGGTGAGCTGGGTCAGAAACACTCCGCGTTTCCCCCCATTAAATACATGCAGCTAACTGATTTGAAGTTGTTCAGTGTTCAAAATTCGTAGTGTGAATTTCATTACAATGATCACAAAAAATAATATTACGTTGTTTTGCAATGCACTTAATAGTAGGAAACATCTACACGATTAAGTATAAAGAAGGGCTCTTTTATTGCAACAAAAGTAATAAAGAATATAACAAAAACAAAAATAACAGAAAAATACAACCTGGAAGCGCTTTTCGAGAGCTAAGCTCTCATCATACGGCAGGAACCAAGGAGAACACGTGGAAAACCCAAAGTGAACTGATTAGAAACCGAAGAAAGCGGTTTATATAGCGAGAGAAATACAAGGCAGACCAATAACAGAAAAGAAATAAAAACAATATTATTGGTTGGCTAATTGAGACCACCACTGAATTAGAGGGGAATCACCAATAGGGCCTAAGTCGGAGTTTAATAACGTGTTGTTCTTGGATTTATGGATAGCCATGCTCTCAAAAGCATCTAGCAAGTGTTTTTTATTGATAGATTGTAACAGTTTTAAGTTGTCGATGGAAAAATCGTGACCCGTCTCTATTGAATGTTTGGCTATGGCTGATTGACTGCATCTACCGAATCTTCTGTGGTCGAGGTGTTCCTTGAATCTGGTGGATAAACTGCGTTTGGTCTGACCTTTGTAAAGCTTAGGACATTGCGAACAATGGATGACGTAGATGCCTGACTTTTGTATATCCGGTACCTTATTTTTGGGTTGTATTTGCTTGGAGTTGCTGAAAGAAAGAGAAATGTTATATTGTTTGAAAATTGAATTTAAATTTTTAATAAGTAGTTTATTGTAAGGAACAGATATGGTTCTATACTTATCTTTGATGGGATGTAGAGTGGTTATGTCTGGCAGAAATTTTTTGAACTTCCTCTTCCTCAAAAGATTGTCAATCATTTTCGAGTTGTACCATTTTTTCTCGGCTATTTTTTTAATCAAATCAATCTCTTGTTTGAATGAAGTATTGTTTAATGGGATATTGAGTGTCCTATCCAACATGAAAATAAAAGCTGAAACTTTTTGGGTCCAAGGATGGCTTGAATCGATGGGAATGTATTTAAGGTGATTGGAGGGTTTCCTATGAATATCAAAATACAGGGAGTGATTATTCCTAATTATCACTAAATCCAAGAACGGTAATTTATTGTTTTCTTCAACTTCACAAGTAAACTTTATAGAAGGGAAGAAACTATTGATGTGATTATTGAATGCATTAACGTCACAGGAGTTCGTGTCAAAAACTGTGAAAACATCGTCTACGTAATGGAATCAGGTGTCGGGAAAGTAAAAATTATAATCCTTAAGAATGTCTTCAAAACTTCTTAGGAAAACTTCAGCAAGAATAGGGCTGAGACATGATCCCATCGGTGTACCACCTATCATTTTATAAAACTGATTGTTGAATTGGAAGACGTTATTATTAACACAAAGTTTAGTTAACGCTATGCATTCATCGCTCTTATTCTTGGGGATCTTGTTTTTGGCAAGAATATATTTGAGGAATTCGAGAGTTTCCGGAATGGGAACGCTAGGAAATAATGATACAATGTCGAAAGAAACTAAAATCTCGCCTTCTTTAATTGTCTTATTCTTGAGTTTTTGGACCAAGTCTGTACTATTGATGACTGAACTGTCGAAATTAGACAGTTTTAAGGATTTGATAAATTTAGCCAAATGTTTTGAAACCAAATAGGTAGGGGTGTCAATGTTGGAAACTATGGGACGCATTTTGTTTCCAGGTTTGTGTACTTTGGGCAAAGCATATAATTTCGGCATTGTTGGGTTAGCAGTTATTAGGGATGAAGCCATATTTTTGGGAATGATATTGGGGCAACTTTTGATGCAATCTTTTACTGCTGTAATTAATTTAGGTAGAGGGTTCTTATTTAATGTAACAAAAGTCCCTTCATCGATAAGATTGTTAACCCTATTGAAATAATCTGATTTTTCAATAATGACTGTATTATTCTCTTTATCGCTCTTAAGATAGAAACAGTCCTTCTCCTTAAGTGAATTAATGATATTAAAATTATCAGAGCCATAATCTGGACTGTGGCTTGTTTTGCCAACCCAGTTTTTGGATAGAACTTGTTTACACTGTGCCCTGATATTACTTTTAGCTTGTACTGGAAAGGAAATGAATTCCTCCTTCAATTTCCCCAACCAGTCAGTGAACGTCTTTCCGATCGTTATTAAGAGCGAATATTAGTCCCTTGGAAAGTAGTTCAAGTTCAGGGGTGGTAAATTGTAAATTGGCTTGATTAATCACGCTGTCAACACAAGTGGATTTATTGACCGGAGGTTTTTGATTAGCAATTATGAGGTTGAGTTTGTTGGATAGTTTTTGGTTCTTTTAGATGATCTTTTTTTCGTTGACGAAGTTCATTCTAAACATGAAATCATCCCAATCTTTTTTCTTTAGCGAATTACTTAGTTTTAAATGTAAATTGTGTTAAAAAATTTTTCTGGATGGATACACTTTTTACGGTTAAGATGGAATCCGTGGTGGTCCAACCGACGTAGCGTTTGGCGTAACGCTTCCACTAGCTTGTCAAATGTCGGGGCAAACACAATGATGTCGTCAAAAAAATTGACCACATTTTCTGCTTCTCGGAACACCTCCCCCATCCGACGTTGCCACAACGCTGGTATATTTGCAGCACCATAAACGGCTCTAGTTGGTCTCACCAGTCCATGGGTCGGCGTGTTCAGAGTCAGAACCTCCCGGAATTTGGCGTCGATTGGCAAGTGGGTGTATGCATCCGTGATGTCTAGATGAGCAAACCACCCAGCCCCTCTCATTTTGTTAAATATATCCTCTATTTTAGGGATCGGGTACTCATCCACGATCATCTGCTTGTTGACCGTAGGCTTGTAATTTCCAGTGATTCGCAGCGCACCGTTTTTTTTAACCACTACGTGGGTTGGCGAAGCCCACTCGGAAAAATCGACACGTTCATAAAAGCCAGCTTTGATTTTTTCCTCGATGGCGGCAGCATATTGATCTCGTAGAGCAAGTGGGATATCTCTTGCTCTAGCAAAGATAGGGGTGGCATCTGGCACAAGATGGACTGACGCTGGTGGCCCCCTCAGTTTCCCTGCTGTGGTTTGAAAGATGTGGTCAAATTCTCTCACTAAACAGTCCAGTTGGTATTGTTGTTCCTTGGTTAGAAGACCCTTGTCTGGATTTTCTTGGATGGCTTGAATGGGTGCGAACAATTTGTCGAATTGGATCTCGTGGACGAAACTGGCGATCCATTCGCGACCCATTAATCCCGTAGAATTTCCTTCCACCACATAGAGATCCATATTACGGGTAGTGCTGCCAATGGTCACTCGCACTCTTACTTTTCCGAGGCAACGCACCTGGTGACCAGTATAGCTTCGGAATTGACGGTCAGTCTTCTGCAGGCGTATTCGTGGTTTGATTTTGCGTAGACGGGTGACACCAACGATACCACAAGGTGCCCCCGTGTCGACCTCCATCTGCAGATGATTGCCGTCAATCGTAACATCTATCACATTTGTGTGGGAAGGTGCCTGCCTTGGAGACGAGATCTGGTTCAGTGTCTGGACCCAGTATCTATTGGAACTGGCGTTTCATTGGGTGGGGTACGACAGGTACCCTTAGGCTTGGCACGACAGGCTCTGGCAATATGTCCGGTCATCTGGCAGGAGTAGCAGGTTGCAGTTTTGAAACGACAGGTGTCTGCCCAATGCAGACCACCACACCTGCCACACGGTTGTTTTGGCACAGTCTTGGTTCTGTTGCTGCTGGAATGGCGACTTGTTGCGGAACGATTGCGCTCGTTGCTCGCACTCGCTCGAAGAGGCTTCTTCTGTCGACTCCTCCCACGATGGTTTGACTTGGTACTTGGAGCTTCATATCCAAGTTTATTCGTAGCCTCGGGTGCTGGTTGGCTTACAGCCTTCCCGATGGCCCATGTGGCTTCTAGACTTTGGGCGATAGCATATGCCTTGTCAAAATCATCTGGCTGCTTGGCGATGATTTCGTCACGTGTCTCGGGGGAGCGAAGACCGTGAAGGAATTGCTCTATTAGCATCCGGTCTAGAAAGTCACCATATTGGCAGTGTGCTGCACTTTTACGTAGGCGGAGTGCGAACTGGGCCACTGATTCTTCTGGATGTTGAATAACAGTCCGGAATTTGATGCTTTCAACATACTTGTTTCGTGGACGATCGTAGTGGCCAGTCAATATTGCTTTAAGTTCCTCGTAGGGAATCGCCTCTGGTTCTTTTGGGCTTGCCAAGATTTTCAGTACACCGTTTAATTCCGCGCCCATGTGTACTCGTGCATAAGCGGCATACTGGGTAGTGGGAATATTCGAGAGCTGCAGCGCCCACTCAAATCTCTTGAAATATTCTTCAACGGACGTCTCCTCGTCCATTCGGAACGGCGGCATGGTAAATGGAGGAGGCCGCGGCGAGGCTAGTTCCGCAGCACACTCTGCGCCAGGAGCGGGGGACGCCGTTGCCATCTGGGCTACGGCCGTGTCGGTGGCGACGTGCAGGGCTGTGGCGATCATCTTTGAAAGTTCCTGCATTAATTCGGGTGGCACGGCCATCGTGGATTTGTCACTGATAGGGTAAGTAAGTCCTTGTTAGTAATGTCTCTTTTATGTTTGCTTGTGGCACTTTAATTGTGAACGCGTTCTTTTTTTCTTCTTTCAACTCAAGATGGCGATGGGAGCTGCGTTCACTTCCAGCGGCGTCGGAGCGTTCGTTGATGGCATTTAAATGAGCAATCCCACTTCTGACACCAAAATTTGTTACGTTTCTGTGGGGGATTCGATGGGATGGTACAGGACTAGACTTATGGACTATGGATTACCTGGTGGTAAAGTGTCCGGCTCCGACGTGCATTCGTGGTGGTGGAATGTATGACTGGTGTGTCATCAATACGATTACGGCTGGGAGAGTGGAATGGCTGGCGAACGTTCGTTTACAAAACAACAACAACAACGACAATGGTGGGCACAACAATGGATAGACAATACAGAAACAAACACCACTACAATAATGAGGATCGTGCGCGATAACAATAGCATGTTAATCGCCGACACGACAAATTGTATGCCTTAGCTTGCGTTACAGACAGTTTATAATTAAGGAAACCAATTTCCATGCATAATCTTTTGGTCTTAACTAAAGGTAGAATATTTTTTAGAGAAGGATCTTTTGAACTATTAAATTTTATACAGTTGACAAAATTAGGAAAGACGTGGTGAAATTTGCAATTATTGAGGAAATTAATATCTGCTTTTAAAGATCTAATTCTGAAATTAAGCCTGCAAAATTGATTTAACTCGCTATTAAACAAAGAAACCTGAGTAGCCATAACTGATGATAATTCTAGTAAATCAAAATTATACAAAAAAGTATAACTGGGGCAATTGTCCGAGAAAGTAAAACTTGGGCAAATGTCCACAATTGAAACAAAGAATAAAGAGGTATGTGGATAATCGTAATTAAGTATAAAGAAGGGCTCTTTTACCACAACAAAAGTAATAAAGAATATAACAAAAACAAAACTGGTACAACTCGAAAATGATTGAAGATCTTTTGAGGAAGAGGAAGTTCAAAAAATTTCTGTCACTCTACACCCCATCAAAGATAAGTATAGAACCATATCTGTCCCTTACAATAAACTACTTATTAAAAATTTAAATTCAATTTTCAAACAATATAACATTTCTCTTTCTTTCAGCAACCCCAACCAAATACGAAACTTGCTGGGCAACCCCAAAGATAAGTTACCGGATATACAAAAGTCAGGCATCTACGTCATCCATTGTTCGCAATGTCCTAAGCTTTACAAAGGTCAGACCAAACTCAGTTTATCCACCAGATTCAAGGAACACCTCGACCACAGAAGATTCGGTAGATGCAGTCAATCCGCCATAGCCAAAGATCTGCTGCACCTGACGTCCGATGTGCGGTGGCGCACCATCCTGAATAAAAATGGTAGAATCCAGACAACCCTTTTCCTGCAATCGTGGTATCACAAAATTCTCAAGCATATCGGCATACCTGGCAGAATTGACGGAACAAGTCACCGGTCCACGGGGACGGATTTCTTCAAAAAAGTACGGGCCGATGATGAAAGAAGCAGTAAAGCTACACCATACTGTTAGTTTCGGTGAATGCATAGGAGTTGGCAGACACACTTGTGGATTTGATGCAGCCCAAATACGGCAGTTGTGGGTATTGATATCACCATTCAAATAAAAATGTGCCTCATCACTCCATAAAATTTGCCATGGCCATGCATCATCCACTTCCATACGTGCTAAAAATCTCAACGAAAAGTCAGTTCGGGTACGTTCACATCCAGGAAGCAATTGTTGAACAGGTGTGAGCTTATAGTGATAAAATGTCAATATCTTATGCAATATTTTCCTCACCGTCGAATATGGAATATCTGTTTGGCGTGCTATTGCTTGTGCACTTCTGGTACCCTGCACAGTAGTCATCTCCTTTTCCACAACAGCAGTTGCAACTTCTTCAACGTGTTGCTGCCTGATTCGTTTGCGTCCCCGGCCTGATTGCACTCCTAGAGTTCCGGTAAATTCAAATCGTTCAATCATTTTCCGTAAGTTAGTTATGCTCATCGGTCCTCTTCGTAACGTTTTCAATCGCTGGAATTCACGAAGGGCAGCACTTGCATTGTCGCTCTTCTGATAAAACAACTTGACTAATAACGCCCGGTCAGGCAAAGTAAGCGTCATCGTCAGGCCATTTGTTCGTGAATGATGGGAAATCCTCAGCCTTGCCTTTTATTGTCATGATTGCTCAACACGGAACGCGCTTAAGCAAATGTATTCATTGTTTTCTTGAAATAAGCGCCCCCTAAGTTGTTTTCTTGATTTAAGTTACTATAAGAAAGGGAAATATTATGGGCTTTGAAAACCGATTTAAACCTTTTATGAGCTGACTGTTGTAAGGTAGTGAAATAGTGGTGGACTTCCTTTGGACATTCCTGAGAGTAGTGTCGTCTTTGATAAATTTGACGAACTTCCTCCTCTTCAATATTCTGGTTAAGGTTCCTTGATTGTATCCGTTCTTGGTGGCGATTTTTCTAATCAGGGTAATGTCTTTTTTAAATTCCGGGTTATCTAGGGGAAGATTTTGTGCACGATCAATCATGGACGTAAAAGTTAAAATTTTCTGGTTCCAGGGGTGACTGGAATTATTTGAAAAGTTATAAAATTAAGACGATTTGATATCCAAAAAGGGCAGTTTCCCATCTACTTCCTTCTCATATGTGAATTTGATACTGGGAAAAAACTTATTTAAATGAATAACAAATTGGTCAATATCGCATAAATTTAAATCAAAGATGGCGAAAACGTCATCAACATAACAGTATCTCACTTCTGGGAAATAAAACCCTGAATTTTTTAATAATTTTCAAATGATTTCAGAAAAATCTCAGCGAGAATGGGGCTAAGGCAAGACCCCATTGGGGTTCCGTTATTCATTTTATAGATCGTGCCTTTATACACATAAATATTATTGTTGATGCATAGTCTAGTCAAGCGTAAAACTTCGTCGATCTGGTTTTGAGGAACTTTATTACTAACCAACACTTCTTTCAGGAAACAGAGTGTCTCGGGAATGGGGACACTGGGGAATAGAGATACTACGTCAACTGACACTAGAATCTCATTTGGTTTGATCTCCCAATTTTTAAGTCTTATTAGCGAGCTCAATCCCATTTTTAATTGAGCTATCGAATTCAGCAACTTTTAGGGTTTTAAGCTCACTATAAATAGGAGTTGTTTTCTTTACACATTCAGTTGCATCTTGTGTGTTACTCCCTGTCAGTCCTGCTGAAGATGAGAGCTTCGTTCTCGAAAAGTACTTACAGGTCGTATTTTTTCTTTTTACTCGTTGTGGTTAAAGAGTGTTTTATTTCTTACATTATTAATATATTGAATGTTTAATTATATGCAAATATTTGGGGTTATGAATAAATTATTACTAAATAGCATCATGTTGTGTTCCCTGTTAGTTATTAGCAGCCAAAACAAGTCTACAAACCCACACTCCACCTCGTGTGGAGTTGAGCGAATTAGGGCCTAAAGGGCCGCACCCCACCTCGCGTTGTTGCTCCCGATTGTTGAAGCAACAGGGGCCGTCATTGTTGGGGCTTGGCATTGTTTTTTCGGATGAAATTCCGGGAAGATCCTTGCCAAGCTCCAATGATGTATTATTACACATCACTCTTTTTCGGAGAAAAGATTTCTCCTAAAAGGAATTTAAATATCTTTTATTGCTGTTGTCGATGAGTTGTAAAGCGGAGTGGGCATGCGTTCTTGCGATCGAGAGAGTTCGATTTTGCACATGGACGCATGGGAAGATAACACTGCCATTTTTTCCATGTATTTATCTAAATATTATCTGTACAATTGTAGAACATTAATTGTTCTGTTAGTTTAGTTCTGTTTAAATGAAGAGAGGAGTGATTGAAGTTTGTTGCATGACGTTTTTCCATAAGAAATCATAAAAGGCAGTCAAAGAACATCGTCGAGAGACTGAGCGGAGCAATGAGATGACGTCATGTCAGTGAGCTCGTTCCGTGTTATCTGTTGTGTGAAATTGGTGTCTATTAGGCCCGCCACAAATAAGAAATTCGGAGCGGCCTGGTCACTAGCGACAGCCTGTCGCTCGTTGCAGCCTGCAGTGGGGGGTTCGTCAAGGTCACACTGCTGACGTCAGTTGTCGCTCTTTGTCGCTTGTCGCCAGCTCTTTCCCACCGCAAATACAAGAGTGTCGCCGGCTCACCCTTCTTCTTTCCTATGATATATACATAATGATAACTATTTAAATAAATAAATGTGGTAGTGAAATATTCATGCCTTTGGTCCTGTGAACTGATGTTAGTAATGGTTTAATTATTTTCAACTAATGTTTTTATTTATATCTCATTTTTTAAATCATAATTAATAACTAATTCAGGAAAAAAAAACGGGTGCAGACTATACTGAACATTTTTTTGCTTAGAAAATATAAGCTAACATCCAAAATTCAATTATGAAAATATTGAAACCAAATATTGTGCCTTTCATTAATTTTATGAATAAATTATGATGTAATTTAAGTATTATCTAAGTTCTTTCATATTTAAGTATTTTTGTAGGGTTGTTTTAATAATTTTTTTATAGTGTTTTTAAATAATAATAATAAATCCGTATTTTACGATACCCTTGCAAATAAGATGAATTTTACGAACGTTTAGCTTTTCAGGCTAATGTAAGATGAATCGTATATACTATTACATGAATTTATTTGTTCATAATAATATCAGTTATATCATATAATGTTTTAAACATCACTGGATATGAAACATTAAAAAATTAACATAAAATCAAGGAATATTTTGAATTTCTTTATTATAAAAAATATTAAAACGACACTACAAAAATACTTAAATATAAAAGTATACTTAATAAATAATTAGATAATGAAGAGAGAGAGAGATATAAAAATAAAATCAGTGAATTTATTTAAATAAATATTTAAGTATTTATATTTAAATAAATGTTTCGAAATAAAAATTATTTTTTAGGTAAGAAAATAAACTGAAATTTAACACGAATAATAATAATAATAATAATGATGGAGTGTCATTCATTATAATAATGGCAAAATGGAGCAATGGAGTGTAAAAATGTTTCATATCCAGTTTCTGCATAATTATTCTTAACAATATCTATCATTTCTCTGTCATCCACTGTATTTTTTCACTGGTTTTCCCTATGGAGGAATGAGATGTTTTGATTCGCTATCGACGATGTTGTCGGTCGTCGCTTCCACTGAATTCAGCTCAGCAGAGGCGACGTTGCCTGAAAACCAGTTTTTTCCCGTCGCGCGTGACCAAGGGCAAAAAACGAGGTCACGCTCGGGTGACAAGGAGCGACGCCGACGCACGCGCGCGCGACAAAGTGTATTTGTGGCGGGCCTTAGTTAAAGTAGACAGATCCAAGCTACAAGGACCACAGTTTATTTGAACGTATATGAAACAAGACTTGGAACGATTGTGATTCAGGCGTTTTGCAGATCCATCACGTTCGTTATACATGTGCCAAGATTTTAAACTTGAAGTGCCTGCAAAGACGTTTTGCTAGTTGATAGGACATTGAGCTGTCATTTAATTGTTTTATTTATTCATGAAATTTGACCGTTTTATGTAGCCATCGTACTGGGAATTTTAGGCAAGGGGCCTTCTGT
>JAHWFO010031613.1:0-11834 GCA_023313115.1 Rhysida immarginata | reverse complement strand
CCTTTAGAGAATTATCCTTTTTGCTTTGATAAAGGATAGTCTCTATCCAAAATGTCAGCTTTTTATTTTGATTTTATTTATTTATTAATTATTTTATTAATTATTATTTATTTTTTTATTTTTAATTAATAACTATTATTTATGTAAAGGAAAGTCCTAACATTTTCATCGTCTATTACATAAAAAGCAAACGAGTTCAAAAGAAATGATAACAGTAGTCCTCCAGATGACAAACTGCCTTCAAGAAATTAATGTGGTCAGGCTAACACGATCATGAAATACCCCAATGACCATGGCGTAGCTGAGTGGATACTGCTGTAAAGATCAGGTGTTGTAGTGCTGTTTCTCAACGGGATTTCATGCTTTTTCATCTCGGTGAAACAATACTGTTGTACGGCTGGCTCATGCAACAATAGTAGCAGATAAACTACATGAGGCTATAATTACAAAAAGGAACAATCCAACAAACAATTACAAGCCAAAAAAAACATTGCCAAAATGATATTCATAAATTGTTTCTTATAATTTAAAGGCATGTGATGTAAAGAAAATTTTGTGTAATAAAAAAAATTCTTTGCATACATCACAAAGTACAAGATAATAATGAATTACAGACTATGGAATTTTTTTTCTAAGATTTTTTAAGTTACTGAGGTTTTCTGTGAAATAGTGATAGGGGACTGTTGAATTATTTTAGGGACTATAAAAATGATTAAAATAACACAGTTTTGTTTTATAAATGGAAAAGAAAATAGAAACGTGAATGTAATAATATTGTCTTTTCTTATAAACTTATTCTAAAGTTATCAGCCACAAATTTCTAGTACAAATTCAGCATTTGTTTGAAGGTATAGCTTTTGTTTGGCTGTCCTTTCCCTTCAATCTGCTATTTCCATCATCCTCGAAAAACTTCAAAATCTTTTTCAAACAGTCTTCTGAAATTCTGTCTGTTCAAGTTTGTCTAGCATCACAAACAAAATAGTGAGCCTTGACATCTTTACTCTTTTATACAGCATTCACATTGCTTTTCTCAATTTAGATTTTATTTGCAAGTGCCAGAAAAGAAATTTTTGAAAATATTTGTTTTTCTCTTTATTGAGCAATTTTATATGAGGGGAAGTCAGTAAATAAGTTACAAATTGATATAGAAATGAAACAAATAAAAGTACTGACTTGAATACTACTTTTATTTCCCTGTACAATGAGGTACTTGTCCCGTCGTTTCACAAGCCCTCAAAACTAGCAGCATGAAATTCTTTGGGCTGCTGTCTGAACTAGGCGGTGAATTCCATTTGTACAGCTTGGAGTCTAACAAATGGACGTCGCATGGAGCAAAGGCTATATGGAGGATACTCGAAAACTTCCCAGTTGAACTTTTGCAGCATCTCAGTTGTATTTTAGCAAACACAACTTTGATAAGGAATACTGGTCGCTTCCGTCGAATGATATTGCATGAGGATGTTACAGTGGGAGTCGGCATTTGCAGTTTAATCTCGGTGATGGTATGTGGTAAGCAATATGTCCTAGTGATCCCAGAAGACTGTGAGCAACACTTTCCTGCTGATGAAGCTGTCAAAGGGATTATACTGCCTGGTTCAGATAGCAGCCCAAAGAATTTTATGCTGCTGGTTTGGAGGGGCTTATGAAATGATGGGACAAGTGCCTCATTGTACAGGGTGATTATGTGGAGAAAAAAAAATATTTTCAAGTCAGTACTCTTATCTGTTTCATTTCTATATCCATTTGTAACATACTTATTGACTTCCTTTTGTATTATAACCTAAAACAGGTTAAAATAATAAGGTCATAATAATATTTTTTACATATGTAAATAAAACAACTATATAGTAAAATTAATAAAACAACTGTAATGGTTCTCTGGAGTGACAAACAGTCCCTTTACTAACTTGCATGACAGGGGACTGTCACCAGAGGACTGTTAATTATCTTAAAAAATTGTGCATTTAAGTTGGTGATAATCCAGTGTTTACAACCAAGCTATTAGTGTGCATATAAGTAAACAAACACTAAACATATAAAAACATTACACCAGAAATGGTTGATGAAAACATTTTCCAGGAAACTGATGCTCATTCCAACCCCAACATATGTTTCATCGACAACTGATAGTATGACATTAAACAAAATGGCCATTAGCTACATCGAGTACCCTTAGGGCCAACTTCACACTTGTTATGTTCTGTACATCGCATAAAAAGTGCACTATTTTTATAGATTAATTTTGACACAATTTTAATTTATGCCAGGGACAACATTTAGGCAATTATTTGTGATGCAAAAATTGTAATGTAAAATATTCCTTGTGGTTAATATGCTTTTAAATGTTACATTATTATAGTACTTTTAAATGTTACATTTAAAAATAATTTCTGACTAAATGAATAATTACAAACTCTCTTTCAATACATTATTTTGGAAAGAGGACCATACCAGAGGGCTGTTTTTTTGACATGTTTTGAAAACAGTGACAGCTCAAGTTAGGTGGATGCCCCAAGCAGTAAAATTTTGGGGCCCTCAAAATTTGTTGCTATTTGATTTTAAAATTGCAAAATCCCAACTCAGTTTCCTTTCATAAAATAAATTAATTAATTAAGTAATTATAAGTAAGTTATCTGTTAAATGATAATTTTGTTTATTTTTTATAACATTTGGGGCTCTATGATATCCCAAGGGCCCTTGTGGCCGCTAGTCCGCTTACCATTAAACCCCCCACTGTTTGAAAAATATTGTAAAAGACTATAATATTTATGCTTCTTGCGGTCAGTTCATTAACTATTTTCTTAGCTGAGATTTTTCAACTGAGTGTTCAGCAACAGTACAGTGACATTGTTGTAACCAAGTTTGCCTCATCTTAATAATAAAAGTTCATTGTTGCTATAAAATTGATTTGAACCATAAAAGTCCAATATAATTGAGAAGACTCACTTGAGAAAGTAGATAATGAACTGGCCCTTAGTCTATCAGATTAGTAATATATAATGTTGTGCTATTATTCTTGTTACTAATATTTACAACTGAAAACATTTCTTCTATTTTAAATTTAACAGGGACATCAATTTTCCAATTAGTGGAAAATCACCCATATAATCATTGCAGATGCATTTATTGTGGATGACAATTTTCAAACAATAGAAAATTACTTAAAAAACTAAATCAACTACATAGTACTTCAGAAATATTGATGTTATATATTTCCAACAAGTGATTGCATTCTTCCCATTTGTAATACAATTCAATATTAGATCCCAAAAAACAATAAACAATGAAAAACATTTAGCCTTTTTTTCATAATAATGTAATGAAATAAAAATCAAGGCATGAGCTTTGTAATTCTTTGTTGTATTGGAGAGATGAATTTAACAATTAAATTTAACTTTCATTGTTGTTGCTAAAATTTGTTTTGGTCATTCTCTTAAACAAACAATTTAAAATCCAAGCTTCCATTTGAAAGTTAACAAAATTTGTGATCATGAATATCCATTTCAAGCAAACTATGAACATTTTAAAATTACAAGAAACAAAAATAATTTCATAAAAAAAATTAACAATGACTAATTGCAAAATTTAAAAGTATTTGGTTCAACAAAATGCATTTTTCATCTTTAATATTCCAGAGCCAAACATTTCAATTTGGATCCAAGTGCAAGAAAAGGATCAAATCAATGGATACTCAGTGATATGTATGCATGGGGAGAAACTGGCTTTCTATTTCATGGTGAGAATCCCACCAAACCTAGGAAGGTTAATTTGCAACAAGCAGAAAGCATTGTATCGATTGCTTGTGGTTACAATCACACATTATTTCTTCTGAATAATGGCACTTTATATATGCACATATTTGGAGAAGATGACACAAATGATGTTAAAAAAAATCGAATATCAAGATTCTTCCGCAGATTAGCATGTCGGTGTACTTCTGCTGGATCAACTGAAGAAGAAGAAGAACCCGTAACATTAAAACAAATCGAATCATTAAAACATCAAAAAATTACCAACATTGCTTGCGGTGCATCACACTGCATTGCAGTCAATGGAAGAGGAGAAGTGTTTATGTGGAATCTGGATGATATTAATATACAACCTATACAACCATTACAACCTCTATCAGCATTACTGCCATTTAAAGTAATCCAAGTAGCTTGTGGAGCATCCCACACCTTAGTTCTAACTGATGATGGAATTTTATTTTCTTGGGGTGAGAATGAATTTGGCCAATTGGGAATTGGCCAACAAAATGTGCAACATGTCGAAAAGCCACAAGAGGTAGCGGCTCTTGGTTTTTTCCCAATTATTTTCATTGCTTGTGGAGGATATCATAATTTTGTACTGACTGTTGCTGGAGCAGCTTATTGTTGGGGCCAAAATAACTTTGGACAATTAGGACTAGGTGATAAAAAAATTAGAACATTACCAAAGCAGTGCATTTCTCTTCGTAATGAAAATATTAAATACATTGCCTGTGGAGAATTTCACACTGTTGCTCTTTCAGAGAATTTCAAAATTTACACATTTGGAAATGGCAAGCAAGGTCAACTTGGACATAAAGATCAGGAA
Organism: Rhysida immarginata; assembly: GCA_023313115.1. Classification (NCBI taxonomy): domain Eukaryota; kingdom Metazoa; phylum Arthropoda; class Chilopoda; order Scolopendromorpha; family Scolopendridae; genus Rhysida; species Rhysida immarginata. The sequence continues at coordinate 7,259 of JAHWFO010031613.1, read as the reverse complement.
AAGGTATTTCCAAAATTTTTACATCAATTAAAGAATAGTAACATTAATCAAATTGTATGCGGTAGGAGCCATACATTAGCTTATTCCTCACAACAAAATGTACTTTATTATTTTGGACCTAAATTAAATGTTAGTAATTCAGAAATAAAACCATCTAGCTCATCTAAGATGAGAAAACTCAGTACACCATTAATTAGCACAATACCTTTTCCTCCTAAGAACATGCCTTCAGAGGAGAAAGTTTTGAGAATATTTGCAGGTGGTAATCAGAATTATATTAGAGTCAATGTCGATGGCAGCCAGGAAATTGATTTTCGTCAGTTACCTAGAGAACAAAGACTCATGACACTTCAGGGTGATGAAAGTGGAATCCCTTTAAAAACACTGGTTGCAGGTGATATGAGGCAACTTGGTAAAGTTATTTCATCTCCTGCATGTCTCAATGGTTCATTCTATCAAAGCACAGTTGATGAAGATGCTCCAGTTAAAACTCTAAATGTCAACATGGAAGAGGTGCATGAATTTTTTCAAGAAATAGCTACATCAAAACAAGCCACAATAAAAGAATCGCTGCAAAGTGCACTAGAAATATTAATTTCAAAGCTAGATGACCCACCATTACAAGAAGAAGCACTACGGCTGTATTTAATAATTCCACAGTGTCATCTATTTTTAGATTCAAAATGCCATCTCACCATTGCATTACCTTTTGCAAGCGTAATCCTTCAACTCTCTCCTGATCATGCGGCTATTATGGAAGATTGGTGGAGGCAAATTGGTGAACCATACTTCATTAATTTAATTAATATTTACAAAAATGTAATTTTATATCTCATTCGACATCCTGCTAACAAACCTATAATGGATGAAGCTCGGATGAATAAAGCCTTGATTACTACTTTTCTGCTGTTAGAAAAGTTATATAATCTTAATCAGAATGATGGCGACAGAGTTTCTTATGAATGCTTCTACATTCCTGAAATTTCTCAATATATTGACATAGTTAGTGATTATTTCAGCTGGTATAATGAAGAAAGAAGAGCACTTAGTTTTTGTAATTATCCTTTTTTATTTGATGGTGCTGCAAAAACTATTCTTTTACAAGCAGATGTTGCTGTACAGAAGCATTATGCTGTTGAAGAAGCAATGCAGTGGAATCTTGTTAGTTTTTTCATTCCTATTCCTTTGAACAATCCTTTTCTCTATTTGATTGTTTCAAGGGAGAGGATTATTGAAGATACTGTTAACCAGTTATTGACATGCACACATAGCGATTTAAAAAAACCTCTCAGAGTCAGTTTTGTGGGTGAAGAGGCTATAGATGACGGAGGAGTAAGGAAAGAGTTCTTTCTCTTAGTAATGAAAGAGGTGTTGCATCCAAAATATGGCCTCTTCAAACGTTATGAAACTCCAAATGTGTGGTTCACTTCACATTTTCGAGGTGATGAAGGACTATATTACATTGTTGGAATTTTATGTGGATTAGCAATTTACAATGGAAATGTAATAGCAGTGCCTTTTCCTTTAGTCTTATATAAAAAACTCTTAAATGAAAATATTGGACTGCAAGATCTAAAAGACTTAACTCCTGTTGTACATAGTGGGTTGCAAAGTTTACTTGATCATGAGAGTGAACAAATTGAGGATGAATACGGATTATTTTTTGAAATTTCGTGGGAACATTTTGGTGCTCCAATGACTAAAGAGTTAAAACCAGGAGGAACACATATTCCTGTAACACATTTAAATAAAAAGGAGTATGTCAATTTATATGTGGAATATATTCTATACAAGTCAGTAGAAGTAGAGTTCAAATTATTTTATGATGGATTCCATCATGTGTGTGGAAGCCGAATATTGCACATGTTCAGAGCACCAGAGCTAATGGCTATGATGATAGGAAATGAAAATTATGATTGGCATCTCCTTGAAAGATACTGTTCATACAAGGGGGGTTATTCTCGCAACCATCCAGTCATAAAATGGTTCTGGAAAGTCTTTCATAAATTAGAGCAAAAACAAAAAATTAAGTTTTTACTGTTTTTAACAGGTAGTGACCGTGTACCAATATTAGGCATGAAAAGCATACCAATGATCATCCAGAAATCAATAACAAGTGATCGCCATTTGCCAATGGCACACACATGTTTTAACATGCTTAATTTACCTGTTTATTCATCTGAAAGAGTGCTCAAGATCAAATTATTGCAGGCAATTGAACACACACAAGGTTTTGGATTATTCTAATAAAATTTGGTGACAATGGTGAACTTATACGCGTAACATATAATCACTACTGAGGAATGCATTAATTTCTGTAATTAACCTTTCAGTTTTTAATTCTTCAAGCATAATTTACAATTACTCGCAATGATCTATATTTACCATCTTGGTATGATCTTTGAAACAACTGATTGTTCAATTATTATTTTTTTCATTGGCTATTTTATCAAAAGATATTAGAATTTGTAAAAATGAAGCTAAAAAATAACGTTTTTAATACATGTATTATAAAAGAAAAAAAACAGAAAAAAATGGAAACAGAAAGCAAAATATTTACATTAAAAACAATTCTAGTATATTATGTTATTTCCACTTATTTTTTATAAGTAAACCTCAATAAAGGCTAAGAAGAGATGTACAGCCAGCCAGTGGTCAAGAGAATTGTTTCTAAGTCATCCAGCCATAGGTTCACGGTGTGAGTGTTTGTTTTAGCATCTTAAATAAGGTAAGTATCACTTGAAAAGATGCAAATAACTCTATATGATGCAAACCAACCAATCTTAGACATGCAGAAATTTTAGAATTAAATATGTGCACTTCAACAATCCATTTTAAATCCTACTAAAAATCATTTATCAAATCTGTTCAAGCAAGTAGTTTTAGGAAATCATTTACCGTAAATTTTCGGTATACACTGTGCAGTAAAAATAAAAGTTAAAAAATCATCACAGTCCAATATTAAAAAGTGAGCGTAATATTCCAAATTTGATGTGAAAATTTCCAAGTCCACATGAAAATTTCTTATTCTTAAAAATAAAAGGTAATTCTTAATTCAAAATTGAGTAATCATACCAAGTGCAATACTTTATGGTGTGCAAAAGCTCTAAGCCAATAGGCACTTCTGGCCAATTGTGTTGTCAATGTTGATTAGAGGCCCCCCCCCTCTTTTTAGTTGCGTTGATTGTTGATATTACTGCAAGCATTATTTAAGCTCAAGCTTTAAAAGGAAATTCAAATAGAATTCACATTCTACACTGTGCAACAGAAGTAAGATGTGCTTTTTCTTTTTTTTCCCTTTGCCTTATTTTGTTTAATAATTGAACAGCTTTTCTAATTTCTCTATCCTTTTGCAGGTTTAAGATTATGCAGACAGTCACAATACTGATTTTGAAGTATTTGAATTGTAAATATAATTAATAATGTAATTAATAAATTTTCATTTTGTAATATGATGTTCATTGTAAGGTTTTTTTGTTTTTGTTTTTGTTTTGTTTTTACAATCTGCTAGGTGAACATAATACACGGATGCACATTATAGACCTTTTTCAGCGGAAGTTGTGCGTGCGCGATCATGTGACTTGGCCGCTATTACGAGATGTTCATTTGAGCAATTTGAGCATTCAGTTTGCCTCAGCTTGAGCACGAAGCATTTGGATTAAGCTTTTGTTCTGGATCAAAAATGACTGATTTAATCACAGATAAAATAAAAACTCATTTAAAATACAAAAATGTTAAATGTTTGCTCATTTAAACCGTTAGATTAATATTTACATTAATTTCAAGATGCAGCAATATATATTTCAGTAAACATACAGTTTTCGTATAACTTTATTGCACATGTTTTACACAAAATATATGTAGATTATAGATTATATATTTCTTTTAATACGAGGATTGTGACAAATCATGGCAACTATTTTTGAGAATTCGAGAGTGGATGGAAAATGTGAAATATACAGATTCGTTATGTCTTCACTCTCTACACATCGCGCGATCACTGATCAGGCGACAAGGTAAATGAAATTTTTATCAATTTAACTATCACTTTTTAGCCATTTAGAAAAGGGGGTATACATCAGTTCATTAGAGGGGGGGTCTGGGCTCTCCCAGTTATTATTATAAAATAAAGTCACTTACCTTGGTTGCATGATCAATCATTGTGTGATGTGCGAATAGTGAAGATTAACCATTAAAGATAGTGAAGATTAAAACTTAATGAAATGTTAACGTACTAGCAGTATATATGTTGTATAAATTCTTATGTAAATTCCTACTTATCCGTCGCTAAAAAGTTGGTTATCCGGACCAGTACATTGAAAGCTGACATCTTAAGCCCAAGTCTTGTTCAACTGGTTACATACATCCTGCACTGCGGTTGAGTAAGAATTGATTTGTGGAAATATAATACGAATACACGGCTTCCTTGAGACATATAAAAATTTTCTGTTAATTGCATTCATCCATTTCAGCTTTTCTGCATAATTTTTGTAAAACAAAAATAAAGAAAAAGGCAGTCTTCATACTGTAAAGGCGCGTGAGCAACACAAACTTGTTTCTTCCGTTGTTGCAATCGAAAATGGCTATTTAAGCAACCTACCACGGTACAGCATGAACCCTGCTTGTTTAGCTTTTCCATCTGAGGACCAAAAACACTAGAAATAGAAAAGGGGTTGCCTGCAAGTGCTGAAATCGTTCTTGTCCCATACACTATTCTCTAGTCTGAAACTCTAAAAGTCAACATCTCATAATGGCGGACAGAAGTAGCGCTGCTCTGCCATCTAGCGGTGAAATGCGCATCTAAAAAAGGTCTATACACAGGAATTTTTTCCAAAATCTTAGAAAACTCTGTGCGCATTTACAAGGTTCCACATCATTCAGTCTCTTCACTTCCAACGCTAAACACTCTTGTAACAAATATTTAATTTTAAATAACGACAAAAATATTTATGATGTGACGTCTGCCAATCGATCATGCAAGTGACCCCCCCCCCCCCCTCCACACAAACAGACTAGCCCAGTATTCCAAAAGGGTCATGAAATTCTTCAATATAATCAACTGCTGGAACGTCGGGTTCTTTGAATTAAATAAAATTGTAGAGGAAAACTCGAGAGTGAATTACCTCAATTGAAGTAACAAGGCAAGGTGTTAAAATCAAATAAAATAATCTTTATTCAAGAAAATAAAATCAAGTTGAAAGGAGTGGGTAAATGAAAAAAAAAAACTTAACAACTAATCTTAAACTCTAAAGCTATATCACTATGTAAATGAATGATTAAATGAATCTAAATGCAGCTGCTGATTAAATTTAAGTTAAACACTAAAAAAGCTATTCAATTCTAACTTGAATGCAAATAATACTATTCTCTTATTTAAAATTCCAACCTGTGCTCATAAGACTAATCTATAAAAGGGATCTCACCCAATCTTATCATTAATATTCACTTATCTCTATCTCAAAACAAAATTACAGGCGCTAACAAATATTTTCCCTTACAGTTTGTGTCCACTAAGCAGAAGTTATTATATCCATATCTGTATTACCACACTATCATTTTAACACATATATATCCAGGGGCACACACATATATATTATATAGATCACAACACCAATATTTCACTTCTTTGTGAAGCACACATTATTTTGCCCTGAAAACTATTCGCTTCGCGTTGGTACAGGAACCTGGATCTACTACCTCATGAGTCCGTTACTTCTCAAACAGTCTAAGGTGATATCAACAGATCCCTGCACAGCCTCCAAAACTTAATGCATGGCTTGTAGATTGTTAGCTACCTTCTCGATTGATGTGGATTCTTGAAGTAATCTCCTCCCTGGTTAGTTTTGTTGTCTCATATAAAGTATCGCCATTAATTTCCAAGTCGTGGGATATCAACATTTTATCTCCATAATTTGATTAATTGCCATCTTATTCACAGAAACGGGGGATTTGCATATTCTCATCTTAATTGGAATTCAACTCACTTCATTAATATTCTCGTATTAGGGAGTATCACATAATATCACTTCCCTGCTTGAATTCATCTTATTTCCTTATCAATATATTCTCATATTTGGGAGTATCACATAATATCACTTCCCCTCTTGAATTCATCTCATTTCTTTGTCCAATTTAACTACTGGTGGGACATCCCCTCTTGATTTGTACAAAAAATGCAAGGAGAAGGGTCGCTTGACAGTTTCCGATCTTCAACTAATTGAAACTTACAATCATCGAAAGAATCAGATTCGAAGTTTTCCTCCCCAAACAAAATTCAAACAAAACGCGAGCTCTTCCATGCGTCGGCATGGGAGCCCTGGGATATTGGTCTCATGCCCCCTTCATGACTTCGTGCCTTTTATCATCTCCGAGCATCCGGCCTCACACTCATCCACAAAAAAATGAAATTGAAAGTAAAAACTCCCAAAATTGCATATTTGCCTAATAAAACTTCATCTCCTCTTGAAAACATGAGAGATATTATTCACAATTTATTATGATGCTTCACCTTATTATTTAGGTCATAGACCAATATGATTCTAAATCAACATAATTCGCAATAACCAATAATTCCCTCTGGATGGAAAAGCATTGTAAACGAATTATTTATTCAATTTTTTAATCAATTAATAACTCAATTATAAACTACTCCCTTACATAAATTCTTACAACAACATCATCATTATATTAAATGCATTATAATGAATTCAAACTTTAAAAGACAACAAATGAATCTATTACCAGCATGAATCTATTAATATTCAAATCTCCTTCTTTAAACACGTGAAACATCACAATGGGTTAATAGTGATTATTCGTATATAAAAGATGACCTGAATATTATTTACAGAGATGTAATCAGTAATAATGCATGAACAAATTAAATATTTATCTAAATCAGTGTCTGCCAAACTGCATGTCACAAGAGATTTAAAAATATAAATGTAACAGTTTATTTATTTGATATATTATATGAAATATCTATATAAATACGAGGGTTGGGGCATAAGTCATGGCAACTATTTTTTTTTTTGTAGATATGTGAACGGATCACGAACGTATATGTGTCGTGTGGAAGTTCTGCAGGCATAGTCTGTATGCAGAACAACAGATGGCACTGATAGCTGGTAGTAGCGCAGCGAGGGCTGTGAAATCAGTCAGTTGGTGAGTGTCGTGCAAGATGGAAGTAACCCGTGTTAAGCAGTGCGCTTACATCAAAATAACTGCTCTCCGAGGGAGAAATGCGATGGAATGTCACA
>JAHWFO010031608.1:0-18933 GCA_023313115.1 Rhysida immarginata | reverse complement strand
GCAGACAGTGTCGCCGGAAATCACCCTTGGATTCGATTTCCGTGACAATATGCTGTACTGTGCATGTTTTCGTGTATTCATCCGGGTGGTCACCAAAAGCAAGTGCGAGGCTCGCCCCTTCAAAAGGGTCTGGGGAAAACCCTGTATTTATGCTTTTATGTTTCCAGAAATCACTATCTTATATCAAATTTTAAAGGTTAAACAATTCTTTGAAGTGTTGTTGTTCTCTGCCCTGTCCTGTTGTAACGGATCAAGTTATTAAAACAGTTACAATATCACTACTACTCGTATGATTTCACTTTTACTTAACTCAAGATTGATGAAAGAAAGATAACTCCTATGCACTTGTTGGTTGCTCCCTCCAACCGTACTGAAAGGAAAATTTATTTTCTCTAACAATTACGGAAGTCTCCGAGGAATCCCCCACAGACCAACAGGGACAATACAAAGAAAAAATCAATTTAACTCACAAAAAACGGTTGTCATATAGGCTAAAACTAATATTATGTTTAAGTTGAAATGTTTTCGTTTAACTAGTTATGTTACAAAACGGGGTGTTGCATTTTCTTTTATTGAAGTTTATGATGTTAACCTTTTATTATAAATTTACTTGCTCTTAGCTATCTTGGTTGCATTCTCTCTGGCATGCAACAGGGTTCGCTATTGTTGGGGGTTGGCATGGTTTTATTGGAGAATTTATGAGAAGATATTGTCAGTCTCCTGACAGTTAATTGTTGCGGAGTGATGCGCGGACGCAAAAACTGCGATAAGTGCAAAAGAGGTGATGCTTAAAACACCAGCAATACTTGAGGCACAACCGAGTTGATGGTTGGCACTGCAATAGGACCCGGAGCTATGAGGGAAATCAAGCCAAACTGCTCTTAACTAGCAAAAAGTTTTTGTATGAGTAGCTTTGTAAGCATTTTATTTGTGCAGAAAATCTGGCCATGTGAATAATTACATGATTCGGATATTAAGTTTTCTAATGATTAAGAGGGGGCCCTCCCGTGCACACTTCTGTATGTTATATGCGTTAATGTTAATTTTAGTCTATAGAGTAGCAGATGATTCTGTTTGTTGAAAGTGGTTTTCTTTTGCTTATTGAACTGATTTAATAAATGAGTAAAAGAATTAGTTATTTTCTTATTCATCCGTATGTGTCAATGTCCATTCTCTATATCTGCCCTAAAACCCTGACAAGCACCCAGAATGTTAACTAAGGTCTAGCATTTGCACAGTACCAAGGTGTGGATGCTCGTCACAAGGTAACAACACGTCATATAAACAACAGTCAAGTATATCAATAATAGTTCTATTAGTTTTGTTGTCCTAATCCTAGATCAATCAAAGTTCGCTCCCACTTATAAAATGAAATAAAGTTCCTATCAAATGGTAAAAATATTCTTGCATCATAGGGTAAACTAATCAGGTAAAATATTCCTCAAAGTCCAAAAAAGTTCTTATTCACTGTATTGGGTAACTCAATTACTAAATAAACGTTTAATTTACTAAAATTAAGATCCCCAAGTAAAGGCTGGTTTTAAGTTTCTCTTTCTTTATCTCTATTAGGTTACAACAGATGATCAACTCTAGCGATGCGTGGTAAGAACAGTAAGATTAATTCTATCACTGAAGTTACCCAAGTAAATTCTTTTTTTGAAGGTTTTACCCAAGGTATTGATCTCAATTATCTCGTTTGCTTATTACAGTCTCTCTTATATTTCTTGTTTCATTTCTTACGCCTAATTGAACCATTAATGACTTATTTTAAGCTAATAACTCTTCCCATTATTCTATTTTCTTAGGTTTAATCGAAGCACAAATCAGACATATGGTCAAGGGGGATCACCTTTAACAGAGCGAAGTTGGGAGATTCAGACGCGACGACTACTGGCGGGCCCTTGCTTCTTTGCGACGATTATCAATGGATTAAAGAGGGGCGGGCTTTGTCAAGTGGGAGGGGAAGGGGAAAACAGGCGTCAACTAACATTCATTTCAGAGACAAAAAGAAGGGAATGTTAATAAGCGTCACCCACCCATATCCCCGCGTACATTTAAGTTAAGTTTCCACACATAAAAAGTATAATTGGATTCGTGGCATTGCCTTTGTTTTGCATTTGACACTTCGATTGAAGTGCTCCAGCACTGTTCCCGAGCAATGGGCTTGACAGGATCGAAGTCTTCTCGGCGATCGAAAGGGTCAACAAGGATCAAATTAGAATGGTTACAACTACGACTTCAATATTATGGAAGAGAAAGAAAGTCGAGTTACTTAACTTTCGAGGCATTTGAGTCCGTTTTTTTTAAGTACGTTTCTCTTTTCAGTTCAAATGGTATGGCGACAAGCATCACCAATGTTGGCATAACAGTGGTGTATTGGTATCGCTTCAGCCGTTGCCTTCTTTCGCACTGTTCGCAAATCTTATCCGAAATCAAATGTATCATCAAAAATTTTTTCATACTTTCAAATCTCTTTTGTTTACATTTCAACTTTAATTTTTTCAACATCTCCAACGTTTCCAAGCAGTCTAGATTGTTAGAATCATTGATTCCTTATTATTATCATTGTCAATAGAAAATTACATTTTCACTACAGGGTCAGTAACACTCAACAATTGGAAAGTGGTCAAAGAAAACAGTCCAAGGGAGAGAAAAACACTTTCCCCAAATAAAAGAATTTTTTGTAGCTCACTTCGGAACAAATAGATCGGGGGGGGGGGGGGTCCGTTATAATCACCTCCTTGGAAAAAGAAAATTCTTGGTTGAAATAACATTAGATAACAACAGATTTCAGGTGTTTTGTCGTAGAATATCCTTGTTGAAGGGTTTAAGGTCACCATGTGTGGCAGTTATTAATTTGTGACGCATGTGGAATTCGTTTCCTATTAACTCTACCACGTTGACCAATTTGAACGATTTTATCATGAGTGGTTCATAGAAAAGAGGGTCTAACTTATATGCCAAGCGGAGTTTCCCAGGAATCATACGCATTCTCAGCCTCACGAAGCTGCCGACCTTATATTCATTTCGACGGTGAGACTGCCCACCCATTCTTTCAACAATAAGATTACTGATAACTAACTAAAATTACAGCTAGGTGGGGCAGGGGTCAAGCATATATTATGGCTACTAATAATAAATACTAGTAAATATAAAAAAAATGAAAATATTAACGGAATACAATTTTTAATTTCCACAAAAATACAAAAACGGAAACACAAAAAATATGCAAATAAGTTATAACCCACCTGGAAATAAACACATGAACTAACATTAAAATAATTTATTAGTATCTCTGCTACAATTATAATAGTTTAAAATACTAAAAAAATCAACGCCTAATTAACCAGACAAAAGAAAACTCATACTGTGCAAGGAGTAAGCAAAATATAAATAAATAAATAAAATGGTTTCCGCCAATCCCATGAGACACCCAAACTGACATGGAATGTCATAAAGGGGATACTTAGGTTGCAGTTGTCGGATAGGGCGTTGGAGTCGTTTTTCATTTACCCAGCATATGATATCAGCTGACGTAGCTTTTCCCGGCGAATTTGGTTGGCCTTGAAAGACCTCCAACGGCGACCATTGTGTTTCGTTATTTGGCAGGATATGCAGAGCATTTACACATTTGTTGAGTACTCTAAGGGCCGAATCACTAGCACAGCCCTTGAAGGAGTGACAAACGACACTCGATCAAGGGCTAAAGGTCAAGGGCTACTCGAAAAACCCAGATTTCAATCATTAACGCATTTACCGTCTTCCCTCATATGAGTGTTGCTTGATCCCTTCCTTGAAGAAATCAGTCATGGGTTTGACGATATTTTTAACGAAAGTGACGAAATTTTCGCATGGAAAGCGTCATGTTGCTAGGTAACAACAATAGAAGACATAGGTCAATGAAAAACAGTGAAGTAGAAAAGAAAATCTTTTGTTTAGTGTTGCCTACACAAATAAAGCTTATTTAACAAAAGTTTTGCCCTAAATAAATTATTGAATAGTTAAATATATTTTATCATTTTACATTTCTTAAATATTCATTTTAGGTTAATTAAGGGAATTAATAGTTCATAAGCTTAACATAATAAACGAGAAATTTTTTTAAATACTCATATCAATTTATTTATTTAATTTATTTATTTAATTTTATTTTATTTATTTAATTAATTTATTGACTGTAATCCAATATTTTTGTATAAAATAGTAATAATTTTTAATAGCATAAATGTTAGAACGTGCATATAATTTAAAAATATACATGCATGTTTATAAAATAATAAGGGCATACATAACAAATTTCGCCACAGCAGTTTTTTTTCTTCCCTCTCCCCGCCTTTATTCGTTTGAACTCCTCCTGTATAGAGCCCATTTCAAAATGAACGTTTTTAATACGATGGTATCTCGCAGCAAGATATGATGATACCTTTCAATTAAAGGCATTCTATAACTTGTTCGTTTTTCATGCTGAAGTAAAAACAATGCAATGGCATGACATTTTTACTACGAAGCGATGAAATGGCTACCATGCTGTTTCACTAGATCAGCGAGGTGGAGTAGAGAATTCGCTCCTCAAGTGGCCAAAATTGGTCACTTGATATTTGGAGTGGCATACTCTCTGTACACTCCTGTATAAGGCGTTAATGATGAGATGAGGGCAGATCTTCCCTTGATTGGTTTGGTTGGTTTGGTTTGTTTGGTATTAACATCCTTTTCAACTGCTATGGTCATTTCAGGACGGCGTTATAGGGGCCGCAAATTTTGCCTCGCAAGGGTTCTTTAACGTGCAGCCGGAAAACGACTACACGGGACCAACGGCTTTACTTCCCTTCCGAAGGAAGTGCGTGATCTCAGGATTTCCCCCTGAAAAATCCTCGTCGTCCTCGGCCAGGATCGAACCCGCGTACTCGGGCATCAGAGGCGATCAGATCTTCCCTTGAATGCAGTCGCTGGAGTAGGAAACCTTACTCGACTCGACTCTTACAGCGCCTAGTGATTCGGCCCTATGTCCCAATCATCATGTGGACACGTTAATAGGAGTAGTCAAAGCTTTTCAATGAGGGACTGAATGTATTGCTCGGCGCGGTTCGTCTGTGATATGTATGGTAGAAGGGTGGATCATAATACTGTTCCTATTGATTAAACAGGTGGTGGCCTTACAGTATAACAGAGGGACATCAGGAGTTCCAACTAGTTTCGCCATTTATTCCCGGCTTTGTCAAGGATATATCATATGTATGGTACCGAGTAAGTGATTTCGATCGAATTTTCTCGAGCAAAGTTTAGTTAATTTCTTGCCTTGAAATAAGTCGCGTTGTTGTAAACTATCTCATCAGGTTTACCAATTTTCCCACAACTTTGACAGATGATGTTAAGGATGTGCTGCTGATTTAACAGACGTGAAGTGTATGCCTCAATCCACCCGCTAAATGTAATGACGACCACGATGACATATTTATTTTCGTTTTTGTGGGTACCAACCGCCCCAACACGTCGATTGCCCATAATTGTAAAGGTGCTGTAATTGCTCGGCAGACTTGGTTGCCCGATGGTCGGCAGTTTATCGGTTTGCATTGCTGACACTCACAACAAGCTTTAATTATTGAGATATCACGTCGCAGCCCTGTCCAATGATAGTTGTTTTTCATAATTCACCAGGGTGGATTAGGTCGTAATGGGGATGCCAACTCATGATAAGGGCTTCACATTGTTTTCAATAACTCCTTCTGAAATAAACTAGACTTCTTGAAATTTACCTTGAGTTTGTGGTCAAGTAGGCAGCTGAAGACTTTTGTCAAGGTGGAAAGATGAGCCTCCTAGTCCCAGCTTGCCACTATGATGTCATCTACATAGTCGAAGCCCATCTGCTTCGATAGTGGGGACTAGAACTTGGTCCATAAGGAACTGGAAAGCCTGAGTGGTGTTTCTGACCATAAATGCCCATAAACGCCCATAAACGCTGTCTTCTGGACTCGCAGGACTCTGGGTTTACCCTCATCTGCCAGTAGGCATGTTTAAGGTCCAGCAGAGAGAATATCTTCGCCCTGCTTAGTTTCCTTAGTATCAACTCGTTGGGCAAAAGGTTTGGTTTGGTCAGGGCATTTAATTTGCATGCGTCAATACGAATTATGGTTCTTTGGTTTTGACTCAGTGTACCAGAAAATATGGCAGTGACCAAGCTCATTTGCACCGGCACAAGATGACCTGGCTTTCCATTTCATAGACCAACTTACAAATAAATTCGACAGCTTGATCAGAAAAACTTCACTTCGGGAGCCGATAGCAGTGAGGAAGGTTCTTCCAGCCATCGCCATGGACCAGACAGCAACAGCCAGACTTAGCTGGTGCCAGATTTTGCCGAATTTTTTCTTTTCATCAATAATTTAAACATCTGAGGTATGGCGTGTATAAAAATCCTCATAGAACATCCAATTATTATGTTTTCTTTTGCTATCTACAAAATTAAACTGCTGGATGAGATGCGTTTTTTCCCTCTGTTTTTCAGTGACCATTGGTCTGAGATTAATCGATTGTTTTCCTTTTGACGTGTACAATTCGGACCTACTATTTTAAAAATGAGGGCAATCTTCATTGTGGTTTTCGGACAATATTTAAACAATTGTAAGAAGACATATTTTAACCTTGGTGTTTTTTAATGTAATTTTGATTATTTAATTTCGGAATTTAATGTTAAAAAAAAAATATTTATAGTAATTTCTTTTCCCTTTTGTCGGCTGCAAGTCAAAATTTAATTTTATTGTTTTTTTTTAGACAACTAGTTTTGTTTTTTTTACCTCCTAAGCCAAATTTTTAAGGTTTTTCCTCTAGCATTGAGAATGGAACATGTATATATATAAAGAAGGATGTTTGTGGGTGGTTGGTTGGGTGGGTGGGTCTGTTTGTCTGTATGTTTTTTATACAAATCTACAGTTTTATTCCGATCTTGATAAAATTTCGCATACATGACCTTCAAAGCATGAGGAAGGTCACTGTCTACCTCAGATTTCGGAAAAATAAAAAATCGATATTCATGGTTATGGCAAGGCATATTAATGAGAAATATCTCATGACCAACAATGCAAGGCAAAGTTTGTACAACAATAAATATCAACAATGGTATCAGCACGCAATTCACAAACACACTGCATGAACCAACAATATATATCTCATGACCAACAATGCAAGGCAAAGTTTGTGCAACAATAGGCCCATTGTGTTCGCATCAACAATGGTATCAACGCGCAATTCACCAATAACAATGAGCACAGAATGATGATGTAATGTTAAAGCAATCTTTCCAAGAATTATAACAATGAACATAAAATGATGATGTAATATGGATAAGTTTCAATTTGTAACAATGCATAGAATTCCTGTTATTCAGGCTTTTCTTAGAAAAGAGAGTTCTTAGTACTTAACAATTTCTTGATAATCTTTAAAAATGATCAGTAACTGGAGATAATGGAGAGTTAGCAGACTATTGAGAAAAAGTGGAAAGACGACAGAGGAAGCACTCCTTTAGCTCCGTGATGTATTGAGCAAATGGGAAGCAAGTAAATAGAAGAATCGGCGACTGCTAGACTGCACAAAGTGATGAATGGCCAAGTTTTGCTTCAACACATCGAGAGAAGAGTGGAAATTGCAACAACACTAAGTATACATCTGAGGTAAGATTACGTGAGTAAGAAATTATTTAGACTACCAGTGGCATCCTTGGAGAGGTCCAGCACCATTGTGAGCCTTTAAAAAGATTTTTTTCGAAATTTTCATTAAGAATTTTTACTGTATTAATTCTAAGCATTTTCATGTGTTTATTTTTAAGATATTGCAAAATTTAATTTAATTTTTTGAGATTGTTCTGTTTACATCCAAGTGTAATTTTCCCGGGCAACGCCGGGTACCTTTGCTAGTTTTAATATATTTATCGGTTTGTATAAAAATTTTCATTGTCTAATATTTTGTTAGGCTTTGGTTTGGAACTCTGCACTAATGTATATGATGTTCAATGTTGGAATTGCTAATGCATTTTTTCCATTGAAATTAAGTTGTACAAATGCTCATGCTGTTTGTCCTTAGAACTTAATTGGGTCTTTTGGAAAATTATACTTATTCGTTTATAAATATATCATTATTTCTTAAAATTTAATGGATACTTATATATTTCCTTTAAATTTAATTTATTTGGTTTGCCACTTTTTTAAATACTTATGTAATTTGTACAAGTGGTTTTCATTTGGGATCATGGAATAATATATACTTATATATTTTCCATTGTGCTTGGGATAAAATATTTTATGCATATATTTTATCAATTTTCCGGTGCTAATACAACAAGGAAATAGTTTCTTGTGATTTTAACAATATAACCATTTTCATTTAGTTATATGCTGAGTGATTAGTTAATCTTTTTATGATTTATTCTAGGCTTCAAGTGCCTGATTATTTAAGGTGAGTTAATTCATTTCTTTGGGGCCAAGCTTATTTGACAACAGCATTGTCCTATGGAATCAGATTTTTGTATGTGTCTTAAGAATTAATTTTGGCCACCATCCTTAGTTTTAAAACTTTTCCGTGCAAACAACGTGCAGGTGTGTATGAGAAAAACTAAGTATTTGACTTGATGATGAATTTAGTATATTAAACAAGGAACTATTGTGGTCTACGTTTCCTTTTACCAATATTTCTTTCTCCTCTATATTAGAGTATATTATTCCCATTTTATTCCGATTCAATAAACTGTTTTATTTTTATTAATGTGTCGTAATTCATTTGTCACATTTAGCAAATCATTTTAGGGCTGATGCCTATGCAATGTTCTTACGTCATTATTATTATTACCACACTGCAGTATCCTCCAATATAAATTTATATTGTCCTCGACTAATTATAAAATCAAATTAAATTAGTTTCAATGCAACAAAAAACAAACTCGTTGCTGTCTAAAAATTAATTAAAGCAAGATCATCAATAAAATTATTCGTATGCTAATAAATAAACATTTATTTATAAAAAAATTTTTTTTTAAATAAACTATTTAAATTACGAAAAATTCACTGGGTAAAATTAAATGAGGCACCATCTGCTGACAGAAAACAATCAAAAATGACATCTAATTGTAGCTTTATAAAAAATAGAGTTGCAAATTAAATATTCAAGCCTAATTACAAGTAATTAATACGGTCATCATTAACTGACCTCATTAAACCAGTCACTGTATTGATTCATTAATAATATTCATTGATAAATCATATTTTTCATTTATATTTATCAAGATCTCATTGTTATTCACAATATTTATCATATCTCGATAAATATTCACGATATCTAATTGTTAATTGCGATACCTCCTTATTATTGAATAAATAATAGTTTGATAATAATGTGACAGCAGCGGGGAAACTTGCAACAGATCATCTGCAGCACCGAAACCCGTCGTTGCCCCCAACAGGCTAAGGATCCCAAAACGGGGTTAATGAAACATCAAAAGATCAAAAGATCTAATTAATAAAATATATGCTATTAATTAGAAAATAAAAAATATATAAAAAATAATTAATAAATAATAAATGATAAATAAAATCAAAATAAAAAGCTGACGTTTCAGATAGAGGCTATTCTTTATCAAAGCAAAAAATAATTCTCTAAAAGCAAAAAGAATATTAGAGAATTATCTTGAAGTTATGAAAGGAGTACTTAAGGACGACTTTGTATATAGATAGCATAAAGAGTATTAAGATGGTATTGGCTGAAATACTGGAAGAAAACAAATGGCAGGCCCGGAAATGAATTCGAAGATGTGCTGTGATAGGACAAGAAAGGACAAATACAAGGTGATAAGAGGCCGGGGAGAGAAATGCAATAAAATAACACCTACAGAATTAAAAAATGACAAACTATAAAAAAGGATTAGGAGTGATAGAGGTCGGATATAAGAGTTATGGCTATAAGAGCTCTGGGTTAAAGGTCACTGCCCAAAGGGGCTACCACACAAAAAGCTGACTGAAACCAAAGAGTACAGAGACAGGCATAAAATGAACATAAACGAAGAAAATTTTGAGAGAACATTAAAAAGAGGAAATAACTGATAAAAGAGAAAGAGAAAGGGCCCAAAAGCGCCTGCAACTAATTAGGGAATAGCTGAAGTTGGAGAGGATTATGGGAAAGGTAATGAAGGAATGGTACCTTTGCTAAGGTTAATGCCATTAGGGGTTAGGGAACTAAATTTCCAAATAAGAAAAGACTCTAATTGCTTTCTTTCTTTTTTGTTATGGAATTTATTGCAAAGAAAATAAAGGCTGCCATCCTGTCAAAGAGTGGACAGGGGAATTAAAGTGTTTAGCGACAGGGGTGTCAGCATTGCTACGCAGCATATCGAACTTATCTCTGGCGAATCTGGTATATATGGTATTACCCGTTTCTCTGACATACTGCTTATGGCATACTTTAGTATGTAACACATATATTAGATTGTGAGAAGTGCAGATCAGGTTTAGGTTAATCTTGAGAGTAAAGGAGGAAGCACTGCTGGAAATAGAGTCCTAAGTTCTTCAAATGTTAACATCGCGCAAATACATACTACTCTAATACTTTCCTTCATGGTCCGCACCATTCCCTCCCAGAGAACACCCCACCATGGAGTCCAATCGGCAAGAAACTTCCAAACAGTTTTTCTTGGTGTGCAAAATCCATCACCTTTTCCCACAATTCCATGTCCTTTTCCCTTTTAAATGTTTTGGCGTTATCTGACCAGACAATGGAGCACCTTTCAGGACGGGCCACGAACCTTCGGAAGGCAAGCAGGAATTCATCTGCGGTCATTGAGTTAACCAATTCAAGATAGACTGCACGAGTTACTGCGTATGTCTCCAGTAAAACGTAAGTTTTGCATTGCTTATCCTTCCCGTCCTTCACGAATATTGGACCCGTATAATCCATCCCAACGATGTTGAATGAATTCGATTGTTCCACTCTTGGCAGTGGAGCTTCTATCATGGCCGCAGGTTTTGCTTGTCTTTTTTTATACACGAGACACTTTTTAACAGTCCTTTTATCTTAGCTCTTGCAGCCGGAATCCAATTTTTTTCTCGAAGTTCACATAAGGTTGCCGGGACTCCGCCATGAAGTACTCTTCGATGACACTCTTCTATAATTAGCCGAGCTACGTCACTATCTCTTTCGATAATTGGATGCTTGTAGAATGGTCAAGCATACTAAAATGTAACCTTCCTCCAAGCCTAATTAGTCCATTTCCGAGTTGAGGGTCAAATCGCTGTAATTTCCAGAATTTCTCTACAGATGTGCCCTCTTTCAAGGCATCATGCTCTCTTTGAAACTGTATCTTTTGCTCTTGTCGAATAATTGGTACCCGGTTATTTGGCTGATGGACATTTGACTGACAGACACTTGACCGACGGACATTTGACCAAACAGACATTTGGCCGAACGGACATTCGACCAAGCGGACACATGACCGAACGGAAATTTAATCGACGGAGAAATGCCTACATTTCACCGACACTTAGACATTCGACGTAAAGAGATGTTTTCGGCAATATAATTCATTTCATGGGAAAAAATGTTTTCAGGAGGTTATTTCGTATAACAAATTTTTATGAGACAAATCTGTTTAATTCTTTCTACTAAGCAAGCATATTGTATGGACCTATAAAATTATCCTTTTTTGTAGGTCTTTTCAAATGAATATTTTACTTCTATAAAATGAGATACTCATTAGTGATGGGCAATATTTGATATTAGTATCGTGGTATTAAAAGTTTACTCCATACACATCAGGTTTCTGTCCTGCTTTATGAGGAGACATAAAAATTCTAATATCGGATAGTATCAAATGCAAAAATTCTGACATTATCTATGACTCTAAAATATGTGATACTAAAGTATCGCCCATAAGGATGTTGATATTCTTCGATATCAATAAATATCGCGATATTTTGGTCCTTAGTCGAATAAAAGAGTCAAATAATTCCAACTCGATATATATCGGGTTTTTATTAGATTATTTCGACTTTTATAACGATATCGGTTTTTTTTATTCGATTATTTCGATTCATTCAGGCGTTTTTTTGTTTCCATTATTAAACCAATCTGAAAGCTCATCCCCGGGAAAAGTCAGGGAATTTTAAAAAATCTCAGAGAATTTCACAACATTAGAAAAAAAATGAGAACTTGGAATGAAAAAATTGAAGAATGTCAAAGATATTCTATCAAATTAAATTTGTTTTGTGCTGGTGATCAGGGAAAATTACATGATCAACCGCGAAAAGTCAGGGAATTTTACGAAACCGTTTTGCTAGACACCCTGTTAATTTCTTTAGTCGTTTTGTGTGATTTATTTGAATAAATTTCCAAGCCATTAGAATAAAATTGCTGATTACTAAAATTTTATTCGATTAGTTATTTGACTAATGGCAAATGAATATCGCACATCCCTAATCGTCCATCACTAATACCTATCATGATTTTCATTAGGTTAGGTTGGTAAAGAGATGGCTTTCTATACGGTCCACGTTTTCGGCAGTGAAATCCCATTAACGTTTTGAATTACATAATTATACCATGCACTATATATGTTAGATATTCGGTTAGAGTGTCCATATCATTGAAAACTCTGAAAATGAACTCTACAGTGAAAAATGTCAGAAATGCTCAACCCATTACCAGTTGATTTTCATATTTGATACTATCCGATTAAGAATTTTTATGTCCCCTCATAAAGCAGAAAAGAATTTTTAGATGTGTATGAATAAATTTTTAATACACGATACTGGTATCATATATCGCCCATCACTAATGAGTATCTCATTCTATAAAAAAAAGAATAATTTTATAAAGGTCCATACAATATTGTTGCTTAGTAGAAAGAATTAAACAGATTTGTCTCATAAGATTTGTTATACGAAATCTCCTCCTGAAACCATTTTTTTCTCATTAAATGAATTATATTGCCGAAAACATCTCTTCACGTCGAATGTCCAAATGTCGGTCAAATGCAGGCATTTCTCTGTTGGTTAAATTTCCGTTCGGTTCTATGTCCGTCGGTGAAATGTCCTTTCGGTGTAATGTCCGTTCAGTCGAATGTCCATTCGGCCAAATGTCCGTTCGGTCGAATGTCCGTTCGGCTAAATGTCCATTCAGTCAAATGTCCGTCGGTCAAGTGTCCTTCGGTCAAATGTCCGTCGGCCAAATGACCAGGTACCCAAATAATTATCCTTTCACCTTCCTCGATATCTGAAGCCATGAGACGCCCTTTTCATTTTTCCTCGTTTAGTTCGTTGTGAATAAACCTATTCACCCATGCCACCAGTCGAACCAGCCTGTTCCACTTGCTAAAGCTGCCAGTTTTCCACAATTCGTTGACCCGTATTACTATTACTGCCATCACGCCCTTTTGTCTCTTTCGTTCTGCAACTGCTTCTCTTGGCTCATCGAACACAAATTCTCTATTATTGACTTTCGAACCGTCTGTCAACCATGTTGGTCCATTCCACCACTCCTTGTCTCTTGCCAACACGTTAGCTCTTAATCCACAGGTAATTTTGTCGGCTGGGTTATCTGCTGATCGTACGTAATTCCATTCTTCAGACTTACTGTACTTCAGAATTGTATGCACTCGGTTGGCTATGAATACTTTTAAAGTGTCCGGATCTATATGGATCCACCACAACACAACCATAGAATCGCTTCAAAAGCATACGGGAATTGATCCACAGTCCGTGACATTTTTCATTCAGGAAACCAATCTAGCACCAACAAGCGCAGCCATCAGCTCTAAGCGAGGAACTGTTGTTCCTTTAATGGGTGACATCTTGTTCTTGCTGACAACCTGACAACTCTCTTTTCCCCAATTTCTTCCACGAGGTATACAATAGCCGCATACACCTTTTCACTTGCATCACAGAAGATATGCATTGTCTTTTTTACAGCTTGCTCATCTCCAAATGATGAAACACAACGAGGAACAGTGCAGTCCTTTAAAAACTCTAGCTCCTTCATCCACCCATTCCATTATCTGACTGATTTGGTATCGAATTCTTCATCCCACTCTGCCTTATACTTCCAAAGCTCTTGAAACAAGCATTTCAGTCTAACGGTAAAAGGTGAAACCATTACTATAGGATCAAAAATCCTACCCAATGCTCGAATGTACGTTTAGTGGGCAGGGTCTCGCCGAGAAACGTCACAAGTTCTCTTACATCAAATTCCAGTTGATCTTGGTACTGATGCTACACCATCTCAAGCACCTTGATTTTCTCCTCTTGCGAACTCTCCGAAGACTTTACAGTGCCATCTCGTCTTTCACTTTCGGCAATCGATTGCCGTAAGTCTGCCGAGTTAATGGCCCATTTTCTTAAGTTTATCCTGCTGCAGCCATGATCATACGACTTTCTTCGTAGAGTTTCCAACCCTGTTCCTTACTTCCAAACGATTTTACCAAAGCATCAACGTAGATACTTTTATCTAATAGTTGTACCACTTCCAAGTTCGTTTCTCTCTTTGATTCCAGGTGATGTCTTAAAGCGGCCGCTAACAGTAAAGGCCCGCAATTAAGCCCGAATAAGACCAGCTTCATCTGATAGGTTTTTGACTCGATCTTGTCTCCGAATTTCCATTCTGGTGCCAACCAAATAAAATGAGCTGTATCACGATGCTTATCCTCTATTTCAATTTGGAGAAAGGCCTTCTCCATGTCGGCAGTAATACCGATCTGATTCTGGCGAAATCTTAAAAGTAAATCTAACACGTCAGGATTGAGTAAATCTTCATTTAAAGGCGGCCAACGGGAAGAGGCATCAAATACTATGCGTAACTTCATGGTGTCATAACTATAACGAAACACTGGCTGATGAGAAATGTAATACACTGTGCCACTATTTTCATGGTGATTTTCGACAAGCTCTGCATGGTCGGAATTCACATAATCCATCATGGCCGAATGGTATTTTTTCAACTTTTCTTCGTTCGTACTGTATCGACAAACCAGCGTGTGAAATCGACGCATCGCCTCTGCAAAGTTCATGGCCAAATCCAACTTCCTATCATTCCACGATAGTTGCACACGGTAGTGGTTCCCAATGTTAACAATTATGCTACGCACTTGAGCATCTATAGGATCAATATTATTTGGCGATTCCACATCTGTTTGATCATCTTCATTAATTCCTGCCAATTCTAATTGCCAAAATTTTTCGACGACTTTACACAGTTCTTTGTTATCGTTATTTGGCAAATCCTGTCCTTCCACAGACAGATACATTACATTCACGAGATTCACATTTGTTTTGTTGTCCTTGTTCGGCCCGTTTATAACCCAACCGAACAATGTTTCCATGGCACCAAGCTGGATCGATATTCGACGAGTTCTGTGAGTCACAATACTCCAACAGAAGTCACTGCCAATAAGGTTATCAACTTCATCAAGATCACAGTTCTCACCATTGTCAACGAGCATTAATCCAAGTTTGTTCATTCAGGTGATAATTTGTTTATATGGCATTAATGAATATTCTGAACACGATGAATGCGACACATGAAGCCGATACTACTATTTCTGAAACGGTCTTAAAGGCGTACCTTCACCTTTCGAAAGGCCTTTTTTCGAGGCTCTGTATCATCGAACGGTTTGATACGCATTTCCTCTGCATCAACCTGTTCTGCGCCGAACTTATCAGCTAATCTATGACTAATAAAACTGCGCTGACTGCCATCGTCTATTATTAGCCTAGCTCTTTTTTTGATCTTCATTACCGTTTACTATGAATATTGCAGTTTTCAGCAGCACCTCCCCCTTTTCAGTGCTACTGAGTAGGTTAAACACTAACATCGACAATTTCTGCTATTGTCACTAATTCGTGGTTTGTGAACTTCACCTTTATGATCTGATTCTGCTTTATAACAAAGCGCCGAATGATGGTTACCTTTACAAGTTTAGCAAACTTCCTTTTCTTTACAACAATCACGACTGTTATATCCTTTGAGGAAACAGTTGAAACACTTGCCCCTTTCCTTGAGCTTTGTTACATGCTCACTAACTGTTGGAACACTACATGCCATTGTTGAGTGACACTCATCATCACAGATCATGCAACATTTAAAGTTAGTGCTGTTACCTTTTGGTTTGTTTGCAGTCACATTAAGAGAGCTAACCTTTTTTTCTGATTTAGTCTCTGGTTCCCTTCTAATTGAATTACTAGGCTCTGGTGGGAGACATTCCCTTAGCTCTATCTCATTACGAAGGAACTCTTTTAACTGATCCAACCCCGATTCACCAGTTCCCTTACACTGCCTTGCACAATCTAACTGCAGTTCCCGAGGTAATGACTTAATTAGGTTTAACACTAAAATTGGGCTACATGCATTAAAATCTACCTCTACTGCTTTTAAGTTTAGCGTTTTTACCTCTACATCATCTAAGAATTTTTGAAGGCTTACCGTGTCATTTTTTGGTGCAGGCAGTCGAGTAAATGCGAGTATTATTCTGTTGATGATTATTTCAGGCCTTCCAAATCGTTTTTTAAGTCTATCAATTGCAATATCGATGCATCTGTATGCAGAGTCGCACAGTACCGAACATAGGTAATTGAACTTATCCACTACGCACAAATTATTCCGTTCATGTATGGCCGATGAAAATGCACTCCAGAAGGAAGGCGATTTTTGGATGTTACCATTGTACCTTTGCATTTCGAATTTCGGTAGTTTGATTGTCAGTCCTTGATCACGATCCGCTATGTTTGAATTTGGCTGATCAGAATTCGGTCTTTGCTCTCCTGACTCTGTCACAATGCTGCTTGTTCCTGGAGAAGTTGGTGGCTCCTAAAGTTGATCCCATTAACACAATTCTTTTGATGTGTACCGTCCAGTCAGTGATTTTATCTTCGTGTTTTTCGATGTAGGCAAGTTCGGTATCCATGTCAGTTTGTTCTGTCAAAAGATCCATTATCTTTTGATTGAGGGCTTCTAGCTTTTCTTTTCGATTGCGAAGTTTTTCTACATGCCGTTGTGCCACTTCAACATTTTTTCGATTTCATTGCGTAGCTTTGTCAGTTGACCACGAACAGAACGTCTCTGGATTCGCAGCTGAGCAGACACCATATTTTCTCTCGACGGAATCGGTTGACCACTAAGATTCGATGTGAGTGGGTGATTTGTGCTGCGTTTGATAGTCAGTATTACAATGCACTACTATATTGAACAGTTTTTCACTTACAAAACTTGACCAGTTCCCGGGTTTCGGCACCATAAAGAATGTTAGTTCTTTAAAACAATCCTCGAGAGCGTCTTTCCAAGAGAAAACCTCCCTCATGGCTCCGCTGCGAGTAAACAACCAGGGCATGTCCCTATTCACGACGATTCATTAAATCCACTCACAAAAATTTTAAAACAATAAACATGTTAATTAATTTTGCCAACACATTCAAGGCAAATGTCTAGTAATATAAAACTTTATTCGTTACAGGGTAAAAGAGAACTACTAAGATGTAACAAAAATTATTCATTCCACTGTCCTTGTTGCGTCCATTCTCTCCTACCTTCATTCCCTTCTCCTCCCACGCACCTCTGCATTCCTCGGTAACTCGAAGAGTAGAACGAACGCTAACGATCGCGTGAATGAGCAGGGAAAACGAAACATTTAATATTAAATTGAAAAATCTAATGACTAAATAAGTACTACTGATTTATATTAAATATCTACTGACTAAATAAGTTTTAGACTGTTCTTCACAAACAGCATGGACCAGCATATCTTTAAAATTAGATGTTCATTTAAAAGTAACTTTTGATGGTTCTGGTAGAATGGAATGGAGAAGAGGAGATTTGTCAATAATATGTTGATGTTTCCTTAGGACATTATTAGTACTATTGAGGGTTGGGTGATAAGGAAGAACTAGGATAGGTGTTGCCATGGCTGGAGAAAGTTTAGGATTGTTGTTAGAACGGGAATTACGATGCTTATAGATAGAAGTGCGTATGATAGGTTTGGGGTAGCCTCTTACTTTAAGTGAGTGGGTAAGGGCGTTAGCATGGAAGTTCTTGTCAGATTGACTAGTGCATATTATATGGATGCAAGCTAACTGAACTAAAGGGATTTTATTCTTGCAATGCCGTGGATGTCAACTGTCATAGTGTAAGTACAGGTGCTGGTCGGTGGGCTTCTTATAGAGATTTGTGGATAATTTATTGTTAGTCATAGAGACAGAGATGTCCAAAAAAAGGAACCATCATGATAGAATAATTGTGAGAATACTTGATGGAGGGGTAGATGGGGTTAGAGTGGGCGATAGGAGTGAGTCTTCATTATGTGGCCATATCAGTAAACCATCGTCAATATACTGAAGCCAGACTAACAGCTTCAAGGGAAACGTGGAAAGTAATTTGTTTTCCACCTCCCCCATAAAAATATTGCCATAGTTGGAGCCCATAGCAGTGCTGCTGGACTGAATGCTCATTGTCAAAAGTGAAATTGGAGGTGATGTTGGTGCAAAGGAGAGGGCAGATGGTATCAGTACAAGGAACGTGAAAAAGTTTGTTAGCTGTGAGACTGTTGCAGAACAGCTTCAATCGCATCATCATGAGGAATGTTGGTATAGAGAGGAATCATCAAGAGTGCAGAGGAAGACATTCTTGAAATCAACATTGTAGTCATTAAGGCGCTGGATATGGGAGAGAAAATCGTTAGTGTCTTTAATATAGGAAAACTGGGTGGGATGTGGCATATGTAGTGGTCGACATAAGCAGATAGCAGCTCACAGAGGGTGTTGTTACAAGAGATGATCGGACGGCCGGGATTACCATGTTTATGAATTTTTGGAAGAAGCTAAAAACGACAAGGGAAGCTAGTAGTATAGCACCAGCATTGGCGGAAAGGTTAGGGAGGCGCGTGCAACCCTTTACTTGGTGTTTAAAGGGTTAAAAGTA